>CM053569.1:8435394-8467957 GCA_028646485.1 Cryptoprocta ferox | reverse complement strand
ATTAGTTAAACACCAGGGATTGTGCCTTTCCCCTTCCCCCACCCCACATGGGGTGTCGTTTCCCGCCCTCCAGACACCCCCTTCCCTCCTGCTCCATGTCCCCTGTCGGAGCCCCTTCCTGGCAGCAGCCTCCAGCCTTCACGTCCCCCGCTCTCCTTCCTTCACACCACAATTCCAGAAAAGTCGTGGGGAAAAGACCTTGTTATCTATCAGAGTGAATTCTGACTTCACTCCCTCCCGACAACTTTGTAATTCTCAGGCATCCGTGTGCGATTTGGCAGGGGTGGGGTGGGGTGGGGTGGGGATGCATGGAATCCACTACAGGAAAAAGAAAGACTTAAAACTTGCATTGTTCAGGTGGGAAAACTGAGGTCCGCGTCCAAGAAAGGAAACATACCCAGGGTGGTGACACGAGATAGGTTGGGGAGGTCCCAGGGGTCTGACACACGCCCCCTGCCCTGCTCCTCGAGCTCTGGTCTCTTCCGGCCTGCATGTGCGTGTGTACACTAGCCCACCATATCCCGCGCTGTTCAGAAAAACCCCAAAGGTCTCAACAGCCCTTAGTGGTCTGCTCGTGGGTTTCCTGTAGTCTCCAGGAAGGGGTTAACTTATCTGAGAGAGGCTTTTATTTGAGCAGAGCGAAAATGCCCCCAGAGACCGAGAGCCAGAGTCTCCCTGATGAAATGGCTGAAAATCTGATTTAATCGGTGACAGTTTTATGCAGGGGCTGGAGGTAGGAGAGAATGTAAGAGGCACATAATTGCTTCCAGGAACAATAAAGAAAGGGCAAAAGAGAAATGAGTTAATTAAAATTAGCTCTGAACGTTTGATTTCTTTCTCCCTTT
Organism: Cryptoprocta ferox; assembly: GCA_028646485.1. Classification (NCBI taxonomy): domain Eukaryota; kingdom Metazoa; phylum Chordata; class Mammalia; order Carnivora; family Eupleridae; genus Cryptoprocta; species Cryptoprocta ferox. Next base: position 8,467,112 of record CM053569.1, on the reverse strand, counting down.
TCTTTGGGATGTCAAGGATCAGAGCTGGCGTTTGCCTCTCACCTTCCCCCTGGTCTTTGGAACAATGCTGTTTTGTTTGTTTGTTTGTTTGTTTTTGTTTTTGTTTTGTACGAGAACTTGGGCCTCAGTGTACTCCTCTGAAAAGCGAGATGAGTGAAAAAGATAGTCTCCAAAGACAAGCCACTTAGCTCCCCTTTTTTAAAGTTTTTTTTTTTTTTTAATTTGAGAAAAAGAGAAAGAGAGAAAGAGTGAGTTTGTGGGGAAGGGGCATCGAGAAAGGGAGAGAGAGAATCCCAAGCAGGCTCTGAGCTGTCAGAGCAGAGCCCAAGGTGGAGGTCAATGCCATGAACTGCGAGATCATGACCTAAGCCAATATCAAGAGTCAGACGCTTAACCCACTGAGCCAGCCAGGCACCACCCCCCCCCCACCACTCACCCCTTTTAATTATAGGAATCAGGACTCAGTGACTGTTTAAGAACTCTTAATAAAAGAACCATAATCACTTGCCTTATCAAGCTCCATTACAGAATCCTAACCCTGTCTGTATCCTTCAGGGTCAAGGGAAGGCTGTTCCTGTGTGTTTTGCCTTCTGGTGGGCAGTTAGCAGACCCCACTGCATTTACTCCCTCCAGCATCCCTGGGCGGGAGACTTCCTCTTCCACCTCCTCGGAGCGGAGCTCAGCGGGCGAGCTCACCTGCCCACACCTCAAGAGCTAGAAACGTGCAGGGTGCAGGGCAGGAATGCAGGGTGCACTGACCTCTCCTGCCTTCAGCACCGACGGCCTTTCCCAGGGGCCAGGCCGCTGCCTCTCTACAGGGGGGAGGAAGAAAGATCACCAAGGATCCCTGGGCAGTGTGGATACAAGGCACGGAGAGGTCACACGGCTGCAGGGAGTTGCCCTTGGGAGTGTGGGAGGTGCTCGCCGGGCACCCTTCTCTGGCTAGGTTTCTCTTGGACCAGATCAGGGATCCTTCCATTGTGCGTTCGGCATTATCTTATAAACACAGCAGTCAGGCTTCTCAGAACCTTCCATTCCCCGACGGCATCCCAGGACAGTTCTGTGTACCTTATCCACTTTGGGCTCCTACTGCCTGGGCCTCGCTGTTGGAAAAGACAGTAACCTGAACCCCCACCTAGCATGCTGGAGGGGGGCAGAGAGTTGAGGAACCCCAGCCGAGCGAAGACGGGTCCAGACTCCATTAAAAAACCAGGGAAAGTTGGAAAACCTTGCCGACAAGGTTTAGTTAATGTAAAAATCTACTTAGGGACGAAGCCTTCCCCTTGACCTTAGACACCCTCCCCCCAAAGAGTGACAGCGGTAAACCCATACGTGTGACCTGCTTCTAAGGCGTGGAAGCGTGATGCCACCAGTGGCGAACGTCACCGATCGCTGTATCCTGTCCCCCACAATGGCAGAAGTGACCAGAGCCGCCTCCACCACCACCACGGTGGCTGATCAGCATTTTCTAGACACCATATCCCTGGTCGCTCACCACCAGGCCCCTTCAGAGGTGAGATAAATGAACTTGTCCATGGCCGTATGACTAGTAAGAGGCAAGCCTGGGCCTCAAACCAGGTCTGCCAGATTCCCAAAGCTGTGCTCTCACCCTCCGTGAAATGCCGCCCTGCTTTCCTGCCCTCTGGTTCACAGAAAAGTGATTTTTTAAAGCTATCAAGGTAAACTTCTGGGACCGTAAACTTTTGGGGGAAACTTTAATACAAAGGACAGGGAGGTCCAGAAGGGTCTCTAGGACATCAAGAGGCAATGTCTGGAAGCCCATGTCTGGGGATCTGGTGGGGAGGGGAGGGATTGGACAAGAGACAGGGGCAGTTAAGGTGTGCTCAGGTCTCAACTGGCTTGACCACCCGTAGGTGGCCTGGTGTGATCAAAAGAGCCCGAGTGAGTCATGTGGAGTGTTTCCCACCGTTTCACAGCATTATTTTAGAGAACCGTTAAATGCTGTAAGGGGGTGGGGGGTGGGGAAGAAATGAGAAAACCCAGCTGTGCTTACACTATCCCAGTTTTGTCAAAAATCCACACACGTTTGCAAATAGGTATAGAAAAATGTTGAAGGAAATACTTTCCAAGATGTTTCCAAGGGCTCTCTCCAGGTAGTGATTTTATCAGGTAAATGTATCGATTTCTTATTTACACCTTTCTAAACTCCCCGGGTGTTCCGCGCATCGCGCATTGCTTTTATAATCAGAAGCAGAGCTTGGAAAGAATAAGGAACCCTTGAACGGGTCTCCAAGGCAGGCAAGCCTGAGTTCAGACTCCTGCTCCCAACCTACTGGCTGTGTGTCCTCTGCCAAGGTCCCGCACTTCTCTGAGCCTTGATTTTTACATCTCTAGGTTTGGGAGACAAATATATGCCCTGCGGAGTTGCTTTGAGGATTCAGTTACAGATCAGACCTAAAGCAGAGATACATCTAGTAAATCAAGAAGTTAAGACTTACCGAAGCTAGAACCCCTGGTGGTATTGGGTGGCCGGCTAACTCGGCTAACTCGCTGCAAGCTTGAGCAGGTCTCTTCCCCTCCTTGGCCTCAAGGTTCTCAAATACCACGGGGGAAAGCCTTGGGACAGAAATGACTCGTGGCCCTGTTGCCTCAGTTATCCGTCCACTGTGACTGGGACCTGGTCCCCACCCAGTTGACTTGGGGCTTGCTCGGTTGCTGCCTGTGGTCTGACGCTGTGCACCAGAAACACGGGCTGGAACGGGGGCTTAGCGTTGGTGGGCTTCCCTGCCGAGGGTCTCGCAGGATTTCCGGGGGGCACCCCACCACATCCTGACCTCACTCGACAGGTGCACCTGCCCTGTGACCCACATTGTTCCCTGCTCTCCTCTCAAGGCAGGTGCAGCCACAGCCTGGTCCCCACCTCTGCCAACCCCACCGCATTCTTTCTTGCCTGGCGGAGGAGGGCTGTGGTGTGGCCATGGCTCCTGGGGCGCTGGCCAGGACAGACAGCCAGCTCGGAAAGGTGCTCGCGGGCTCCCTCTTCCACCTCCTGCCTAACTCAAAGTCAGCCTTTACGTGGCCACTTGGAGGAGACCTTGAAGTCCTCTCATCCAAGATATTCCAAACCTGTTGGTTGAATCCCATTTTAAGAGTTTCCCCAGGGGTGCTTGGGTGGCTCAGTCTGTTGGGCGTCTGACTCTTGAATTCGGCTCAGGTCATAATCTCATGGTTTGTGGGGTAGAGCCCCTTGTCGGGCTCTGCCCTGACAGCGTGGACTGGGATTCTCTCTCTGCCCCTCCTCTGCTCTCTCTCTCTCTCTCTCTCTCTCTCTGTCTCAAAATAAATAAATAAACTAAAAAAAAAAAAAAGAGCTTCTCCAGAAGATTAGTATGTAAAATAGATAAAAGCAAACTCCTAGCTGGGGACTGGGGGTTCAGCACTCTTACCCCTCCACCTTCCTGATGGGACAACCCAGTGCCAGGGTATCATAAAGCACCAATTGAAAAGTAGCAGTTCATTGCCCTTGTATTACAAAGAAAAGGCTCAGAGAGGGCAAGCAACTTGCTCACAGTCACTCAGGAAGTTTGGACAGGGGCCAGAACTCCTTGTCCAGCACTCTGTCCACCCTTCTGCCTGACCCGTGTGTCAGGCTCCTTCTGCACTTGCATGCCCAGAAGGGGGTCTCGTGTATTCTCAGGGTAACAGGGAGACTCGGCTTTACCCTAAGACCAGGGTAAACATTTTAGGGTGTCATGGGAAGAAGCCAGCGCTGGGGCCCAGTTGGTGCTGAAGCAAATCTCAGTCTCCCCCTTATTACATCACTAAGCCTCTTTCCATTGTTTGTTTCTATTTTAACAACGGACATGGCCACATCTGCCTTGCTGGGTTTTCACAAGTTAGAACTAGAGAGAGGAGGCAGTCTGGGGAGCACACATCATGGGGTCTGTGGAGCTCGCCTCTCTGCCGACAATGCATGTTTCACGAGCGAGGAAATGCCTTTGTGCCCAGACCTGGCGATGGTCTGTGTGCTGTGGGGTCCGGCACAGAGAGATAGGCAGAGGGTTGATCCCGACATGGCTTTAACATCACATCGGATAAAAAGAAAAAGTCTCCCCACCGTCTCTTTCTTTTCTACGTCAGCTTTTTATACACGGAGGTCACCAGTACAGAAGGCTGGCATAAATATGTGTGACCCATAAGCTGACATCATAAACTCTGACATCATAAACATGGAAAAAAACTGTCATAAAGACAATTATTTTGATATCAGATTACACAGGTACACACTTACGCAGAATGGAGAAACTATCAACGTGGAGAGGCTTTTTCTTTTCCTTCCAAACGCAGATACTTGGGAGATGCAGGTTTCCGTAGGAGGGGGTTGATGCAGACTTGTGTGCAGATGCTAAAGGTCACCTAGACACGTGGGCCCAGGGAGGTAAAGCTAGCGACTCCCTTACATATCACATCGCACAACAGACTTAGTTTTGCCCTTTATTCCCACACACGAATCAACAGGGTGGCTCTTAACCTTATCGAACGAGATATCAATATTGAAATTGATATTTTGCTAATAACATCATTTGCCTGTGCTGAGCCACCTGGTCCAGGGTCCTTGCCCCTCGCCGTGGATCACTCGCCACAACACAGATGCAGGGGTCCAACCCCCAGGGGTTCTCAGACGTTTCCTCTAGTGGGGTTTGGAAACTGTTGTTTCTCCAGAGACCCCAGGGTCTTTGGATGTGCTTCCAAGGATGAGAAACACTGGGCTACCCTTTTTTTTTTTTTTAACCTCCTCAGGAGCCCTGCATTGCCTTTTAAGTGGATTATAATTGTAACAGTTATTTGTGTGATTGTTCAACAAATGACCGTAAGTGCCGTAAAGACAGTGGCCAGATCTGATTTCACCCGTGGCTGGAACGCAGAAGCTACTCCTTAAGGGAAACAGAACAGAAGAGGTGGGGAGTGGAGGGACAGTGTGCCCAGGAGAGACAGAGAGCGAGCGAGCGAGAGCATTAGCGGTGTGGTAGTAAATGGTTAACAAGCAGTGACGGGCAGAGGAAGGAGAATTCTAACTTGGAGTGGTCGCGTGGTCGCTCACTTCTGGGGTGTAAATATTCCCACCATGGCTGATTTCTGGCTTGCAATGTGATATCCCTGGACGCAGAGTTAGGAAGAGGTGTGGACAGTGGGCCTCACAAGCCAGTATACACCTGTGGAAGGAATCGACTTTCTCCTGACAATTATCCTTATTCGGGACAACCACCTGAAGACCTCTCCAGTGTTTTCCAAGAAGACACTGATCTCCATGATGACCACCCACTACACGGAGGGTCTAAATCAGGTGTTTGAAGTACAGTGACTCATCTGATGCCCCCAAGAGCCCACCATACATCATACAGATGAGGAAATGGAGTCCCAGAGAGGCTGAGTATGTTGCTCAGGGTCACACAGCTCATTCAGTGGCCGGGCTAGCTTTCAAACCCTGAATCTTTTTTTTTTTTTTAATTTTTTAGTGTTTATTTATTTTTGAGAGAGACAGAGTATGAGCAGGGGAGGGGCAGAGAGAGAGGGAGACAAAGAATCCAAAGCAGGCTCCAGGCTCTGAGCTGTCAGCACAGAGCCCGACTCAGGGCTCGAACTCACAGACTGAGAGACCATGACCTGAGCCAACGTCAGACGCCCCACCGACTGAGCCACCCAGGCGCCCCAAAGTCTGATTCTTTTTACTACCAACCCTGATTCCTTCCACTACCCTCACCCCAGCACAATAACATTTTAAATCAGCTAACAAACACCCTAAGAGCTGGGATTGCTGGGAAACCAGAGAAGGCACACAGGCGTGGGAGTCGGCGTGTCCCCTGCCTGTGTCCTTCAAGTCCCTTTGCTTTTTGACCATTGCGAAACCACTGCTGCTCATAGAAGAGCCAGCTGTCTGGCCCTTCCCTCACCCCTCTGCCTTCCGCTCCGAGCCCTGAGGTACTGAGGGTAAGTTGGCAACTTTGCGTTAGAATCATTTGCATGGGTGACTCCAGCACGGGCAGGGGGAGCATTAACCCATTTTTCTCTCTAATTTTTCCTCATGTTTACTTCTCATACATTATGTTTCTAGAACTCACAGCAGACCTACTAACCTCTTGGAGACTTGGGGTGAGCTACTCTCCTTCTTTGGGTATCAGCTTGCTCCCCTATATACAGCAGGCAGACCAGATGGAGGGCTCCCCGTGCTCCTCACAGAGCCGAGCTATCTCCTCATGAGGCCGAGTATACAACAGGAGCTTAATGTGTGTTGAGGAAGTGTTTTATTGGTGCTCTCCATTTGAGCCTCACAACCAGTCTCCATGGGACTATCATGATGCGTTTTGCATAACTAGGGAAACTGAAGCCAGAGCATTTCTAGAACTCGTCGGAGGTCAGTCTGTAAGAGGCGGCAGTAGGATTTGAATCCAGGCGTCTGGCTCCAGAGCAGGGTTGTTAACTGTGCGCTCGCAGGCATAAGGGCATGGGTGGAGGCGTGTCTAAGGCTGAATTTATCCCTTGTTTATGAGAAGGTTACACTGCTATTACCTTCTGATGTGCTCGAGAGTCACGTACGTAACTCCATAGTTACGTACATAGTAACTCTATTCCATAGATGGACCCATAGGTGTGCTGATAGAGCCTAGGTCAAGGATTGGGTCCTGATGCTCTGGGGTTTGCATTCAGAGGGTGTTAAGTCATAAGTGATTGTCCCCGTGACCCGGAGGCCTTGGCTGGGGGTCGGGGAGGAGTGAGGGAGCCGGCAAGTCCGTAAATTGGGAAGAGGCATGGCTACTGCCCAGGATCACGTGAGCATTAAACTGAACGCACCGTTCTACCTGCGCTCTTCGTCCTGGGCCCTGTTCCCTTCAGGGCCCGCACCATTACCTATTTGTTCCTTTAAATGTGTACTCCCCACCCCCACCCCAGGTTGTAAACTTCCCGAGAGCATGACCCACGTCTAGTATATTCCTCAATGAAAAACCTTTGCCTACCAGGTGCCTGGCACAAAGTAAGCCTCCCTTCATTTGGTCGAGTGGCGTGTTGGTAAAGGGCCTGGCAAGGTATGGTGGGAGGGGCTGGGCTTTTCCCACTTTCTTCCAATGCTCTTTGAGTCTCTCCACCTTCCCCCCTGCCCCACCCCAAGCCCTCCAGCCACGGACCCTGCGGCCTGGAGGGCGCCAGGGAGGAAAGTATGACTTTGCAAAGCTGTTTGACAACAAGTTTCTGGTGTAGCTCGGTTATCATAATGAAATAAGCCCCCTCCCTTGGCGGTTCTCAGATGGGAGGAAGTGGTTTGGACCCAATGTACTTATTTCCTTCAGAACAGCCTGGGGAGGTAAGAGGGAGGAAGTCAGTCACATGGTGTGGCCTCGATGCATATTTATGAAGGGAAGGGAGGGCTGGAGGGGTGGATAGATGTACTCACAGGGCCCCCACTCAGCTTGCCGACGGGAACCAAGTGGTCTTGCCTGACATGCTGGAAAGCCTTAATGAGAATTTTAAGCTCTTAGCCTCTCTCAGAGCCGGGGGAAATAAGTTCTTCCCGAATGTCAAATGAAAACTTAAAAAAAAAACGGCAGCATGTATTAATGCAGGAAACTGATTAGGGTTCACCACAATGAATACGTACTAAGTCTTTAAGAAGCCACCCTCCCCTTGGAAATACACTGCCGGCTCGCACAACTCAAGGGCGGAGAATTATTTTTTTTTTTTCTGTTTTAGGAAAATGATTTCAGTTTGCGGCAATTCAAACCTACCCATGTCTGTTTCAGTGAGATCCCGTGGAGAAACATGCAGAAATCAGCACTCAGAGAAATCCAGGAGCGTCCTGCTCAGCAACTACATAGTCTGATTAGTTGTATGTTCCACTTGCTGTTACCTTCCGCTCCCTAGTTGTTCCCAAGTAACCTGATGCCCTTTCGTCGCCTGCGGTGGGAATGATATTCATGGCTGCTGTGTAGTATTTAGCATCTTCTTTACATGGCCTATCGTTTAAACTTCTTACAAACCTACCAGGGCTTCGTTTTACGAGGAGGAGCGTAAGACTCAGAGAGGCAGAGTGACTTGCTCAGAGTCACACAGCTCATGGGCGGCCTACCCAGAATGCACAGCTGATTAAATCAGCGACTTTCCATGGAGCTGCCTTCCTGCCCAGAGGCTAGATCTGTTTGAAACGCAAAAGTCGAAATAGATTTCTAGTCCATTACATAGGTTTTCAATATTGTTGTCACTATACTTTCAGAACACGTTAAGCACCCTCGAATAGCGTTCTCCTAACTAGAGAAAATCATTCGCAAAGGATTTTGCCAGAACTTTGAATAGGGCTCACCCCCCCCCCCGCAGTTTTTAAAGGACCATAGCCCGCCTTATAGGTTTGCAGCTCAGCGTCTCATGGCAAATCACAGAATGCCGATTTGCAGACTAGGGGATATATTTCTCTTAAAATAAAGAACGCTGCTTTAGTACACACTTTCGTTCTTCATACAACTGCTGTAGCTGAGACTCTCCCCTTCCCCACCTCAGCCCTTGGAGTCCTTATAGCCTTTGGCCAGCTGCGTGACTTACACAAATTACTCAACCTCTCTGAGCCTTGTGGTCTCATTTACCAAAAGCAAGTAATAATCATAATCTTGCGGGATTGTTCTGAGGACCGTAGGAAAATGACTTTTCGTGCAGTGCCCCCTCCCTGGCCACTCAGCATGGCGGGCACCATCCCTTTGCCCCCACATGCATGACCCCAATGTAGGACATTCCGAGACCAAAGCCCAGGTCATCTTCCTGGTGTTAGGCTCTCTGGATGTGTTGGTGCCTAAAAGAATGCGGAGTATGCCATATTCCTCAGGGATTTCTAGTGCTCCAGAATCTCTAATTCTAACGTTCTGTGTGTTTAGACATTGTATACCTCACACATTTGCTTTTCCTTAATCCTACCCCTGCCCCCATCTCCACACGCCACTACTCTGATTGTTATTGCTTATTATTATTGTTGTCGTCGGCATCTTCCCAAAGATCCACGCGTCCAAACTCTTAGAAGCACTGTCGTGATCAGTCACCCTACCTGGGCTCCATGCATCTTTAGATGCCGTGACTTCACGTGGGTTGCATTTATTGAAAACCTACTCGGTGTCTGAAACCGGCCTGGGCACTTTGCATATGTTAGCTCCTTTAACCTGCCCCATACCTGTTGAATGGGCACCATTATTCCCACTGTACAGGGGAGAAAATGAAGGCCTGGAGAGGTTTAAAGTTGTTCAGCTCGGAAGACTGATGCCAAGCATTAGTGGCCCTTAGTAAGATGCCTACTATGTGCCAGCCTGTGGTCCCTTAGCTAGAAAATCTCCTCTGGCAGGAGTGTCCCCGGCCCAAGATCCCCGGCCCTTCTCGCCATCTGTAATTCTACATCAAATACCTGCCCAACAGCTGCCGTGTGCTGGGCACTGTGCTAGGTGTTGGCCTCACTTGAGACATTGCCCTGCCTGCTTTCACAGAGCGCTCTTCTGTCTCCAGAAAGTCCGTGCCCCGCCAGCTGTGTGTCTGGGGACTCTGAGGTGTCTCCCTGCCCAGCCCCTGCCTTGTTCCCCAAGATACCTTCAGAAGCTCGGCATGGTCTCCCCTGGGAGTAGCTGAGGAGGGACTGCCAGGAGCACCGTCACCGCCTCCCCATCAGCTGCTGCCGCTCCCGGCAGAGTGAGCAGGTGGCCAGGCCTCCGCGGGTGTAGAGAAATCCAGGCTATCAAGAAGAACAGCAGTTGCTAAACCAGCCACATACTTCCTCTGCTAGAAATGAGGAAGGCGCGGGACTTGCAGAAGGTCAGGTTCCTGTTTTCAGTAACCTCTGTGAGCAGGCTTCTCTCTGCAAGGATAGGGAAGACAGTGACATTATTATTATTATTATTATTATTATTATTATTTTACAAAGCACTTGGGAATATATGCAGCTTGATTCTCAGTGCCAGGGCCATGCTCAGGCTTTCTGAGGCTGGTGCCTTTTTCTCTAATTAAAAGACAGAGGAGCCTGGTGGGTCCAAGGAGGCTGGGGCTCAGGTCTGCAGCTTCTGTTTTCTCAGTTTCCCAGTTATTACTGCTTTTTTTCTGTCCCTGCAAATGCACCCTAGAGCTGAGCTTCTGTTTAATCAGTAGAGTTTTGAAATCATAGCCGCCAGAGCCCACTCCAGCAAGTAGCTGCCCACTAGCCTTCCGGGGCAAGACATGCAACCCCTTGGCTCTGCTACGACCAGAGGCGACAAGAAAGCGATGGAAGGTAGTTACCTGCCCCCCCAGGTTCTAGATTAACCCTGACTAAGAAAACGTGGTGACTGAACGCAGTATGCGATGCTTGGCTGGGTCCTGGATCGAGGGAAAAGACCTTGAAAGAACATTCTTGGGATGGAGGTGGAGGGAGCGGCGGTATTCACATAGACACTGCATTGCAGATAATACTGTGTCAATGTTCATTTTCTTGGGTTAGATAATGAGCTGCTTATGTGAGAAAACGCACTGGTTCTCAAGAGATGATACACCCTGCTGTATCTGGAGGTCAAGTGTCATAATGTCTGCAACTTTCAAGCGGTTCGCTAAAAGAACAAGAAATAGAACACGTAAAAGCAGATAAATATAAAGAAAGAAGAAGAAAATGAGGGAGGCAGAAAGCAAACGTGGTGAAATGTTAACGTTTGCTGAATACAGGTGACGGCCATGTGTGCCTTGTACTATTTCAACTTTCTGATGGGTTAAAACTAAGTAATAATAATAATAATAATAATAATAATATATAGCTCCGTATTCACAGTACATGAGTCTTAAGTGGGAAAACTCAGTCGTGTGGGGGCTGAGGACTCGGTGGCGGGGATGCCGGGGAATTACCTACCAGAGCTGGGAACGCCAGATGACAGTATTGGGGCGACCCTCTGAGAGCCCCGGCCCCACCCCCACCCCCACTTCACAGAGACGACAGAGCTGAGCGTCCAGTGACTTTCCCAGACTCACACGGCTGGTCCCAAAGCAGAGCCAGGGGCGGCCGGTGTCCAGCTGCCCCAACCCAGCGCTCCCAGGGACAGTCATTTAGAAACCTCGCTCCCGAGTAGCTGTCACAGTTCTCAAAAACATCAGGGCTGTTTCTAAATGTAAAAGGAACTGTGTACTAGATAGCTGCTTCCTTAGGCAACTTGTGAAAATACCCAGTGTCCACAGGGAACCCCAGGAAGGCGCAAAGGAAATGTTGAGAAAGATCGAGAAGGGGAAGAACGAGGCAGGCAGAAACATGCCGAAGCGGAGTCTTCCCCCCCTCCCCACCCCAGATTCACACAGAGGAGTAAAGAGGTTTGGACCAATTGTCAGAAGGCATGAGCTTTGTGGCAACTTTAAAAAAAAAAACAAAATTACCGAGCATTTCCTGTAAAGGAGACTCTGAGTTCATTCCCTCGTTCAGTCATTTATTCAGTCAAATTTTTCTGGGCCTGCTTCAGGCCCTGGAATTCAGGCATCTGCAAAACCGAACCAAACCCTGCCCTCACACAGCTTACCTTCTCTGGCGGAGCCCTGGGATAAAGACCTAAATGCACCAGCCATCAGTGGTGGGGACCGCAATAAGAAACTGGAACGGCCAGTGTGACAGCGGTCAGCGTCAGTGGTCTGCCATTAGCTGAGACCCACAGGAGGAGACAGAGCCAGCCCGGGGCAAGCCAGGCCCTGAGAAGCATTAGGAGCCACTGGCTTGGCACAGACTCTGAGGGTTCAGGGCAGCTCCAAGCCTGATGGCAGAGGCAGACGACAGACAGACAGCAGACCACAGAGGGATCTCCATGAAAGGACACAGTCCGTGAACAGGAGGAGCTGCCCTTGGGGGGTGGCCAGGGTTATAGCGTCGGCTCTGTCTGTCTCCAGTGGGTGGTGAGGGGCAGGGAGGGTGTGCCCCTAATGTGCACCTCCCCGGCTTCGGTGTTTCGTTATCTCCCTTTCCCTCCTGGGGTAACTGCCCCAAACAAAGGCAGTTTGAGAACATGTCCCTAAAACTGCTGACCGTGCTGGGTGGAAGTGGAGTGGTGAATCAAGTGGCAGGTGCAGAGTGGGGAGCCCGGGGCCAGTGTCAGTGAGAGCAGGGGTGAGACCAGGGCAGCCGTGCACCGCGTGTGAGTCCAGGCTGGTGACCCTTGTTTCCACTCTCCCAGTGGGTTCTCCGTCTCAGCACGATGGACGTTCTGGCCAGACCCGTTCGTTGCTGTGTGTTAGCAGCGGAGGGGAGGGGGCTGCCCTGTGTGCTATTTAGCAGCCTCCTGGCCTCTACTTACCTGATGCCAGTAGCACTGACCCTGCCAGAATGCCCCAGGCGTTGTCAGGTCTGCGCTTAGAAACCACTGGATCACAGCTGTCCCACAGAGGTACAGGGAGCGTTAAATAAGTCAGCCTGGGCGCCTTTCTCCCATGGATCACAAGGGCTGCTCTGCCGTCTGCGGTCGGTTCTCTCGCTTTCTTATAGATTCAGCCTTGCGACAGGTCACCCCTGATCCCTGCTGCACGTGTCGGAACAGTGGAATGCCACAAGGCTGTGGCATTTCCACCTGCCCTCCTTCCTATCTTCATACAGGTGACCTGAGAGGTGGAGCAGTTGGGTGTCCTGGTCGGGAGTCCCGGGAGATGCCGCAGGGGTGCACAATGCGTGGGGCTGCGTCCGTAAGGAGGGGCTGGGCTGGTAGAGGGAGCAGGGCAGGGGGGTACAAGACAGGAACCATGTCGTATGGCAGGTTCGACAAGGCTGTCCCCTCAAGGAGCTCACAGCCAAACGCCCTCATCCGTGTTTCTCCAGGCCCAGCACCACACAGAGTGCTTGCTGGATGCTTGGGAATCACTGAGTTCAGCACACTTCTTGCCACTGCAGGCTTCTTAGGCGTAGACCCGGCACCAGGACCACAGACCCGGGAGGGAAGCCTCAGATGCAGCTGAGTGAGGCTCCGCCCCTCCCTGCGCTCAAGGAATTTATGAGCCAGTGGAAGAAGCAGACACACTGGCAAAATCCCGTGGGAACCAAAGAAAGATGCCAGTAGGGAGGGAGGCAGGAGACGCATGGGCTCCTGGGGCCACGTGGGAACCTGGCAGCAGGGCATGGCAGGACCCTATTGGCTTCTCCCCGAGCAGCCTGGTTGGTGTTCAAGGTCGCTGATGTTCTGAGTCAGCACAAGAAGCAAAGACATGAAAACACTTGGCAGGAGATGCCCCCACCAAGGACCTCAAGCGTAAGTATAGGGTCAGCCCCAGCCGAGGGACAGCATGTCAGGAGGCCACACTTTAAGGCCCAGAGAGACACCCAGGTCCATCTGTGTAGAAAGCACCTGACTTCCGGAGGGATTTGCCATTGAATTAGCTATTAGGTCCCAGGCCAGTGGCCCCAGGGCAGATTAGCAAGCTGTCCTCATGGGTTGAGAATTGCTTAATTGTGACGACACAGCCACCACCTTACTGAAATGCAGTGTTTCCCCATGTCTACAACTGGCTTTACACGCTTAACAGCATTAGGAGCCAGATGTTGGGGGCTGGCAGGCCCCACTGCCGGTGCAATTAGAAGCCCATTTCTCCAGCTTCAGGTTGCAGAGGGCCTGGAGGTTCTAGAAAGTTAAGGCCACTCAGCAACGCATGGCCGCGGCCCGAGTGTGATGTGAGAGCCCCACAGTCGACAGCTTGGTCCAGCCTGATCAGGTTCATGGTTCTACTCAAAACTTTCTTTCTTTCTTTCCGCATGAATGCTGGAAAGGCTGGAAGAGGAGAAAGGAAACCTCAGGAACTCATAAGCTCCCTCTCAGTGGAGACGGTCAGGTGTAGGCTGGGCCGCTTAGTAGGGAAGTTGCATGGGCATATCTCTAACAGATGGCATCGTGCTGGGCACCTGAAGAAGGGATTCTCGTATTCAAAAGGGTTATAATCCGTATGAACTTCAAGATCCCATGCAAACAAGAAGTTGTCTGAGAGCCAAGTTTATGCCCCTTCTATACCGGGATAAGTGACTCATTCATTCATTCATTCAGTCAGTCAGTCAGTCAACAAATATTTGGTGAGCACCTTCTGTGTATGAGGCACTGCTCTAGGGACTGAGTTAGAGATGTGAACAGTCAATGGCATAGAAATCACCTGAGGGAAAGGGGACAGTAAGGGGAACTCTCGCCTTGGAAGAGGATTTTGAAATGAGCCCAGAATGACATGAACGTGAAGATCAGGAGGAAGGGCAGTTGGGGAAAGCCCAAGGCAGGGAGCGTGTGCAGCGCTCAAGGAGCAGGAAGAAGAGAAAGGCAGTTAACACTGGGGGGACGCCAGGAAAGAGACGCGGCTCCTGTTTATGGCACCTCTTTACTCTTCCTAAGTAGTCTGTATGTCCAGACTTCACCGGAAGACACCAAGGTTCCTAGGGTGTAACTTTACTTGATCTACATCATCCAGCTGATGAGGGACACCACCCAGGTCCAGCTCGATAGCCTGTGGAGGTGATCTCACTGTCACTAATCTGTTGGCCTCCTAGAGGGGCTTCCCCCCGTGCCCCCCGGCTTCCCTCATACTGTTCCAGCCCTGTGTCCTCCTCAACTACCTGCTGAAGACTCCTACTTCCCACAGGACCAACTGCATCCCTTTTCCTGGCATTCAGTGCTCCTCACCATTTGTTTTCTACCCTCCCTCCCATGGCAGCGTCCCACTCAAGGCCTCCACGCTCCCTCCGCTACAAGAACGCGATATTCCCCTCTGCACTTCAGACAGGCCTCCCGCCTCTTCACCTCGTACTTTGCCACTGCCCTTCCCTACCTGTGTGGGTCGCCCCTCCGCCCCGTACAAGACCCAGCCCAGCGTTCACCTTGTCCATACATATTTCCAGACCTGCCCCAACCAAAGGTAACTGCTCCCTCCTCAGAACACCCCTTGGGGTGTTACCTTCTCACAGGAATAGGACACAGGCATATTGGAATCAAGAGCAAGAGAAAGGGGTTCGAGATATTTGAGAGCCATGTGACCTTGCACGGGTGTTACTAATCCCACTGCCTTTCTAGGGCTCAGGGTCTGCAGGAGAATGTGTACAGCCTACCTAGCACAGTGCAAGGCACATATATGAATGTCTCCCTTTCCCTTAAGGTGGAGCATTTGCTTGGGAAGGTGCATGTCTAACACGTGGCCATTGATCCTCTCACTGAGCCTGCCCCCAAAGTGATGATCCATAATTATCCTCTCATTAAACGAATAAATGAAGGTTATGCATCTGCTTCTGAAGAAAACCACCTACATTGTGAATATTGACCTTTCACCTCCAGGGAAGACAGTAAGCCAACCACGGACATCATCTGGGAGCAATCAGACCCTATTGTTTCTCTAGAGTTGGCAGTTGCTTATATTTCTGCAACCATCTCCAGATGGAAAAGTGGTCTATCTCGATGGGCTAAATTCTCCAGATGGAGTGAGGCCTGCGCGGCGTCAGAGTCTGTGTGTTTCCTCGGGAGCCCTCTTGACTTGACAGTGTCCTGAGGCCTCTTGACTTGACAGCGTTCTTAGGAAAGAGAAAAGTGAAAGTTTTGTTCACGCTGTGCTCCGCTGCTGGGATGAGTTGCACAAACGTGTTGATTCACTAGAGTCATTCTCTTGGGTCATTGCTCAACCTAGCCCTGTAACCCCTGCCTCGGGGGAGCCGGCACCGCTTCCCAGCTCTGTGAGGGTTGATAAAGAGGTCAACGTATTGCTCAGAGCTCAGGAATTTCAGTCTTTGCAACTCGGCTTTCTGTACAAACTTAGTCTAGGTGCACCAGTGTGCAAACCCTTTTATTTCCTCAATCTAACTCAGTCCCTTATTTATTTACATGAGTATTATATTAAGTGAATATTAACCTCAGGCCAGCCATGAGGCTAAGCTCTAGGGGGACAAAGGTGATGGTGACATATGTGCTGCCATCCAGGAGCTCAGCGTGAGTTGAATAGGGGCCGGGAATGAACCAAGATGCCAGGGCGCCATGATGGCGGTTCCAGAGATGAGGGAAACCAGTGGAAATGGCTGGGGCGTGCAGGGGGGGCTAAAGCTTGCCAGAGGGGTGACGTTCAGCTCAACCCTGAACATGAGAGTTGTCCATCAAAACTAAGCATTTGGTGGTGCAGCCAGGATATTCGTTTGTGCCTTCTCATTTTCTTTTTTTTTTTTTTCATTATGAGATGACTTCAGTTGCATCTTGTCTGGAGTTGGAAGTGACTTCAGTGTCTCTCACTCATCTGTCATACTGCCTCCTTTGACCTCCTTGCAGCTGCGACAGGCTGACAAATCGCTCCTCCTCAGATCAGCTCGGTCTCAGTCCTGTTCTGCCCCAGCCTTCCAGAGCCCTCCTGCCCCCATCATCCTCAAGGAGCACTGTGTGGATTCCTCGTCTGGTCCTCACTGCCCCAACTTGCCTTCCCAGTCACCTTCCTCTTTCTCCTGTTGCCTGGACAGGCTCTGCTGGGCTTTGCCTCTGAATTTACTCCTGCTGTTCCACTGACCTAGAATGCCTTTGCCCTCATTTTAGGATCTGCCAGAATCAGGGATGTGTCTCCGGTTGGGGCCCCAGCCCACACTTTGATCCTTTTATCTTTTGAGTCAGAGGCTGGTCAAAGGGCTCCTGTTCCCTTCATTCCCTGCAAAAGGTGGGGCCAGGCCATGTCCCCCGCCCCCACCCCCCGCTCTTTTCCTCTGCCCAGAGGTGGGATTCTTTGATTATACAAATGGTCGGGGCCCCAGACTGGCTCATGCCACGCGGCATTGGTGGGGAAGAGGGATGCCAGATATGTTGCTGTCTGCACATAGCTGAGCCTTGACCGATAGCTGTCCCAGAGGCAAGACGTTTGCTGATCTTTATTGTTCCTAGGAGCAGAGCAGACATTGTGGGTCTATGGTGACGTCCCAGTTGGACTCTCTTGCCCTCAGCCCACCTAGCAAAGGGCCTCTTCCTGTTGTCTAGTTTGATCGCCCTCAAACTTTCGATCGTGCACCCAGACAGTAAGAGTTTTAAGTACTCCCATCTGTGCACATTGAGCCATGAATGACATATGACTTTCCTAATATGCACATGATAAGTAGAAAAGTATGTGTAAAGTAGAAGACTGGTTAACTAATATATTCTAGAATGTTCTTTTGGTGCCCCAGTGGATTGTCTTGTGCACTTCCTTTGGGAGACCAGGACTCTAACAGAAACATTAAAGGAGACGGGCATCATTTCTGAACAAAGAGGGGATCTTCACGAGGAGTTCTGAAAGCCTACATGTTGTCTTCCGTGGTGCAAATATACAGTCCAGCTTCTGGGAAGGGCACCGAGGTCCTTGTGAGCTCCGCTTAAGAACGAAGGCCAGCGTGAGTCTTCCCATGAGGAGGACGAGTCAGTGCATGGTGGCGTCAGGCCCCAGGAAGACAAGGTCTTCAGGGGTCTCTCATAACACCTTCATTTTCCCATCTCTGTGCTGGTCTGACTTCCGGAAAGCTGTAGGTTCCACGAAGTCAGGGAGTCAATCTGTCACAGTCAATCTGTCGTGATTGACACCCGGCACTAGCATTCCTCCGCAGCCAGAGCGACCTTTCCGTATTACTAAAAGGAAGGAAGGAAGGGGAGAGGGGAGGGAAAATGGGAGGGAAGGACAGAGGGAGCAGGTTTAAAAAAAAAACAACAAAAAAACCCTCCCCTTCCTTATGAACTTCCTTAAGGCCTTAATTGCTCTGATTTCCGGCAGCCTCTGTCATATAAAGGTGCTCAGAAGCCGTGCGCGGAATTCGCCTGATAATAGACGAGCTCACGGCAGCAGAACAGCCTGGGTCCCAGGGAACAGTCCAAATAGCTGGCCAGACATTCAGCGATCAGGCCTCCGCCACTAGTGTCCCACCGTGAACCGAGTCAGGCCCCCTCCCTGCCCTGCCCTGGCCTTTTCATCTAAAACCTAACAGTAAGGAAACTGGCCCGGCCGCCTCTGAAGGGGTCTTCCTAGCCCCAAAATGAGGTTAAGATCCGTGACCGAAGGATTACGGCTTCCGCTCGGGTCCCCTCCAAGGCTCTCATTCTATGACGCCTCGATCCTTCTGTGAGATGCGCGATGGTGCCCACGACAGGACCCTGCAGCCGCAGCTGAGCAAGTTCAGAGCCGGCCGCGATGTAACTGACAGCGGCGGCGTCCATTCATCAGCGCCTGGACGTGTGTGAAATTGCTGGCGGGTGTCGACAGCGTCGTCTGCTGAGCCACAGCTGATGACACGCGGCGGCGTGTGGTGGGTGAGGACGACAGGGAGGGACGGACAAGCTCGGTGGCTTAAAATGTCCTTGGCCCAAGCGAAATTCAACCCCGGAAGGCTTCTTCAGACTGGAGAATATTTCCCTATTTTTTATTTTAGTTTGAGTAGCAATGCTATTATAAATAATAATAGCTACACTCGGTAGAGTGCTTTTTAGCTCACTTCATTTTTGGAAGAACGCTTTTGAAATATCAATTATGATCTGAATGATTCTTTCTTTTTTTAAGTTTATTTATTTAGAGAGAAACAGAGATAGTGTGCTGTGGGGGAGGGGCGGGGGGGGGAGAATCCCAAGCAGGCTCGATGCTGCTAGCGCAGAGCCTGATGCAGGGCTCGAGCCCACAAAACTGCAAAATCATGACCTGAGCCAAAACTAAGAGTCGGTCACATACCCGACCGAGTCACCCAGGAGCCCCAGTGATTGCTTCTACTTATTAGAAACCTAACGTACAGAAACACCAACAAATGAATGAGGGGAATCACCTTCTTACCCTCACATGGGTAAGAACGACCCACGGAGGAAACTGAGGCACAAGGAACTTAAATCACTTTTCTAAAGACACACAGCAGGGAGTAACAAGGATTGCTGGACTTGAACTTGGACTGATGGAGCCCACGGCCCATGATCTTGATGCCACACCTTGAGACACAATATGCCCATTTTACAGATGGGGAAACCGAGACCCAGAGAGTAAAGCCACTTGCCAAGTTGTCCGCACAAGGCTCGGTACGATTTCTCCAATCCCAACGCCCATGTTCTGTGCAGTTTTTCTATAGCTCTAATAATTTCTATCTGTTTCCACCTGACAAATCAGAAGGGGATGATGTTGGAAATAATGCGAAATGGACTCCAGGAGCTCAGCAGGAACAGGAGTTCAGAGGCTTACCTATTTAGCTCATATAGCTACATCAGCACCTTACCCAGAGTCCCCTGGGAAGGTTTGGGGAGAGGGGCTCCTTGAATTAAGGGCCCAGGGGCTGTCAGAGCTGCCCTCTGTTCAGGGTGGGGGCTGGGCTCACACCTCACAGCCCTCTGGGACTAATACGGGGTAAGGAAGTAGCCGCCACAGTGGAAAAGGATAAGCCCATCCGAACGCACGAGGCCTCGAGGCAGAGGGTTGGGCTCAGGCCTGGAGACACAGACACTAGGACAGGCCAAGGCCAAGGGCTTCAGTCGAGCCGGCCAAGCAGACACAGTTTGCCCTCAGGAACCCCAGAGAGCATATCCACCGTGACCTCTCTGGTGTGGACGTGGTGTGGGTGCTGGGTGGGAGCCTGGAACAGCACTCTTTGCCTGCAGCCCATCCCCCCTGCTGCTGCGGCCTACTCAAGGATTCCAAGCCTGGAACCTGGTTCCAGAACCTTCTAGCTGAATCCCCGGGGGCTCTCCGACTCCTCCCTTTGCACGTGGCACATGGGAAGGCCTTTCTAGGCCGGTGCCCTGCCTCCCGGTCCTGCTTTCGGTCCAGGTGGCCCCTCTGACGAAGACCCCTCCAGAGAGGTCGAGGCAGCACCAAGCACGTCCCCTTTCTGATCTTCTGCTCTCTGCTTCGATCACCGCTGATGCCATCCGGGTCACGCCCCTCGGGTGCTGTCCTCTGAGGGGCCGCCCTGACCCCCCCGGGCCCAGGAGTCAGCCACTTCCTCTCCTGCACTCTCAAGGCCACGGGTGTTCACCAGAACCTCAAACCACACACACGGCACTTCTCTAGGGCAGGCGTCCTGAACCCTCTGTCCTGGCCAGGAGCCGGCCGGTGGCATTTGCCGAAGAAAAGGAGGGAGGAAGAAAGTAAAGGAAGGGAGAAATGGAGAGAGGGAGGCAGTCTGGAGGGGACTGGCAGGACAGTAGTCACTGGACATGGCTTCCTCACTTCTAGAAGGTCTTTGCTAGGTTCCACCATCTCCCAGACCCTCCTGTTTCTTGGGGTCACCCTCATACACCATGGCTGACTGCAGGGGCCAAACCTGGCAGGGAAAACAAGAGGCTCAGTCTGTCCTGTGGCACAGAATCGAGGCCAGGCCTCCTGCAGGGAGCCACCTCCCTCCGCCTCTGTCCTTCCACCTTGACACCAGGCACGAGGACACGGTGCTGGGCATGGGGCCGCCTGCCCGTGGTGCCTTGCACGTGTCAACCCCACCGACCTGCATGACAAACCTAAGAGGTGTGGACAACATCCCGCCTTTGCAAAACGAATTCGGTGAAGTGAATCGATCTGCCCCAAATGACACAGTCACTGAGCGGCAGAGCGGGGATTCGCACACAAGTCTTTCTGGTTTCTAAATCCACCTTCTTGCCCGCTTTTCTACACTGGGAGTTGTTTCTGAGGTTTTGGGGAGTGACAAGGAGGACTCGGTCAGTGAAGGGCTGGCGTGCAGGTGTCGTGCTGCTTGTATCCACAGAGCTAAGAGGAAGCTGGGCAGTGTGCCGAGTTTGTCACACGGCGCCTTTCCCGCACATCCTTGCGACAAGGCTGTGAGGCCGGCGCTCTGCAGCCGAGAGACTGAGGTGCAAAGATGTAATTTGCTCAAAGGCAAATAATAAGAAGGTGGCAAAGTCACAGTTCAGCCCAAGCTGTACTCCTCCAGGGCACATGCTTTCCCCCTCTTCTATACCCGTGCTCCGGCCCTTTCTCAGGCCCAGCTGTCCCCTGAAACACAGCTACAGGAAGACATGGGCAGAAACATCCAGGTGCTTTTGCAAGCTCTGATTACGTTACTTTTTTTAAAAAGCCACCTCTAACCTAACGTGGATGTACGAATTACTGATTGAGACTGGACGGAAAGCCTCCCTGCATTGTAAACGCCCTTGAAACAAGGGGCCTGTCATTGCCTCAGCTGTCGCGCCCGGAGTGTCACTTTTTAAAGGGTGATCGCTTTGCTTGGGAAATCAGTACTTTTCAGTGGCAAGCATTTAAATGGTTTCTGACAGCCAGAAGGTGACGGAGGCAATTAGATGTAATGTTTGTGACAGATGGAAAAAGGCATTTTGTCAAGTCTGCGGGAACCTGGAGGAAGAAACACGACAGGAGAGTAAGCTCTGATCTGAAGGGCAGAGCCAAGGCCCGGCTCCTGTCCCCTTCCCTAGCTGAGGAAGTGCCTGCCCGGGGTCGCCTTGGAGGGGTCCCCTGACAAAGGCTCAGGCGAGGCCTCCACAGGTAAAGGGGACACGTGTACAGCCGAGCCACGTGGGGACCAGTGTTTGCCCATGGAGTCTGGAGAAGGGAGGAAGGTCCATAAATCTACCTCCATCCCTGTTCCCTACAACACATGGAGGTTGGGCAGGGCGGTGGCTTTGGAGACAAACAGCCTGAATCCAGCTCTCAAGCAGCCGGTGACATGGAGCAAGTCATCTATCCTCTCCTGAGCCTCTGTCGTTCTTTAATAAAAGGGGCCCAGCCACCTCTCCTCGGGTCAGAGGTTTAGTGAGCACAAGTGCAGAGAACGCAGTGGGCAACCCCTACGTGCTGCTACCTCTCTTCGCTTCCCTCCATGTTCAGGCACAGTCGGTGGATAATTTAAGTTTGCAAATAAAATACGCCAAGGTACAACCTCCCCGTAGGGCGCTTTGGCAGTGCATTGTGGGAAAAAAGTGCTTTAAAAATATTTCTATACAGAATGCAGAGCGGGTCCCCTGGGCCTAGGGTTAAGCGGCGATTTCTTAGCTATGACGCCAAAGTAGCAGCAGCAAAAAAAATAGAGAACACTGAACGTCGTCAATGTTAAAAGTTTTGAGCTACAAAAGCTACCATTAAAAAGTGGAAAAGACTGGGGCGCCTGGGCGGCTCAGTCGGTTAAGTGTCCGACTCTTGGTTTCAGCTCAAGGTCATGATCTTGCCATCATGAGATTGAGCCCCGTGTCAGGCTCAGCGCTGACAGCTCAGAGCCTGGAGCCTGTTTCAGATTCTATGTCTCCCTCTCTCCCTGCCCCTCCCCCTCTCGCTCTCTGCCTCTCTCTCTCTCTCAAAATAAGTACATAAAAAAAAATTTTTTTAATAAAAAAAAAAGAAAGTAGAAAATACAGAATGGGAGAAAACATTTGCAAATCATCTATTTGACAAGGGACTTATATCTAGAATAAATGAAGAACACTTCCAACTGAATAAAAGAAAGACAAATAACCCCATTTAAAAATGGGCAAAGGGTCTAAATAGATATTTCTCCAAAGATGTGCAAATGGCCCATAAGCACATGGAAAGATACTCAACGTCATTAGGCACTAGGGAAGTGAAAATCAAAACCACGAGATATCACTTGATACCTACTAGATTGCTGCCCTACTAATAATTTTTTAAGAGGTGATAAGAATTGGTGAGGATGTGGAGAAATTGGAATGTTCATACATTGCTTGTGGGAGTATAAAATGGTGCAGCTGCTTTAGGAAACATTTTGGCAGCTTCTCAGGAGGTTGAAATAGGGTGAGCGCATAGCACTGCAATTCTACTCCTAGGCACACGACTGAGAGAATTGAAAACACACAACTGAGAGAATTGAAAACACACACGCACACACGACTGAATATGCATATTCATAGCAGCATTATTTATAATCACCAAAAAGTGGAAGCAACCTAAATGTCCAGCAGCTGAAGAATAGATAAGCTAAATATGGTAGACCTATGCCATCGAATATGATTCAGCAATGAAACGGAATGAAGTGGTGCTACATGGATGAGGTGGAAGGATCCAGACACAAAAGGCCACATACTGCGTGATTCCATTTATTTGAAATGTTCAGAACAGGCAAATCTGCAGAGACAGAAAGTGGATTAGTGGTTGCCTGGGGCTGGGTGTGAGGGTGGCGCTGGGAAATGACTGCTAATGGGTTCATGGTTTCTTTGTGGGACAGTGAACATATTCTAAAATTAGATCCTGCGGATGGCTGCGTGACTCTGTGAATATTGCTAAAAACCACTGAACTGTATGCTTTGAATGAGTGAGCCATACGATATGTAAGTTACATCTCAATAAAACCATTTTCTCAAGATCGCTGTAGATGCCAAGAAACATAGCTTTAGAACCCATATAAATGTTCATCACACGTATATATGATCCAGGATACAAAAATGTTTCCCTTTAGTACTTTCACACGATATCTCTTTAACGAGAAACCACTAAAAATGTTGGGCGAGCCGCTCATGCAACACATTTTTTAAATTATCTGTCAGAAGAAACGTGTACTTTCTGACCTCCTGATGCCTTTGTATGAGGAAGTCATCAAGGATATGTGAATAGATTTAGCTGTAAAAGTGTGTGTCCATTGCAGGGTTGTCTAGGACGTCATAAAACTGGAAACTATAATTGCTATCGTTTATTAAATATGTACAACTGGTCGCACACCACGCACACCACACCATTACATGAAGCTCATCTCTTGTCTTCCACCACAACGATCGTGTGGGGAAGCCGTCAGTATCAGGATAGTCCTTCTGACAGTTGAGGATAGAGTCTCCAGTCAAACATCTACAAAGCAGAGCTGGGATTTGCATCCAAATCTGTCACATTCTATGGCCCTCTGGTGCTCCTGTCCTCTCCATGTCTCTTCCTAGCAGTCAAAGCACCGGACTGAACAATGGCTTGAGAAACAGTCTCATAACTGAATAGGCAACAGGACAGAACGATATTCACAGTTGACTGTTAGGTGAAAAAGACAGGTTTGGAACAATATGATCTCATTTATTTCCTACAGATATAAATATTCATACGTGCATATACACACACGCACACTAACCGTATTTACCAGTGGGCTTCCTTTATTGGGAGGATTACATGTAATTTTAATTTTCTTTGTTTTACTCACCAATATTTCCTATGGTGGATTTTTCATGCTGCTATTTTTGCTCTAAGAATTCCAAAAGTTATGTTTAAGCTTTAAGTAAACTAAGGTAACACCAGGGGCTACGGGGCCATGTACGCCAGCCTTTTTCTAGGGCATTTTGGCAAGACTGTGATGACAGCTAGGCTGGTTGTTGGGACCACCCCTCTTAGTCAGGACCACCTCCCTTTTCCCTCAGGGGTCCTCCTTCTGTCCCACCCCTCAGTGCCCCTGCCAACTGTTCTTAGATGGCCTTGGCCACACCACTTACCCACTGATCGGCTTACACAGTTAAGCGATAATGAGTACCTTCCTCTTGACAAGAATCACTTATATTTTAGTATAGAATTGGTCTTTTCAATGTAATTTAATCTTTTTCTAATTACAAATTTCGCATAAGTTCATTGGGGAAAAAAAGGTAGAATATTCTGAAAGGTACAAAAAACCAGTAAAACTCATCCACCACTCCCTTGCCTTGACTTAATAGGGAACTCTAGGAATAGATACAGCTGGGCTATATCAAGACCCTGGTGGGGCAATAGGGCAATGGGTGAGGGGACAAAGGATGCCCATGAATTTCTCATGGCCTCTGCCATCAGTAGAGGCAGCATGACATCATGGGAAAGCCACAGCATCTTGGGGTTAAAAAAAAACTGGGTTCTTACCCTTTTTCACCTAGTATTAGCAGGTTACTAAACTTTTTTGATGCTGCCTCCTGAGTATACCCCCAATTCTTTTTGAATAAGTGAGGAATGTACTAAAGAATTATTAAATAAGTAGTGTAGTTTCTTTTTAAATAATATTGGTTCTTTCTGTCTCATAGGGTGGTTGTGGGTATTTAGACAATGTAAGCAAGAGCTCTATATAAAGCAGAATGTGGTACAGTTGTCAACGTGGGTCAAAGCAACTCAAGGTGGTTTCTCTTTTGTCTCACTCCCTCCATGGGAGAAGCAGACCCTCCCCGCTTTCACCGTCCAGAACACCCCTGCAAAGATCTTGTTCATGAGTTGGCCCGTCACCAGCAACGCATGAGTGGCATGGAAAATAAGGGTCTGGGCCGTAGTTACTTTTCATTGTTTTTAGTGGTAGATAGTGCAGTGGAGGGAGAGGCAGCAAGCCTTCTAATCTCCAGTTCTGCTACTTTCAGTGCCAAGACCTTGAACACATTACCTACCCACTCCGAACCTTAGTCTCTCTATCTATAAAGTGGGGATAGTAATACTTGCAGGGTTATCATGGGGATCATGTGAGAAAACGCACAGGAGGGACCTGGCTCTTAAAAGGTACTTTGTAAATGTTCAATTCTCTTCCACCTCCCTTTGAAAGTTTATATAATTTAAAGATAGAAAGATGAAAACCAGGGGAGGCTGAGGGGCCCAGCAGGGCTCGGCAGATACCCCACAACAGGGAGAAAGCATCCGGACATGTAGGCTTGTCTCCTGCTTAATTCCCTGAACCACAGAGAAATCAGGCTACTTGTCTTCCCCACGGGTCTTGACTTTTGCAATCAGCCATGGTTTATGAAGGACTACCCCACTTTTGTACACTGAAAGCTTCTTTCAGAGGTTTAAAAAGGGCGACAGTGTTGGGGTGCCTGGGTGGTTCAATTGGTTAAGTGTCTGACTTCAGCTCAGGTCGTGATCTCAGACTTCATGAGTTGAGGCTCCACACTGGGCTCTGTGCAGTCAGCACGGAACCTGCTTCTGATCCTCTGTCTCCCTCTCTCTCTCTGCCTCCCTCCCCCGCTCATTCTCTCTCTCTTTCTCAAAATAAATAAACAAGCTTAGAAAAATTAAAAGAGTGGCAATGTAGAATCAACCATGAGGTGCCGGCGTGTGGCTGTCCTCTGGTCATACTCATAGCACTAAGGGCAATAGAGGTAACAGAAACCGGTGGGCATTTTCTCTGCACCAATTCAGTACAGAGCGCATTTCATGAACCCCTTGCAGGAAGTGTGTGAGGCAGGTGCTTTACAGCTGAGGGGCTGAGGCTTAAACAAGTGGAGTATTTCGTGCACACGCACATGCCTTCACCAAAAAAGAAGGCCCCCCACTGCACCTCCGTTCAAACACCCTCCTAGGCTGGGGTTTGTACCAGGATCTGGTGTTAAGACCCTTCAAGGTAATAGCAACACCCGACTGATGATTTTCGAAGGACACGAGCAAGGGCGAAGCTACACCCTTTGTTCTCTCGTTCAAATTCTCTGGGCTTCCACCAGCTAAAACCAAGACCTGCTGATTCCCAAGGAGAAGGAGAAGGGAGAAATGTGCTCTTACACCCTAAGACTAGGATTTCAAGATGGACGTTGTGTTCATTATCGTCCCTTTGACTGAAGTTTTGCCCAAAGTAAAGTCCTACAAATTAGAGTAAAACGTGTGCTTTTTGGGGATTGAGAAGGCGATTTCAGTGTGGAAAACATTGAAGAGGATACTAGCGCCAATGTGTATGTATGGCAGCTTTAAGCAAAGTCTGTCTCTGCCTTAGTGTACAGAGCGCTCTCGGAGCTGCCTGGGCAGCTCAGTAATGTCCCCCCAATTCATCTGTCTACACCATTCTGGAATAATACCCCCCAGTTCATTTGTCTACACCATTCTGGAGGCTTCCGGGTCGGGCCCCTTCCCAGGAGAGGAGCTGGTGGCGAGCAGTTGAAGTGACACCTAGCTCAGGCCTCCAGCTTTTTCTTCAGACCCTACGACCCTGCTGGGCTCCCCGCCTCAACGCTGCTCTCCCTCAGTCATCCCTGCCAGCCGACCATCCAGCCATTCGTTCCAGTCCCATTCTGCTGGACCCACGTTTAGGGAAGGCCTCCGGTGCACATGCGCAGTGTTAGGCTCTGGGGGTAAAGGAGTAACCATCCCAACCTCTGCCATCAGAAGTGTGTCTTCAGGAGGCCTCGGTGCTCAGCAGTTTACTGAGAGTCTACGGAATGCTGTGCACCGTTTTCAGCACCAAGGATGCAAAGACAAATGATTCAGTGGCATTTATTCCTAAAATACTCTCTGCAACACCCTGGTCAAGAGCCTTTCCTGACTCCTCATCGCTGTCCTATAAGCTATGGTTTACCAGCCTCTGAAATTCATCTCTTGCTTAGGCTGGATTCCTCTCAACTTTATTCCTCATTACATCTCCATGCAAATGCCCCTTTTCACTCAGGAGAAAAAATAAGCTCATCCATCTATCCATCTGTCCATCTGTCCATCCATCCACCCATCCATCCGTTCATCTGTCCATTTATCCATCCATCCATCCACCCATCTGTCCATCCATCCATCCATCCGTTCATCTGTCC
The DNA here is from genome assembly GCA_028646485.1 of Cryptoprocta ferox. Taxonomy (NCBI): domain Eukaryota; kingdom Metazoa; phylum Chordata; class Mammalia; order Carnivora; family Eupleridae; genus Cryptoprocta; species Cryptoprocta ferox. The sequence continues at coordinate 8,439,768 of CM053569.1, read as the reverse complement.
ATCCGTCCATCGATCCATCCATCCATCTATCCATCCATCTGTCCATCTGTCCATACATCCATCCACCCATCCATCCATCCGTCCATCCATCCATCTCTCCATCCATCCATACATCTATCTGTCCATCCGTTCATCTGTCCATCCATCCATCCATCCATACACCATCCATCCATCTGTGCATCCATCCCTTCACTCATAGTCACTGGCTCACTCATTCAAAACCTACATTTCTGAGTCCCAGGCCCTGTTCTGGGGGTGCTGGGATACTTGGGACCCATTTCCTTTCCTCTCTAGCTCATGTGGATAATCAGTCCCCTGAACCCATCTGCCATCTGCCCCCCCACTTGAGAGTGGCTATTTCAAGAAAGTCTGGTGTGTACGTGTGTGTGGTTGTATGTCTGTGTATACCCAAGTGTGTCTGTGTGTATATGTGTGTTCCTGAGTGTGTGTATCTCATATGACAATATGTGTGAATGTGTCTTTGTGTGTGTGTCTGAGTGTGTGTGTGTCTGTGTGTGACTTATATTGTGGGTGTATCTTTCTGTCTGTGACTGCGTGTGTCTATCTGCGTGCTTGGACAGGGGCAGGTCCTGGTTCTGAGATGACAGTGGTGGCCGACTGAGGTCAGGTTCCCATATGATGTTCAGAGTTTCCAGGGAGAAAAAGCAGTGGTCAGCGACTGTGGTTTTACTCTGCACTATTTTTAAAGTTAAAAGAAACCACACACACACATACAACAAACAGAAACTCATTGCCCTTTAATAGCTAGGTCAGATTTCGATAAGCACAGGCGCAGGGCTGAGAGACAGCTACAGGACCAGGCAGGCCAAAGAGCCTGCTGCCTCCGAACCCTACGAGGATTCCTCCAGCCCCAATGGTGCTAACTGCACCCCCCACCACGCGGAGGACACCCACTGTCTTCTGCACGTCCTTATGATGACGCTTAAAGTGTGGTTTGTCACTCCCATTCACACGAGGAAATTGAGGCCCCCAGACGCCAGTCACTTGCCCTGAGCCCCTCCATCAGCAAGGAACAGGGCCAGCCTGTGAACTTGATTCTTCTGCCGGGTTCAGGCAGGACTGACAGCCTGGTCTGTGGACTCTAGACAGGCCCAGGCACTGTACCTGGTTCTGTCCCCAAAGCCCCTGTTCTTTGTGTAGCTCTGCAACACATCCTGCTCCAACCAAATGCTTTAGAGCGAGGGCTGAGCCCGCCGTTGACTTGTTTGACCAGTGATTTTCCACGAAGAAAGTCATTTCCTTCAGCAAGATCAATGAAGACAACAGACTTGAGGGAGAGGAAAGTTTCTGAGCCATCACGCAGGACCGCTGTAACCCACGCCTCTAACCACTTCCTCACAGTAGCGCGGGCTCTGGCTTTTTATAGCTGCACACGGTGCTGAAAACATGCGAGGCCCCCACCCTGTGGTCCGTGTCCTCACAGCCTACCTGTGGGCGAAGCTGGGCTCAGCGGCCGGCAGATCACCGGCTCAATTTGCAGTTTAGAACATGGGGCTTTGGGGCGCCTGGGTGGCTCAGTTGGTTGGGCGTCTGACTTCGGCTCAGGTCATGATCACACGGTTTGTGGGTTCGAGCCCCACGTCGCGCTCTGTGCTGACAGCTCGGAGCCTGCTTCCGATTCTGTGTCTCCCTCTCTCTTTGCCTCTCCCCCACTCGTGCTCTGTCTGTCTCTCTCTCTTTCAAAAATAAACATTGAAAAAAAAAAGAACATGGGTCTTAGACCTTGTATACCTTGAGCGCGCATGTGCGCGCGCGTGTGTGTGTGTGTGTGTGTGTGTGTGTGTGTCTGTGTTTTCCTAAGACAAATCAGATCCAGTGGCTCTCAGAAAAGCTGGACCCCTCATCATTGAAAAGATAAACCTGCAGGGCTAATGCATCGTGCCCCTTGTGTATTACCCCCACGGTTGAGTTCCTGGCTCTGGGCTGCCTAGTTGTTTTACTTTGGTGCTTACTCTCGCCATGAGCTCAGGCGTTAGGACCCTGTGTGTTACTGATGCTGAAACACAGAGCAAGTTGCTGGCTGGGGGTCAGTGGTGTAGGAACCGCACTTTGTGTGTTTCATAGCAAAACCCACTGATGACAAGAGCCTCTGAGCTTCCGTAAGTGGGTTGAGGACAGAAAACCAATGTAGATGACTCCTCCCTATCTCGAGTGTGGGACCCAAGCAGCCAGCCCCATTCTGAGCGGCTCAAGCTATCGGAAAGGGCTCCCAGGGACCAGGATGCGTTGCTGCCGCCAGGATCCATACTCTACATGCTCTCCTCTCTCTGGGCCTGGGTTGCAAATGGCCTCACCTCTGACTCTGGCCACAAGCTTCCTCCTTGGTCCGGACAACTAAGTAAAGATAAGATGGTAATAATGCCTCCACCTTTCATCAGGAAGCTGCCAGGCGTATTTGAAAGGCTGACCCGGTGGCTGCAGGCTTGGCTGTGGACCCTGACCACCTGCACTTAGATTCCACCCAATCCTGTGATCCTGAGCAGGTCATTTGCCTCTCTGCGTCCTGAGCCCCTCACCTATAAAATGGGACGATAAATATCATCTGCCTCATGGGATGGTTGTGAGGCATCAACTAATATCTGTAAAATGCTGAGGACCCGCGAGGAACATTCCATCGTGCCTGGGCACAGGCTCCACTGAGGTTCACCCTTCAGATTCTTAGACATCTCACCCTCGGGGGACGCACGTGGTGCTGATATCACTATGTCCCTGTTACTCAGGAGGGAAAAGGGGGTGGGTGATTTGTGAAGTCACTGTGTGGACATGGCAGCCAGGTTGGGGGCTGTGTTCAGCCACATTGGACTGCATTTAGCTTCAACCCTCCTGGTGGCCAGAACCAGTCCCGGCCCCAGGCCCTCTCTCCACCCTCTGGGTGTCTGCCCCACCCAGTGCTGCCCTCAACTCCCAGCCCTACCTGCAGGATGGCCTGTCCTCGATGCAATGCCCACACTTTGCCCATGACCCTCACTCCTGACTGTGAGGCATAAAGACCGCTGGGACTCCCCGGAGGCAGTTCTGGAATGCGCTCTCCTATTTCAGGAAATACGTCCCTCTGGGATCTCCTGAGGATGGGTCTCCTCCCCTCTGGGCATCTCTTGTCTGTTTTACACAATGGGTAACAGCCCCAGTGGCTCAGGTGCACACAGGGACCTTGTTTCCAGCTTCCAGAAGACCTTTCTCTGCAATACTTTATTAATCCTCTCAAAGACCCAGTGACAGTGGCAGCTTCGGTATACCCATTTCTGCATTTCTGCTATTTTTAGTCTCTGACGTTTTAGCCCAGGGTAGGGTCTAGAAATGGAAACATTTTCTGTGGAGTCAGCCAGATCGGTGTGGTCTTTACGTTGGAGTGAGAGGCTATGGCTCAGCTCAAAAACACAGCATCTTGTTCTGGATATAAAAATACATGCGGCACCATGTGGGGGGTTGAGAGCATGGCCAATGTGGGCTGCTTGGCCTGGGTCTGGGCTCTGCTGCCCATCAGCTGTGTGATGTTGGGCAAGATCCTGAACCTTTCTGTGCCTGAATCTCCCCCTAAGACAAAGGGGTAAATAACGTTTACCTCTGGGAGTTGTGGAGAGGATTTAACGAGTTAATATGTATGAAGCGCTTACAACTATACCCAAAATTTAGCAAATATTCAGTAGATGTTAACTACCTTATTAGTTTTTGTTGTCACCAAGCTTCCGGTTCCTGGTACATATTAGGTACTCGACAAATGAGAATTTCCCTTTCCTCTTGGAGCCTCAGTTGGCTTATCTGCAAAATGGGGCTGCCCATAGTACCTACGTCATATTAGTGTTGCGGAGATTACGTGAGACAGGCACACAGGGTTCCTAGGAGGGTTAGTACCTGGAAGGTGGTCATAGGCAGGCAGTACACAGTATTCTCTGGCCCAGGTCCCTTAGTACAGAGCTGGTTCAGAGACCTGAGCCTCCCACTCTCCACCTGGGGTCTTGGATCGTAACAAACTCTGGAGTCTAGCTGCCTAGGCCCACAGGCTGGCTCAGCTCCTGATGGCATTTGTGGCTTTAGGCAAGCTCCTGGATTTCCCTATTTCTCTGTGTTCCTATTTGTGAAAATGGGGACAGTAACAGCAGCTAACTTACTAGCTCTTGTGATGATTCATAAGATAAAGCAGGGGAGGCTCTTGGGTTAAGAATGGGAGTCCTCCATCTGTGGCCCTTTCCGCATTAGCAGTGGCAGTGGGGCTGGTGGCGAGCCGGTGGTCGTCCGCACACAAGGGCCCCGGAGCTGCGCCCCAGCCGAGGACACTCAGCCCACCTCTTCTGCGGATGACCAACCCCACCAACAGTCCAGGCAGGGAGGATGGACCTCCTGGCGTTCCCACCA
>CM053569.1:8261965-8435294 GCA_028646485.1 Cryptoprocta ferox | reverse complement strand
CCCCGCAATTCTCTTCCCACAGGACAGTTCTGGTCCTTGTCCCCATTCAACCACCATTGGCCCTTGGCCCTTAATATACAAATTTACTCAGTGGATCACTCTGTCCAGTGCCCGTACTTTGCAGGTGAGGAAACTGAGGCCTAGAGAGACGCTCATGCATGATCACACAGCATGTTGATATGCTATTGATCGGTCCTGGCCTCCCAAGTGCCCGTGGACCTCTCTGGGAAGGGTCCTGGGACTTCCAAGTGTGGGTGAAAGATGCAGAGCACCGATGTGGCCCCGAGGTCTCTGGGCCGAGCTGGGGTGGGAAGGAGAGCATCTAGACCATTTGTCCTGAGTCTGCCTTCTCCTCCAGGGTGGCTCCGCGTTCTCCCCAGCTGCTGTCATCAGCCAGGAGAGGGCTCAGCAGCAAGCGTCTGCTTTGGCAGAGGAGGTCGGCTGCCCCACCTCATCCGTCCAAGAAATGGTGTCCTGTCTCCGCCAGAGGCCTGCCAGTGTCCTCAATGATGCCCAGACCAAGGTAGGCACCTGTGTGCAAGTTGGGAAGGGAGACTCTGATCTTTTACAAATGGAAAACCAGGCCTAGAAAGGCCACTCAAGGCCACACGGTAGGAGCTGGACCTGGAATGCATACTCCTGACCCTAGCACCGTGCCTGGGCCCAGTGTATAATGGACCATACGTGGGTAAGGAAGGTGGACAGAACTGTCCGCACATAGGATTTTGTCTGTAAGATATAAACATAACATATAATAGGGGCCTTACACAGTGGGAAGATAAAGTGAAGTGACACATGTGAAGGGTCTGGCCTGTGGTGGCACTCCATCAGGTCACAGCCACACAGATTAAGCATTATGGTCATAGCTGCCGTGGATTCCGGCCAGGCCATCCTCTTAGATAGGACAGCTCTGTGCTCCCTTTCCCAGACTCAAAAGATCCTGCTCACAGCCCATGGGCTGGGGCTGTCCCTGACATGGCTGAAGGGGACGGTAGCAGAAAGAACTAGCATCATCTCAGCCAAAGGCTCGATTCCTCCAGCAACGGGCCCGGACTCACAGACCTGGGGCAGGTCTGACCCCCACGCCCCCAGGTGTGGGCCAATGAGACAGTGGCTAGAGCCAATGAAGTTCCCTTGTGGATCCTGTCCCTGGCCACCGCCCGTCCCTCAGTCACTGTCTACTCCTGCCTCACACACCTACAGGCTCAGGCTTCTCTGTTCCTCGCTGTGGACCTGTGGTCGCCGCGGCACGGAAACTCTGGGAAGCTCCCTGGGGACCAACCATTGCTCAGAGCGAGACTTGCCTTCCTGTTCCCTGTGGCCCAGCGTCCTTCCTGCCTGTTGTTCTTGTCATTTGCCTCTGGTTTCCCCACACAGCCCCAGACGGACCACCAGCATCAGCGTCCATTATGGTTAAAACCCGATTAAGCGAAACAATGCACCTGATGCTTCTAGAACCGTGTTTTTTTTTTTTAAAGGATAAAATCCACACACATAATGGCATCCCTTTGCACCCAATGTAGCTCCTGGCCGTGAGTGGCCCTTTCCACTACTGGGGTCCTGTGGTCGATGGCCAGTACGTCCGAGAGGCTCCAGCCAGGGCACTACAGAGGTCTCTGCGGGCCAAGGTCGATCTGCTAATTGGGAGTTCTCAAGATGACGGGCTCATCAACAGAGCGAAAGCTGTAAAGGTAGGCGGGGGAGAGCCTCAGGGGTCCCCTGAGGGCTGTGCCCCGGTGACTCTGGACCTTAAAGTCTGACCGGGGCCCAGAGTCGTTGACTTACTTGCTTAGTTACCAACCAATTGCTAAAAACCTGCTATGTGCACAGGCTGTATCAGGGCCGTGGGAGATGGAAATGGGGCAGCAGGAGGGGGTCGTTCTAGACATCAGACACCTGCAAGGTTGTGAGCAGCACAGACATCTTCGCCTCCACGTCCACGAGCCCCGTCTGTGGGCCGATTGCTGTGGGAAGCCACAAGCAGAGGCTGACCAGGGAGCTCATGAGCTTTGGGCTTACAGACTCGCTGCCCCTGCTCCATGAAGGATGCTTGTCCCACTGAGGGCTGGAGAGGGACAGGAGGGTGGCCAGAAGGGCACCCTCTTCTATCTTGGCAAGGAAACCCAAACACCATGTTGGTTTTCTGACCTGGGGAAGCTGGGCGGGGTCATACCCTGCGCCTGGCAAAGGCCACTTCATGTGGCTGCTTGGAGACACAGCAAAGTGAGAGAAAGTGGTGAGGTCTTCTGTCCCTTTTGTTTTAAGTTTATTTATTTATTTGGAGAGAGAGAGAGAGAATGCGAGCAGGGGAGGGGCAGAGAGAGAGAGAGAGAGAGAGAGAGAGAATCCCAAGCAAGCCCTACACTGTCAGCACGGAGCCCGATGAGGGGCCCGAAATCACCAACCGTGAGATCATGATCTGAGCCAAAACCAAGAGTCGAACGCTTAACCGACTGAGCCCTCCAGGCGCCTGGTCTTCTGTCTCTTTGAACACTCACTTCCTGCTCTGACCAGATGCCCTCACCACCAAGCGGCTCACCCTGAGAGAGGCCCAGCACGCTCTCCTCTGGCCTCGCTGGCCTGGTCAGGCCACTCTTGACACACCCTTTAAGCTGTCAAGCCTGGTGACCGCCACGCATGAAACCCAGTGAGAAGACATACATGCTCAACACGGGGCGCTGTCTGGCTCTGTTGAATATGAGGCAGCGGAACTGGAATTAAAAAAAACAAATCATTCACGCATCCTGATGGGATCCTGCACTGCCCTGGATTATTCTGTTCCCTCCGGTAACGTGTCTCACTTAGGGGAATCTGTCTCACGGCAGTAAAACACCACTCTGACATGATATATATATATAGATATATGCACGGGTATTTATCAGAGCATTGATCAGTGTGGCGAAACGTTGGAAGCAGCCCAAATGTGCATTAACAGAGCAACGGTGGCCTGAGTTGAGCTGCACACAAACTGTAAACTATGACGTGGGAGGTGAGGGGGACGGACCAGATGCATCTCTCCTGACTTGAGGGATGCGTGTGACGCGCTGTTAAGTGGAAAACAAAAACGATTGCGGAGCAACGTGAAATTAAGGCAGCGTCCATATTTTTTAAAACAACCAGCCTGTATGCATCTGTAAATATGTAAATGTGCATAGCTTTATGTTTCTTCCTGAAAGGATTATAGGGTGGAAAGTTCTACAGCGAGCATTAACATTGGCTCTCTCAGGACGTGTGGCAGTGTGAAAAAGAATATTATGAATTTAATATTACTCGGGGCGCCCGGGGGTGCTCAGTCGGTTAAGCAGCCGAGATTGCAGCTCAGGTCGTGATCTCATGGTTTGTGAGTTCGAGCCCCACCTCGGGGTCTGCGCTGGCACTGTGGAGCCTGCTTGGAATTCTCCCTCTCTCTGCCCCTCTCCTGCTTTTTCTCTCAAAAGAAATAAACATTAAAAATTTTTAAAAATTAATACTAATATTACTACACGTACATATACTATACATATATGCACACGTGCTATATATAACGTGCATATATGTGTATATCTGTGTATGTGTATAGATATAGAGAGAGAGGAGTGTGAGTGTGTGTGTGTGTGTGTGTGTGTGTGTAGAACTTAGTCACTATTAGCTTCTGTCCAGTTGAGAAAGAACCTTACATCTGACCCGTCTCTACATCTTCCGGCCGAGCACCCGCATATTACACAGCCCTCATTTCAAGGGGCTGCACCTTAATTATTGAGCCAGACTAACACTGAGGAGCCACTCGCAAGATGCCCCTCTCCACCACTGGCCCCGGGCCTTTCTTTTCTAAAGTCATGGGTCTTTGGATGACTTTGATCTAGCCTCTCATTAGTTAAAAAAGTGGTACGTAGAATCCTTTTAGTATAAATTATACACACGTGTGCTCCTGTACTAATATGCTGAATTGCTACAAAAGATTCGTGAAAACATCACAAATTTAAAGCATGAGAAAGAAATGAATGTCTTTAGATTCATGCTGCGCCCTCTGCATGCTCCACGCTGGAGACGGCACTGTGCGACATGGGCGCGATGGAGAGAAACGACCGCTGGCCCCTTCTCCATGTAACACCTCACTTTATGTTGCCCCGCGGGGATGTGGGGCTCTCGGTGCCGAAGAGACTCTATCCACAAAGCTCTGATTCTTTGGACCATGTGCTGACAATTTATCCCAGCCATCTCTGATACTCCCAGGAGCCTGGAGGTCACCCTAGGCGGGTGGGGGTGCGTGTCCTGGGACCCCTCCACCTGGACTGGAAAAGCCTCCGCTGGTCTGGGGGCTGCGAGCTCTTACTGGCGGATTGGGGGCTGTGGTGGACCAGAGGGCAGCCCCGATCTGTAGCATCTGATTATTATGCCAGCCCACGGTTAGAGCGTTGTGTGGCCATGTGGCCGCCTTGGTCTTCCCTGGTCCTGTCTTGCAGCACATTGGAGAGTTTCCTGGCTCTGTCCTGAAAATCTGAGCCCCCCACCCCTAGTCAGGAGCCTGGAGCCGGTGGACTGGGGTCCCTTCTCAACAGTGCATTTTCAATCCTCTCAGTGACTTTCCCTCTGAGGCTTTCAAGGAGATGTGTCCTAGGTGCGCTCCCAAAGAAAGGTCGTGTCTGCTGACAGGAGCTCACCGCCCACCCCAGGACGTGGCTGGGAAGATGTGCCCTCAAGTCCGGTCACCGGAACAGGGAAGGTGCCCTGAGGGCCTGGCCGAGCAGTGGCCGGCCCTGTTCCACGGCTGGTATCCAAACCCCAGTCCTGGGCCAGTGCCGCCCTGGGCACCTTTGCTCCTGGTTAGAGCCTTCCTCTCGGACTTCCCTCCTCCGACCATTCTCTTCTGAACATGCGCTAGTGCAGCCCCCGACCTTGTGATCTTGTGAGCCTGGTCCTGCCAGGAACTCATCTGGGTGCGCGGGGGACTGAGAGGTGACAAGACATAGCGATGGTCAGAGGCCATTATGTGCTGCTGTGTCCTGAACGTGGACCTCCAGCCCTGCCTTACACCTCCAGCCTGGGCTTTTCCCTTGGTCTCCAGACTGGTGTGGCTCACAGTCGATTTGTCATCGTCACTCAGGTGTCTTATAACCTCCAGTTCTCAACACACCCAGAAGGAGCAGCCGATTCCCATGTCCCACCCCAACCAGCATGTTCTCCTGCTGAATTCATCTCGATGAACAGCGGTCCTGCTTCTGCGTGCAGAGCTGCGGGCTAAAGGTCATCTTCCCTCTGCTCTCCTCCACCCTGCCAGCGTTCTGTCAGCCAGTCTGGTTGGCTCTATCTTCCAAGCGCATCCAGGATCCAGCCACCTCTTGCTATCTCTTCTGCCACCCCCTTGAGCCATGCTGTCATCTCCAGGACTTGTCTAGTAGCCCCCAGCTAGCCCCCTGCACGCCCGGTGATCTCTGAGGATGCCAGTGGCCAGAGCTATCCCTTTACATGATGTCCGATCATGTCACCCCTCCACCCCTGCTCAAAGGCCTCCAGGGGCCTCAGCTCCTGCAGAGGAAAAGCTGTAGTGCTTACAAGACCACTCCCCAATGCAGCCGCTATGCACCCCGTGACCCCACCTCCTGCTACCCGCCTTGCTCGCTGCGCTTAATCCCAACTAATGGCTCTCGTGTTCCTCTGATATGCCAAGCACGCCCCCCTGTTAGTGTTTTGACACTCGCTGTTCCCTCTTCTAGAATGTTCTCCAGATAACTCACTGTCTCACTTCCTTCAGGGTCTGCTTCTTCAGAGAACTTGCTTGACCACTCAGATGGAAAGGGCAGCCGTGTCCCTAGCATTCTCTCTCTCCCCCTTATCCTGCACCCCCCATCCTCAGCGTTTACACCCTTTGACATAGTATATATTTATTTATCTCTTGTATTTCTTCCTCAGCTAGACTGTGAGGCCCATGAGCACTGAGACTTTATCTGTTTTGTTTTCTGCTTTATCTCCGGTGCCTCAGAAAGTGTCTGGTATACAGTTAGGGCTCAATGATTCTTGATTAGGTCAAAAGAATAATATTAAGGAGACCCCACTGTGTGCTAGAATCTGACCGAGGAGTCTTCGAGGAAGTAGTTCATCCTCAAACAACCCAATGAAGCAGGGATTATCATGTATTATCTATTATTTATCGAGATAAGAAAGCAGTAGAGAGAGAGCAGAATTCAAATCCAGATCTAACTCCAAAGTCATCCCTTTCCTGTGACTGCACACTGGGCAAAGCCAGGTCTGTCCCTCCCAGGGCTTCCCACCCGCCACCGAGGGCGGTGGCACATGGGTGCACACCAACGCAGCTAGAACCAGGGCTGCGAGGTGCAAACGGCTTTGCAGTTCCACCTACGTTCTTACGTTAGCCCAACCATGACATTGTGAGGTAGATGCCCGCGCGCTGGCGTTCAACAGCGTTGCATCGAGGAAGAGCTCCCAGAGATCATCAAACTAGTCGTTTGCGAAGCCAGATCTCCACTGCCGATCCTTCGACTCCACGTGGGGCACTTTGCCCGCCACCCCACATGCGCTGAACCCTAGGACAGGGCCGGCGAGTGAATCAGCACCACCTGTAGACCGTCCCAGACACCAGCAGAGCCCAGGGGAGCCCTCGGAACCCTGGCCCACACAGGACTGCAGCATGCAGTGTGGACACACTGGGAACCTGGCCACCGGCTGCCCTTTCTACACAGTATTGAAGTTACTCTTTCATCTCAATACACCCAGCCCATGCACGCCCCTGTGCCACCTTCCCTCATGACCCTCAGGCAGACTTGGGTTTGTGGGTTTCTCCATCCCCTCCCCCCCAGAATGTTCCATAGTACCTGGGCCTAGCTATCCCAGGATGGCACATTCCAGAGGATCCCAGCGATTCCTTCTCCTGAATCCTTCCGAGGCAGCCCCGCCCCTCCCGCCCGTATGTGCTGAGACGCGGGACGTTGCAGAAAGCCGCCACCGCCTCTAGCAGGTGTCCGGTGTGTCTTCCCAGCCCAGAGACACTCCAGAGTGTCACCGTGGGACACTCAGCGAGGTCACGTACTACGTGCCAGGTGCTGTGCTGGGTGTTTGGAGCATAAACACACACGCAGTCCCTGCCTTCAGGGAGCTCACAGTCAGGCAAGGAGACAGAAAATGAGCACAAGTGAAAAATTAAAATGCAGTTTGATACGCACTGTATGGAGAGATGGACATCCTAGTGCAGGGCCTCAAGAGGGGAGGACGGGCTTGCTGGACCACAGTGCCATCGCCAGCAGGAATGTCACAATGATGGAGGAACTGACCAGGACCCCGTCCCCCACGCCAGCTGTCAGCGGAGCGGGGGTGGGGGTGGGGGCATCCTGGATGTCCTCAGACTGTCAGCAGGAGCATTTGGGTCCCCAGAACCTGATCCTCGGGTTTCCTATCTGTACCATTGGGAGATGACTACTCAATATCCTCATTAAGTTGTTGAATGAAACCATAGATGCAGCCGTGTCTAGAAAATAGTATGTGCTCAATAAATATTAGTTTGGCCCTGAATTCTTCAACTGTATTACCGTGATTAGTGTCCAAAGCTATTGTTCCTGAGCCAAAGAATTATCCAAAGAAAGCAGGAATACAAAGGACGTACAGCCACTGAATCACCTCGCCTGACCCGAGCCAATTTTTCAAATCACGCCAGACGCACACACATGCTTTTTCCTTATGCCAACCCTGCATTCATACCCTCCAGAGCCCAACCCACAAACACACACCGTCCGGCTTCCCAGGGAAAGTCACGGGAGTGGTAGGCGTCCCTCCCGCCCCAAATGCGCCTCTGGACCCACCCATCACTTCAGCAGAGACCCACCAGATTCCGCAGACCAAGGAGGGCGGGTGGGCAGGACTTCCAGCAAGTCAGCGTGAAGATCCTCACCCACCGACCGCCCCAGGCCAGCTATGGTCCCCACAGCGTCCCAATGACACCAGCAAAGTTAACAACATACCCGTGGGGCATCGCGGCTGCCTGAGATGCCCAGAAAGGCTCCGCTCTCGGAGAATGATCTTATTTTCTGAAGTAGCAGCTTTCTGTTGAAATTCATCAGCCGCTGTGGTAGGGATTTTTCTCCTCTTTTCTCTCTCTCTCTCGCTTGCTCGCTTGCTCGCTCGCTCTAACTGGTGAAATTGACAGTCTGCCTACATTAACCGGGCATTAATTTGCATGATCAAAAGCAGATTTGTTCCAAGATGCACTGTTCTGCCTTCCCCTCCAAGCACCAGCATCTCCAAGGAAGGCGAGAAAAATCCGGAACAGCGCCGCCACCGTGCCCTGAGCTTGGGCAGGAGCTGGCCCCGTCCAGGAGCAGGTGGAGTGGGGGCCCTTCGGGGAGGGGGGGAGGGGAGGCAGCCCGTCTGAGAGTTGGAAGCAGCACCTGGCAGCCCGAGGCGCTGGCACCGGCCCCAGCACAGGAAAATCAAGCCTTTGGTGACAGATTATAGCAGGAGTCCCAGTGAGTGTGCACCATTTCCTGTAAAGAGGCACCGGGGCGGGTAGCTGTTCAGGCCTGGACTCGGGCCTGGCAGGGCCCCGTGGAGAGCCCATGACCTGGAATCAGAGAAATGGGTCTCGATTCTTGGTTTTGGTCACGCAAGGCAGGCACGTTGCCTAACCAGTCCGCGCTGCAGTGTCGTTATCCTTCAGTGGGCACAGTAAGACCAGCCCCCCCGCCTCCTGCGGTGTGATCAGGGAGGGCTTCTAGGCAGAGGAGACAGCTCCCAACACCAGCAAGCCCTGTGCAGTTCCTGGTCTCTGGACCGCCCTGCGACACGGCCAGCCCTCCCCTCCAGCGCTGCAGCCCCCGGGCGCACACAGGGCGCCTCGTCTTCGCGTCCTGACACCCTGCTAGGCGAGATTACCGGGCTCAGTTCAGAGAGAGCTGGAGATCGGCAGGGGGCTTGTCCCCCGTCAATGAGTAAAAATACTTTGTGATCGCATTGGTGAAGATGGATGTGAGCCACACTGGATTCGTTGTCACAGATTCATTATGCTTACGTTTATTTCTCTCTTCTGGTCTTAAAAGAAACTGAAAGGAACATTTTTTTTTTCATAGGCCCCTAGAGTGATGGTGGGTGGGCCCTGGGCACTAGGCCTGCTCTGCCTGATGGAGAAGTTGGCCCCTTGTCCCTTAACACCCACAGCACGTGGAAGAGGCAGGAGCGCCCATGCATGACTTCATGCACACGTCCGACGTATGCCTATTAAGGGGCTCTCCTCTAGGCTCAGGGGAGAGTCGTAACCCCAACAGATAAAGCTCCCAGCTTGCAGAGTTCACATGCCAGTGAGGGGACACAGGCAATGACGGGTGAGCAAATACATTAAGAATTTCAGATCTTGGTGCGCCTGGGGTGGTTCAGTTGCCAGAGTGTCCGACTCTTGATTTCAAGCCAGGTCATCACCCCAGGGTTGTGGGATTGAGCCCCACCTCAGGCTCCATGCTGAGTTGGAGCCCTCTTAATATTCTCTCTCTGTCTCCCTCTGCCCCTTTCCCCCACTCATGCTCTCTCTCTCTCTCTCTCAATAAAATATATATATATATATATATATATATATATATTTAAAAGAATTTCAGATCTTGAAAAGTGCTGAAGAGAATAGAAACATGAATCCAAGGTACCTTGGCAGGGAGGACTGAGACCTGAATGATGAGACAGGACCAGCTCTGGGGAGATCTGGGTGAAGAGTTAGTGCAAAGGCCCTGTGGCAGGGCTTATCTGGGGGGTGTAGAAGGCTGGAGGGCTAGGAAACCCTGTGGATCACGAAGGGAGGGGTAGCAGAGGAAGTCGGATGTGTTGGAGGTGACCCATTAGATGAGATCTTGTAGGCATCCGGAGAGTGACTCTGTTCTACTTGCAGTGGGCAGTCACTGGAATGTTTTTCTTTTTATCTTTTTTATCTTTATCTTAGAGAGAGAGAGAGAGGTGGGGTGGGGAGGGGCAAAGAGAGAGGGAGACACAGAATCCGAAGCAGGCTGTCCAGGCTCGGAGCTGTCAGCACAGGGCCCAATTCAGGGCTCAGACTCACAGACTGTGAGATCATGACCTGAGCTGAAGTTGGATGCTTAAGCTAGTGAGCCACTCAGGCGCCCCTGGAATGTTTTACGCTAGGGAATGGTTATATTGACTTCTCTTCTTTTAAAAGAATATTCTGGCAACTCTAATGAAAATTGACTATGGCAAGGTAACAAAGGAAGTAGAGACCAGATTTCCCTGTGTTAGAAGGTCCAGGAAGCAAGCTAATAGGTTAGGTGAGGATGGTAGGCATCGTAAGGACAAGAAATAACCAGGTTTGCGATAAACCTTGGATTCACGATTGGGTGTACATGGTGGGAGTTCAGGAGAGAGGTCAGAGTGGTAGGTACAGGTTTGGAAGAAAACCAGGAAAATTTGATGTCACAAAAGCCAAGAAAATAGTGTTCCGGAAAGAAGGGTCAAGTGTCGGATGTCACTGAGAGTGGTGTGAGCGCAGGTCAGAGGTCGGGCCGTTGGACGCGGCAGGACGTAGGTCCCCAGGGACACAGATGAGGGCCATCTCGCGGAGGTGAGGGGATGGGAATGGTGGCTGGAGCTGGGAGCGTGGCGGGCGAGGACGCGGCCACTGTGCCTCCACACCCTCTGCACCATCAGCTCCACCAGATGCACACCCTTCGCCAGGTTTCACGGGGCAGTTTGCCCACCGATGAGTTGCCTCCCGGCTTTACCAGCTCTGTTCCAATGGCAAGAACCATGTCATGTTCGTTTGGATCCTCCGTTGCTGGCCCAGGTGGCCTTTCATTTACATCCATTAAGTGAACAAATGAGTATCTGTCTCCGTCTGCCTCAGAGCTCTAGAGAATTCTGGGAGCATCTATTAATGCATGCCTCCATCCGTGCGAACTTGTGAGAATCAGGCGACCTCTGATGGACTGCCTGTTGTTCCCTTGGAGATTCCATTCTGGGTCTCTTCTTCTCAAGCCTCTAATGCCGTGGCCGTGCTGCCTAACTCCAGGGGTAACCAGGGCACCGCAGTTAATGAAGGGCCTTCTGTGTACGCTTCCCCCCGGATCCCCACCTGCCACAGTGTCGGTGTTTCTGCCCCAGGATGGAGGAGAAGCTAGTGAGGGCACGAGCAAAGACAGGACAAGAGGAGTGGACAGGACAGGGGTTAAGATGTGCTAGGATTGGGGTACAGTAGCATGGTGGGGGATGTAGGGGAGTCAGAGGGATCAGCAAGCATCTCTTTTTTAAGCCGGGGGCTAGCTCCTGGTCTTAGTGACTGAGGATGGGAAGAGAACAGGGAAAGGCTCTGGAGGTGAGGAAGAACGTTATGTAGACAATGGAGTTAAACTGGGCTCATGCTGCGGTCCAGGGACCTGAGAGATTCCCCAGAGGTGGGAAATACTTGGATGTGCAGGTCTGAGATTCAGGCTGGAGAGAGATTTAGGAATCGGTACCCTACGGGTCATTATCGAAGCAAAGGGAAGGAATGGTACCGCCTCTCAGCTTGCCGGGATGGAAGGGGAAGGGAGGAGGGCCAGGATGGCAGCCAGGGGACCTCAGCAATTAGAAGTAGGCAGGACAGCGGAAGGGTTTCAGAGAGGAGCCTGGCGCCGAGCAGTTTAGGGAAAAGGAGATGGGGGGAATCGCTGAGTGGAGGAGGGAAGAGAACCAAGACGGAAATGGTGGACGACGCCAGCGTTGGCTGGGGGGTCAAGGGGCACCATCAGTGACCCTGGAGAGGGTGGCCCGGTGGGGACAGGGGAGGAGCCAGATGGCTGTGGGGTGAGGAGTAAATGACTCACTTGCTGAGTGTGCACCCCTAGGCTGGCAACGCCGAGGTGAGACATACAGAGACCATCCTTGGGGGGGACGTCCATTGGCATTTAGCTCTCGGTGGGGATGGAGCCGTGGAGAGCTATACCTTGGAGGTCCTACAAGAGGGGATTTTCCCAGTGATGCCACCAAAGAAGTGGAGGGGAGCGTCCCGGGAGCCCTGGGCTGAGAGGCCTCAGCCCCAGAGGAAAGAGGTGTCCTCTGGTCCAAGAAGAGGGACAAGATTCAGGGAGGGCTCGAGACAGGCAGTTCTCCATGCATAAGAGTGCCGGCCACATGGGTGTGGGGGGGTCCCTGAGGATCACCTTGGGACTTTCAGCCATACCAAGGGACTGGCGTGGCGGGAGAGGGTGGTAGTAGGAATCTGTGGCCAGTGAGCTCCTTACCGGCCCAGAGGACAGGGGCCTCCAACTCAAAGACACCTGGAAGATGGCTGTTGTCCCTCTCTGAGACTGACCCCCATCCCTAGAGGGCAGCACCTGCAAACCACAGTGGAGGACCCTTCTCCTGGCCCCTCCTGAATCAGCAAAAGTGGGGCAGGGCCACACCAGCCGCTCTGCCCTCCGTTCCCTCTGCCTCATCTCTGCTCCCCTGCCCTCATCCAGTGCACTGGCCACACCGGCCTCCCCTCCTCCCTGCTCGGCTGCTCACGCCCTCACCCCCACCTCCCCAAGTCTTGGCTCCGCTGTCCTCCGCGAGGCCTGAGACCCACCCTGATGACCCAATTTATGGTTCCAACCCTCACCATCCAGGACCCCTGCCCCCTTTCCTGCCCTGCTGCTCTTGTCCATGTCCTATCCTTCTCACCGCTGAACTTCCTGTATTGCAAAATCTGTCATGTATCCATCAGGCTCTCCAGCTCAACTGGCAGCCGGCAAAGGGCAGAGAATGTATCTTGTACTTTTCCCTGACGTATCCCAAATGCTCCCGGCAGGTTCAGGCACTCGATAGAAATGTGTTGCAGGAATAGTGGGTGGAAGGTAAAGGCCCTACAGCAGAGCATTCTTCATGGCGTCTGTCAGCCCTGGAGTGAACATAAGGACATTTATTTTCAGTGATTTATGGGCTAGAGGAGACAGAGGGGGAATATGTACCGTCACCTCCGTGTCAGCCACTTGGTCATCATTAATTCATTTGATTCTAATGTCAACCCCAGGACCAGAGAGGAATATTCACTGAGCACACATTTACTGACGGCGGGGACTCCTCTGAGGTCCACACCAGAGCCGGGTTCGAACGCGCGCCTCTCAAATACAGACCCTGTGCTCTAGGCCACGAGGCATTCCGGACCACGGGGAAGCCCTTCGCGGTCTCAGAAGTTTCCTGACAGGCTGGAACTTTTCTGTAGGACACCACACACACACACACACACACACACACACACACACACACACAGGACGTACGAGCACTTGGTGGCCCTTACCCGGGCCCAGCCCCTAGCAAACCCGCTTCAGAGGCAGGCTGCGCATGTAATTACAGCTTGTGGAAGTCGGTGCCGGGAGTCACGTGGCGGCCCCCATCCCTCCTGCCGACTCTCTAATTAAACTAGAAATGGCATCTGTGCTTTGGTCCTGGCCAAGAACGAAGAGATGTGGCTCCTGCTGGAAACGGGCCCCTTTGCAATCCCACGTGGTCCCAGGGGGGCCCGGAGGCCACGTGCCACCGTCTGTAGACTATGAGCGGCCAACAAGGCCGTGCCCCGGCTAGCCTCAGCCGCCAGCTCAGATCCCCTGAAAATGTGATCACGGTCTTGGGGGCGCACAAGCCAGGCCCCTTCCCCTGGCTTCAGACTCTCCATGTTAGTTAGAGACATTTCTCCTAGCGCCGCTAGGGCTTGGTGGCCTGCCACTCTTAAAAGCCGCCTCGTCATGGAAATAGTTTCCAAAGGGCTCATGAAGGGGCGTTGCCCTTTCGACAGGGCCATTCTGCAGCAGTGACAGGAAAGAGGAGTTCCTGATAGAACTAACATCAATGAGGCCTCTAGGACATGGGCTTCCCTGACCCATCTGGGCGGGACCCAGGGTTGAGTCTATGAACATCTGGCAACAATAGCACACATCATGCTGGGAAGCTTGGAGGTATCGTCTAGTTTAACAGCATGACAGTTTTATGGAGAGGGTAGTATTACTGTGCCCATTTTACAGAGGAGGAAACAAAGGCACAGGGAAATTGAGTAACTTGCCAAGGGTAAAGCAGCTGATAAGTGGCAAAGCTAGCATCCAAGTCCAGGTCTCTCCAACTCTGGGAATTGGGGCCCAAGAGGTTGGTCTCTGGTGTCTCTTTGCAGCTTCGAGCCTGTATTATCTCTACAAGGCTGGTATCATCACTAATCATCTGTCCGGCACGCTCCCTGAGAAGCCACAGCTAAGTGCCACCCTGAGCACTGTGTGCCCCTTTGGCTGCATGGTAGTTCTGGAGCAATCGAGAAGCAAACACTGCCAGCACCTGGGGACTGCACACAGCATCGAGAGTGTGTGGGGCCCCTGCCCTAGCCCGGGAGCAGGATGACAATACTCACATCTATTGACAATGTGCCCAGAACTGTGCTAAGCCCTTTCTATGCGTGTTGTGTTGGAATTTGGCAGCAATTCTGGGAAAGTTTCCAATTCATGTGGTGATTTTGATACGTCAGTGAAATACGCATGTTAAATGGCAATCGTTGGAGATGCGCACATGGGTACTGATATTTCTGTTATAAAATATTCCAAAAACTCAGAAAAGGGCAGAGAATAATATAATGCAGTTTCTCCCCTGAACTACTAGTAGATTATGAAGTCTGTCAAAGAGATTGCAGGCAAGCATTTTGAGCAGACTAGGTTAGACTAGAATCGGATAGAATGGAAACTATCAGGTCTGTCATGTGGTAAGAGTCATGAGCATGAATGTCCTTCATGAACATGTCAGGCCTGTGTGTGTGTGTGTGTGTGTGTGTGTGTTCTGATATATGAAATGTCTTTCTTACTATAGATCATGGTCAAAGATACTTGAGGAGTGCCTGGGTGGCTTGGTTGGGTAAGTGTCCAACTCTTGATTTCAGCTCAGGTCCTGATCTCAGTCGTGGGATTGAGCCCCACATCAGGCTCTGTGCTGAGTGGAGCCTCCTTGGAATTCTGTCTCTCTCTCTCCCTCCCTCTCTGCCTCTCCCTGCTCTCTCTAAATAAGTAAATAAATAAATTTCAAGAAAAATACTTGAAAGTCATTGATATAATGAATACTATTGTATTCACTATTCATTTTATCTTTTAATTTTTTTTAACGTTGATTCATTTTTGAGAGGCAGAGACAGAGCAAGAGTGGGGGAGGAGCAGAGAGAGAGGGAGACACAGAATCCGAAGCAGGCTCCAGGCTCTGAGCTGTCGGCACAGAGCCCGATGCGGGGCCCCGAACTCACGAACCGTGAGGTCACAACCTGAGCTGAAGTCAGGCGCTTAACCGACTGAGCCACCTTAACTGTTAGTTTTTAACAGATATTAATTTTTGCCATATTTGCTTCAGATCTTCTTCCAAGAAACATGCATTATAGATAGCATTAAAAGGATGCTGTCGAATGCCTCTCTGCCCTCTATCCCTCACCTCCCCTGAGCTGAAGGACACGCCTTTGATCAGTTATTCCACTAATTGGTCGCACCTCTTCCGGGTGAGCCAGGCTGAGGTCCGCCCCCCAGGATGGGCTGAAAGAATGTCTCAGACAGGAAGGGTTACTTCCTGATCATACCCAGGCCTCAAATTCTAATCACGCGTCCTGTACGCTTGGAAATCTTTAGAAAAACAATTGAAACATGCCAGGGTGTCTTGATAAGCATATTTTGCTGTTGATGTGAGAGTCTAGAAATATGTAAACACACGGCATAGGATTTCCCAGGGGCCGAGGGGTCTGGGCCTCACACTCAACAGCTGCATCTCTGACACCCTGCTGCCTCTTGTCTTCAGAAATGGGGAAACTGAGTTGCGGGGAGTGGGGAGATGGTCGTCCCAGACGGCCCTGATTCAGAGAGCAGGAATGTCTGGACAGGGAAGGAAGGAAGGAGGGAGGGAGGGTGGAGGGGGGGAAGAAAGAGAGAGAGAAAGATCCTCGGACATGCCTCCCCGAGTGCTGTGTGCCTGCCCTGACCGCTCTATAAAACCCAGCCCCCTCCCCATCCCTTTCAACCTGCTCTGTTTCCCTTCATGGTCCCGGAAACCTGATAAACTGTATAATTATTTGCTTTTTTCCCGCCTCCGCCCACCAGGACGCGAGGTCCACGAGGACAGGGAGCTTCATCAGCGTGTCCACCCCGGCCCGGCATGCAGCTGGCTCTGGATGGAGCGGGTGTCTCTGGGTGTCAATGTGCAGGGAGCACTCCTCTGCTGGCTGATCGAGTCAGCGGTGGAGCTGGAGTGAGCTCTCCTAGCAACACCCGATGACAAGCTGGCTGAGGGGGGACGGGGATCAAGCACAGGGTGGGCCCTACCAGCTTGCCATGGTGGCTCGCACTTAGTGAGCACTCACTGGAGGCCAGGCGCCCACTTGGAGTGCTTCACGCCTGTTCTCCATTTTGGTTCATTGTGTCTGTTTCCAGGCAGGGAGAGGCGGGCACGGTGGGCCACAGCCACCCATTGGAGGTCACACAGCTAGAGCTGAGATTCGAACCCTGGCGGCCTGCCTCTGGCGTGCCTGTGCTTCACACCATGTCCCACTGCTTCCCAGAGAGAACTTTCTAGAACAAGGTTTGAGGGATGCTGACTCCAGACTTTCAGAATCTGACTAGGGTATTTTCTTCCTTCCTTCCTTCCTTCCTTCCTCCCTCCCTCCCTCCTTCCCTTCCTTCCTTCCTTCCTTCCTTCCTTCCTTCCTTCAGCAATTTGAGGAAAGTCAAGGCCGGACCAGTAGCAAAACAGCCTTTTACCAGGCGCTGCAGAATTCACTGGGCGGTGAGGACGCGGACGCTGGGGTCCGGGCGGCTGCGACATGGTACTATTCCCTGGAACACTCCGCTGATGACTATGCCTCCTTCTCCCGGGCCCTGGAGAATGCCACCCGGTAAGCTGGAAGGGACACGGGCTCCTGCCGTCACACTGGTGCTGGCCTCGGTGACGCTCGGGTCACACGTGAGCCCTGGACTGTGCTGGGAAGGGACCTTCTGAAGGGTGTTGACACCCGCTGGCCGGCTGAGTCTCCCCATCTGGGAGTCTGTGGTTCCCAATCTCAGTCACTAGCTCAGAATAAAACGCGGCCCCGCCCCCTGGGATCCCGGGGACCAGAAACGCTTTAATCTTCCCTCCAGCGGAGAGTTTGGCTTTCAGCCCTGCAGCCAGCAGCTACTCCTGGAGACCCAGCCCCAGACTGGACCCTCAGAGCTCAGAGATGTCCAAGTTCTGGACCCCGAGAGGCTCACAACCCTGAGGACTGGCTCAGATCTGGGCTGTTGAAAGAGCTCAGGCGGGACTGGGGTTTAGAAACTTAGCTTTTGCTCCAACTTTGCCTCTAACTGGGTTTGAAGACATCTGTGCCCTGGGGCAAGAGCTGAGGTGTGAGGGAGGGCAGGTAACCAAGGAAAGGTTCACGAGGGACGAGGGGTGCCAGCCCCCCCCCTTAGCTCAGGCCCTAACGGCTCAGACAGTGGCCTCCCTGCCTCTCCTCGGCAGCACCCCCCACCGGCTGCGAGGTGTGACTCTTTCCCGTAGGTCCGATTCCATCCCGGCCCCGCTCACCAGCCCCCTTGTCAGGGGATGAAGCATGGCTACCTCCTGTGCCCTTCCAACCCACGGAGCCTTTCCTATAGACACTCGCGCTGCCCTCCAGGCTCAACAAAGGGGTTCATCTCAACCACCAGAAAGAGGGGGTGACACACCCTCTGCACTGAGGGACTTCCCTGGCTGTTACCAGCTTCAGCTGTCACCCATAGGCCCCATTTCTCAGCTGAGGAGATGGAAGGTCAAGGAGATGCAGGGGCCGCTGAGTGGGATTCAGAACCTGGCGGACCCAAGGCCCCCCGAGGTCTGTGGGCTTCTGACCAGGCCTGCCCCCTCTCACGGCACAGCCCTGGAGCACCAGCCCACACACAGCCCCACCGTTGTAAGCTGGTGCTTCTGAAATGTCTTTCCATCAGCCCCAGAATGGGAGCAAATGTGAGGTTCTCAACCTCCTCACTGTTGACCCTTTGGGCTGGATGATTCCTTGCTGTGGGGTCCGTCCCGGGCATTGTGGGATATTTAGCAACCTTCCCGGCCCCTCCCTGCTAGATGCCAGTAAGAAACTTTTCATCTCCAGCTGTGACAACCAAAAATGTCTCCCAAACATTGTCAAATGTCCCCTGGGCATTGGGGGTATCTTCAGTCACGCTGGGTCTACAGAGCTGCTACGTATAACGAAACTCCCTCCTCTGCCTCATTTGCCCAGGGACTACTTTATCACCTGTCCTGTGATTGACATGGCCAGACACTGGGCAAGAAGAACCCGAGGAAATGTCTTCATGTACCACGCTCCCGAAAGCCATGGCCACAACAGGTAAGGTTCACAGGCCGGCACCCACCCTTTGGCCGCGCAGGGGGGTCTGGTAGGGCTCCGGGTCCATTGTGTGACCCACAGAGAAGACTGAGGTACAAGTCCTGGCTCAGTGACATCAGACATGGCATTTAGCATCTGAAAAATGGGTATATTAGTAATAGCCACATTCTCTCAAGTATTGTCGGAAGGGCGAACAAAAGAACAGATACGAGAGGCACTTTGGAGTTCCCAACATTAGCTATTGATGAATTGACCTGGCTTGGGGGAGGAGGCTTCTTTAAGAGCCCTACACATTTACGCCTCTTAGTTTCACTTAAGAAAATGGCTGTCCCCCATTTTTTTTTTGCAACAGAAGGAATAATCTATATACCATTCCTACTCTCGAAAGATGCTCAATGTACTTTATAATGAAAGTCTCAGGTGCAATAAAATCATCACCATGGAAAAGGGAAATACTAAGCAATTGAAAGAAAGCCCATGATAAGTGAAGGGGCAAACCCACAGGCACAGAATATCGCCCTGCCTGTTCCAGAAGCCAAGGGCAAGATTTAAAAATAAAGAACAGGGGCATCCGGGTGGCTCGGTCGGTTAAATGTCCAGCTCTTGATTTTGGCTCAGGTCATGATGTCATGGTTCATGAGATCGAGCCCCATGCCGAGCTCTGTGCTGACAGCGCGGAACCTGCTTAGGAGTCTCTCCCTCCTCTCTCTTTGCCCCTCCCCTGCTCGTGTTCTTGTTCTCTCTGAAAAATAAACATTCAAAAAATAAATTTAAAAAAAAGAACAAAGGAAGCAGACAGGCTAGGTGGCAGGGGACACATCTGGTCTCTGCCAGTTGGAGAGCAGTACAAGGAAGGGAGTATGGCACATGGACGTCCAGGGCGTGGGAGGAGGACTGTGGGGTCATGTGTTCTACTTCATCATGAGTCCTGAGCCCCTCACCCATGTTGGAAAACCCCAAACCCCTTCCCAGCTGGGCCAGCAAGTTCCCGCATCATCTGGTGTGATTCCCATAAGTCACATCAGATTATCCACTTCCATGTCGGAGCTCCTTTGGGAAGACCTAACACCCCATCAAGGGCGGAAGGGGATGTGTTGTCTTGCTGGCCGGCCGTGTAGGTCAAGCATTTGCAGATAGCAGAAGCTCACAGGGTCAGGTCTCCAAAAGATGCCAGCGCCGTTTTATTTTTTCTGAGAGTAGAATCTAGGCCTGTAGTGTGGAGGGAGGACATCAATCGCCCACATCCATGGTCTCTTTTGTGGGCAACAGGGAGATGGGGTGTCAGAAGGCCAGCTTTAGAGCTGGGGGTCCTGCCCCATTACCTGTCAGCTGTGCAGAGCTGGGTAGCCTCCTTTGCCTCTCTGATCCTCATCTACTAAATGAGGCTAATGGTTTCCCCTGGCAGGGTTGGCATTCATAATATCTGGGATATAAATTTTCCAGCCAAGACAGGGCTTTATCATGGATTACTTTGCAATGACATCAAGGGAACTCTTACAAACATACACAACTTCTCACTGTAATTGGCAACATCCCTATAACGGGTGAATGTGGCCACCGAAAGCTGCCAGGTCCCAACCCTGGGGAACCTGTAAATGTTGCCTCAGAAGGAAAGAGGGGCTTTGGTGATGCGATTAAGTTAAAGACCTTGACCCGGGAAAATGATCCTGGATTATCCTGGTGGGTCCTAAATGTGATCACAAACATTTCTACAAGAGAGAGGCTCGGGAAGATACAGAGAAGAGAGGGAGGGAGTGTGACCATGGAGGCAGAAATTGGAGTGAGGCACCCACAAACACCAGCCAAGAATCCACGAAATTTCACCAGATTCCAAGCAAGGAACCACAAGAGCTGTAGGAGCAAGAAATGGCTTCTTCCCAAGAGCCTCCAGGGGAAGCATGTTGACACCTTGACTCCGGCTTCACGAAACCGATCTGGGGCTTCTGGCCCCCAGAGCTTCGAGACAGGAAATGTCTGTTGTTTTAAGCCACCATGTCTATGCCGGCTTGTTAAAACAGCCATCGGGAACTAATACCATCCCCAAGACAGTCCAGTTTCCCAAAGCCCCCGTTATTTACCTGGTTCCCCCATAGATTATTCAGTCTATCTAACACTTCGCAGAAACACCCAGAATCCTAGTGAGGTTGGCAGGGTTGAAACAGTCACTGCTCTTTTATAGATGAAGAGTCTGAGGTTCAAGGAGTTCCACGTGATCTCCCCGAGGACCAGCAGCGGTCGGTTGTAGGGCAGTGGCTTACCCATAACTTCTCTGAGACCCTGAATTCGCTTTCCACTAAACCGTGTGGTCTTTCTGTTTCTCTGCTTAGAACTATTTATGATTCCAACCCGATCCACTTCCTGGATTCAAGCAACTGTCCCCAAGTGGTAGGAAGGAAAATAAATGGCAGGTGAAAGTTCTGGTAAGAAGGCATTTGGAAGAAGGAACCGTGAAGACAGAGATGGTTTGGGTGGGGATGACAGTTGCCCTCGTCACCCAGCGGTCACTCATGACCGGGAGTTGTTTTTAGAGTAAGCCCCAGTGTGCCTCCCAAATGCCAGGGGTCTCGGGATTCGCACCCCATACAGGAGTCTGGTTCTCTGCCATCCACCCTTCTGAGGCACAGATTACAAGAGAAGATATGATGCTCCTGTCGCAAGCCCAGCAGAAGCCTTAAAAGTGTGCGCACGCCGTCGGGCTCCAAAATTTACAGTGGCAAACCCAGAAAGGCACCTGCTCCATCCGGGCAAGATCAATCAAAGCAGAACAGGACAAAAGGATTCATGTGATTTGGGCCAGAATCAATAATGCTTTGACCCTGCCCCTGTTAGTTTCCTAGGAGCTGTAGCCACGTAGCCCAAGGTCAGAGGTTTAGAGCAATAGAAATGGGTTGTCTCATAGTTCTGGGGCCGAAGACTAAAAGCAAGGTGTCCGCAGGGTCATGCTCCCTCTGAAGGCTCTAGGGAAGGATCTGTTCCGGGCCATTCTCCTAGCGTCCAGTCCCCTCAGGCATTTCTTGGCTTATAGATGGCCATCTTCCTGCTGCGTGTCTGTGTCGAAATTTCCCCTTTTTATAACGACACCGGTCATATTGGATGGAGGTCACCCTATGTCCTCTTTTTAACTCCGGTATCTCCACAAAGACCCTATTTTTAATGAAGGCTGTACTCTGAGGTCCTAAGATGAGGGCTCCAACATTTCTTTTTTCTTTTTCTTTTTAAATGTTTATTTATTTTTGAGAGACAGAGAGAGACGGAGCGTGCGCGGGGGTGGGGGAGAGAAAGAGGGAGACGCAGAATCGGAAGCAGGCTCCAGGCTCCGAGCTGTCCGCACAGAGCCCGACGCGGGGCTCGAACTCACAAACCGCGAGACCATGACCTGAGCCGAAGTCGGACGCTCGACGGACTGGGCCACCCAGGCGCCCCCAACATCTCTTTTTGTTAAGGGACACAATTCAACCCGTAGCGCTGCCCTTCTCGCCGAAGTAACAGTCCTGCTCACGAGCCTCCTGAGTGGCAAGGGCCAGAGCGGTCTGTGTCAGACCCAAGAACACGTGGTCCTTGCACGAGGGCTCCTTGAACGGACTCCGAATCATCGTGCCCCTCCAGGGCTCCACAGACAGGGCTCCACTGCTGATCCAGGGACCCCACCCCCACCCCCCAGTGAAAGGAAGCCATGCTCGTGAGCCAGACCCACATAAAGTATCTCTTGGGTCCTCATAGTCACTGTGCCTCTCAGAGCCCAGGGACCCTCCTGGCACAGGGTAGTAGGTGCTTTAGGAAATCATGTTGAAGCTGTTCCAACTACCTCATTTGACAGATGGGGAATGAGTCCTTTCCACTCAGGTGTGTAGGCTCTTTGGGGCTCAGTTTTGTCATCTGCAAAATGGGAACAGAGAGGTGGGCAAGGTCAAGAGCACTTGATTCCACACTGGGCCCCAGGGCCCTGGAAGGAGGAGAGTAACGTTCTCTATACCTTGTAGACTGAGCTCTGAGTAAAGCATCAAGCTCATGAGTTTAGAGAGACATGAAACCCACTGGGCTCAGTCACCCATAAGTGACTTCCGCTCTCACATGCTACCATTTGGGAGGAAAGAGACACTCAGAGCCACCAAACATTTCACAGATAGGGCTGTTGCAAGGCATACAGAGGCAGAAAGTGCCCCACCTGACATTGTTGGAAACCCAACGCAAGTCACTTAACCTCCCTGGGACTCTGTTTCTTCGCCTGAGAGATGGGGATGATAATGGGACCTGCTTCAGAGGGTTATTGTGATAGTTAACTTGCACGGAGAATGAGGCAGACAGTCAGTGCTGAGGGTGTCCTGTTATCCACGCCTATCAGAGAGTGTCCGTGACAACCGTCTGCATGTGTCATCTCTCCAACCGCGGTCACGGGATGCTTCATAGTAGATGCTTAAATCAATGAATGAATCCCTGAAAGTAGCCCATTTAATCATTGGCAAGTTTATCCTTTTTGCCCAAAAAGACGTCTCTCTCATTCTGCCCTGAAGCTGTCACACCCCTCATTTATTTCTGGCTCAAACCTACAGACTTAAAATATATGTGCCTGCCATGCATTTTCAGCCATCTGTCTCGTACTTCCATTTCTGTGAGCATATATTAGCTTTCCTGGCGTAGCGAGCGCCCAGAACGCAATAAATTACCACTTTCTTAAGACTCTTGCTAATTGATCACAGCATGGCGTGGTTCTTTAACTGCTCCTGGATTATAGATGAGCTTTGTGTCCCTGAAAATGAGGACCAAGCTCTGGGAGGAAGGAATAGGTGTTGTGGATGGGGGAGGAGACAAAGACACTGAAATGGCTCCATTTTAAGATTCCGATTGAAAGAATCACGGAAGATGGAAGACCATCTCATCCGTGTCCTTCATTTGATAGATAAAGAGACAAAAGCCCGAAGTAAGGCATATGTCCCAGCCCCAGAGCCGATCAGTAGCAATCTGGACCCAAACCCTGTCTCCTGCCCTAGCTCCAGTTTTGTTTTGTTTTTGTTCTTTCAATCATACCCTTCAACCCAAAGCCTCCTGAGTGTCCACCATGGATCGGTCCACTTACTGGCTGGGTGGCTTTGAGCAAGTTGCTTAACCTCTCCGAGCCTTTATGCATCCTCATCCGTACACGGGGAAAGCAGTAGTACCTGTCCCGTAGCGTGGCTCAGAGGGTCTGGGGGGACAGGGCCTGGATCTGGATCTGCGGTGTGTGTATGTGTGTGTGTGTGCAGCTATCTTTCGCTCCGCTCTGCCCACGGGGAGATTTGGGGCCACTTTTCCTCTGTGGTTACTCCCTGTAGCCGTCTGTTTCAGGAAGAGGGACTTTCAATGATGGCTATAATCCGGGATTTCTCCCCCCGGCGCTGTTGACATTTCAGGCCGGATACGTCTTTGTGGTGACAGGCTCTCCCGTACATTGTATGGCACTTAGCTGCATTCCCAGCCCCCGTCACTCAACTCCAGAAGCACCTCCTTGGTTGGCGACAACCAAAACCGTCTCCAGACATTGGCCAGGGTCCCCTGGGGGGCAAAATCACCCTCTGCTGAGAACCACTGTCGGACTCCACTAAAACGGGGGTTATTACTAACAGCACCGGAAGGGACGAGGCACCCCCCTTTTCCAGACTTGTCCTTGATCAGTGCAGGACCCGTCTGCCCGCAGGCACTGCCCTTGGCCCCACTGGGGCGCGTCCAGGCAGACCACGGTGCACCATGGGAACGGAGCGTGGCTGGGGCTTCTGTTACCAAGCCGCCCTGGGAAGGCTGACAAGCCTCGTTCCCGTATTCGCACCGGCGGGGCCGCGGCCTGCTGTCCCCTCTCGAGTTGGAGGCCAAGGATGATCCCTAGAAGGGCTTGCCCAGCTCTGTCTCTGGGCGCCACCTCCTGAACTCGGCAGGGACGCTTCCTCCTGCCAGCCTCCTGCTTTGCCATCTGGTGGACCCTCAGTTGAGGTCCTTCTCTTGAACCAGCCCCTTCCAAAGGACATGCTGGTCCCAGTATCTTCTCACACTCATTCTTTGCAGCCCATAGCCAAAGGACGCCCAGACCCTGAGGCCAGCTCAGGTTTGGGGACCCTGCCCCCCCCACCCCTTCTCCGGAGGCCAGGCCCCAGCAAGTGTGGAAGAGGGCACTGAATTATCCTCTGATGTTGCCTGTCCTTAGACGGCTCTACCGAGGTAAGCCACTTACTGTGTGCCTCCGGGTGGCTGTCAACCTCCCACAGCTTCTGCTTCCTCATTCGTGTGAAGGAGCTAATAATAGCACTTACACAACTATAGGAGCGTGTCAGGATTAAATAAGGCCGCACATGCCGACTGTCCAACTAACTCCCCAACCGGAAGCTGGCGCTCACTAAGTGACTTCCGACACTGTTTAATGGGCTGTAATAGAAGAATCCGTATTGCGGATGAGTACGTCCCAGGAAAACAACCACAAAAGGGGTGGCCTCTGGGCACCAGCCCCTGAAAGGGGAGCGCTGCCCACTTTACAGGGCACATGGGGGCCCCCTCATCATCAGATCCCTGGTGCCGGCTCCTGGTTCCCACGGAAATCCACGGGGGGCTGTGTGTGGGCCGCCACGCGTGAGCTGTGTGCTGTGGTCTGCACCTCCTTTCAGAGTCCTCGGTCCCAGAGCCCTGAGGTCTCCTTCCCGCATTTCAACACTGCAGAGGACATTTTCAGAGAGCTGAGTCTTGACTTCTCTCTGAGTGGGGGTACCCAGGCTCCAAAGGAGGATGTCGGACAATTCTTTAATATGGGTGTAACGGAAGAAGGCATCCTTTGAAAGGAAATCAACTGGGGTTTTAATTCCGTCTCTTCCATTCATTAGCAGCCTGTCTGCAGGCAGGTTTTTTTCTCAGTTTCCCTGCCTATAAAATGGGTATAGTTACATCTACTTCTTAGCATGGAGATTCAAGTCAATGTGGATTAAACATCTGGCATATTCTAGATGTTATGGTTATTTTTGCTTTCGGAACACCAAGTCTCTGAGACGAAAAAAATTCAAAATGACTTAAGAGGCAGCAATGTTCTTCCTTCATGAGAAAACAAAGTCATAAATTCTAGACTCAAGACATTTTGTACACCACTACATTTGCATTCTAGACATGTGTGTGCATTCCAGGGGCCTTTAACATTCCAGATTCAAAATATTATCTTTTTAACTGGCTGTCTTGTTGAGTTTGTTGGAATTAGCGACCCAAAGAAAATATTAAGTGGCCGGATTCTTGAATGGGGTCCATTGGCCTGGCTACAGCCTGTGTAATTAACAAGATTATTTACCAATAAAGATGGAGGTAAGACATTTTCTAACACTGGCCACTCCAGCCTCGTGGTATGTAAGGGTGCATGCCGTGTATCCTCTTCAGTATTGACTCAACAAGTATTTACCCACTGCCTTCTATGCCCAGATCCCTTTCTAGATCCTAGAGACGGAGCAGCCGGCAAGACAGAGAGGGGCTGTCCTCTCTATTAACACTGTGGTCAGGCGGTGGGACTGACGGAGGTCTAGGGATAAGAGGCAAAGAGCAGACAACACACCCATAGTCACCAGAGCAAGTTCAGAAAGTGGCCTTAGGAAGGAGAAAGGGAAAGGGCTCGACATGTTTGAGGATAAAGAAGGAGGGCAGGGAAACTAAAATTAAAAGTACCCTGTGACCCAGCAATAGCACTACTAGGAATTTACCCAAGGGACACAGGAGTGCTGATGCATAGAGGTTCATGTACCCCAATGTTCATAGCAGCACGATAAACAATAGCCAAAGTATGGAAAGAGCCTAGATGTCCATCAACTGATGAATGGGTCAAGAAGATGTGGTTTCTATACATAGTGGAGTACTACTCGGAGATGAAAAAGAATGAAATCTTGCCATTTGCAACAACATGGCGGGAACTAGAGTTACTATGCAAAGTGAAATAAGTCAGTCTGAGTAAGACAGATAGCATGTTTTCATTCATATGAGGAATTTGAGAAACTTAACAAAAGACCATAGGGGAAGGGAAGGAAATGTAAGTTACAGAGAGGGAGACAAACCATAAGAGACTCTAAAATATAGAAAACAAACTAAGGTTGGTGGGGGTAGAGGGGTGGGGGGCAGGGAAAATAGGTGATGGGCATTGAGGAGGGCACTTGTTGGGATGAACACTGGCTGTTGTATGTAAGCGATGAATCACGGGAATCTACTCCCGAAGCCAAGACTACACTGTATGTCACCTAACTTGATAATAAATTATTAAAAAAAAAAAAAAGAAGAAGAAGAAAAGGAGTCCAGGGAGCTGGAGTCTATTGAGGAGGAGGAGGGTGGTTGGAGATATGGGAGATAGGGTCTGACAGTTCACATAGGAGTTCATATGCCATGGTAGGCAAAGAGATGGTATTTTATCTGAATATGTTGGAAAGGCATTAGAGATTTTTTTAAATGTTTACTTATTTATTTTGAGAGAGAGAGAGAGAGCACGCAAGCAGGGGAGGGACAGAGAGAGAGGGAGAGAGAATCCCCAGCAGGCTCCACACTGTCAGTGCAGAGTCTGACACAGGGCTCGAACTCACGAACCGTGTGGGATCATGACCTGAGCCGAAGTCAAGGGTCAGATGCTCAACCGACTGAGCTACCCAGGCGTCCCTAGCTCACTAGAAACCAGGTGTGTTTTCTTAATAGAAGTGAAACCGTGTTGTCCAGTGTGATGATCAGTTGGTTAATCAGAAAAGTCTATTAAGATGGGAACTCATGAGAAATGAATCAGGTAGGTATACAGCTTAAACGTGTTATCGTCTCTGTGCACATAAATGTGCGGCCACCTGCCATTCTCTCTGTGCAGGGTCGGAGGCTTGAGGCAGAAAATGCTCCCTTTGAAATTCTTGCAAAACCAAAAGTAATGCACGGCTTATGGTTTCCAGCTTCGGTTTCTTGAAAGTGGGGTATCCACGTGATATTTAATTAATTTAATTAAGTTCTATAATTACCACGACAAATACAAGTGGCATAAACAGGTTTGAGACAAACACAGTTGGCTCTGGGTAAACACATAACTTCCTGGGAAGAATAGATGCACTGGGCCAGGAAAATGCAGCCTTTTCTGAGCTGTAGTTGTTATGCTTTGTGCAGGGAATAAAATGTCCAGGTTACGGGGCACCTGGCTGGCCCTGCCAGCAGAGCAGGGGGCTCTCGATCTCAAGGTCGTGAGTTTGAGCCCCATGCTGGGTGTAGAGTTGACTTTAAAAAACTATGAAATGTCCAGGTGAATGCATCAGGCCCATTGCAAGCTTTTCTTATACCATAAAATAGTGTGTCCTCCAGCTTTGCTGGGCTTGCCGGTCTGTGGAACTATTGCAGGTATTTCACTGGGGGCCGAAGGTGGGATTGTATTATTTAAAGTAAATTGGGGAGCTCATTTTTAAAGGATCTAGTGAAGCTTTTTGTAAAACAAAAGCCATTTGTAAGGTCTGTCATTGCCTCTCGATAACTCAAAGGCAGAATCCGAACCGTTATTAAATAGGGTAGATATTTGGGCACGTTAGGTTTGCCCAAAGAGAAGCACACTCACAAGCTTCTATTTGTAAGGTCGTTAACAGTGTGTCAACCTCTAAAAAAAGAAGAAAAAAAAAAAAAAGCCTGGGAAACCGAAGGATTTCCATTCCTCCTTGTTCCAGAATTTTCCATTGGAGGAAGTTATTTAGAGATGCCGGCCAGAGATAAGAAAGGGAGTATATTTTACGGGGATGAGGCCAACAGACTTCCTCCCGCAGAACAACAGGGGTAGAAATCTCTGGAACCACAGGCTGTCAAATCCGTCCATCAGATGGACAGGAGCAGGGGGCCTGTCCACAGCACAAGCCTCTTCAGCCCAGCGACTTCTGCGACGCAAAACCGTGACTTCTTTCAGGCAGGAAGGATCCTTCCTGCTTGCTGTCTACACCTCGAGAGGAGCCCAGCTCAGATCCTTCCCTCTGGGGACCCCGCCTCCTCGGTGACTGTGCTCCCTAATCAGCCCCAAAGGGCCATGAATGAGGGCTCCTCTGTGCCGGAAACAGAGCTCCAGTCAGGAGCTGGGGCAATGACTAATCTCTGAAATGTGACTTTTGGCCGGCCACACCGCAGGCCCGGGGGCCACACCGCAGGCCCGGGGGCCACACCAGCAGGATTTAAGACGGTCAGGATGGCTGAACGGGAAGGTTGGGGACCACGGTGTAAACAGAACCAACCCTCTGTACTTCCTGGACAAATGCAGCAACCCCGTGATTTCTCAGGTCCCGTCTCCGCCCCCACCCCCCACCCCATACCATTTCAGGGATGCTTCTAGAAGAAACACAGCTTGCGGCTTGCTTGCTTTTAGAAGCCGCCGATGTCCCCCACCCCCTCGAAGATGTACCCCTCGATCCCTCTGGCCTCGGTTCTCACCCCTTTTCACAGAACCAGAGCCCGAAAGACCTTAGCGAGTGAGCAGTTGAGTGGTTCCCAGATTTTTGGTTTTCCTGGACCAGGAAAAAATACCCATTTCACTTTTCAGCATGAGGCGCTTCTCGGTGCAAGACGAGACCCAGAGCTCGGGGGACTCGGCTCCCGGCCGCAGACCCCAGGCCACCGCCACTCCCTCTGCGCCCCGACCCCCGTCCCTGTGTGTCCTCACAGAAGCGCCCCGTGACTTCCAGTGCTCGGAGTGTCCGCTCGGAAGGCCCTGCCCCGCCGAGCCCACTCACTAACCCCCTCCTCACTGTCCCAGGCGCAAGGCGCCCGTGAGGGTTTCTTCCCTGACTTTCCACAGACTCCTCTCCACGCCCTGCCTGGGACAGTGCTGTTGCTTTTCTCTCCTTGTGAGGCTCTGTAAACGCTCTCATCACTTGAGATCTGTCCATCCCACAAACCACAACACCTTTAAAAACGGCGGCTTATCTGCATTTCCTGTTTGGCTGTGAGCTCCGTGCCAGATGGCTGACTGACTGCTGCCTGTCCCCAGCCCCGTTCCCAGCACCCAACGCAGCAGGCCATTCGCCAGACGTGACTCGAGGACAGTCTTGTGCTGACGGCCTGTGTCCCGCCGTCCTCACTGAACCATTCGCACGCCCTGGGACTGAAACGTCACACTCACAGTCGTCCCCGGGGCGTGTGGCCCGTCGGTTCCTCCCGCACTCTGGCTGGACGTAGCACCCCCAACGTCAGCAACGGTGGCCCTTCCTTGGAGGGCGATTTGGAACTTTTGGAGGGGTCTCCGAGCATCCAGTGATGCTGCGTGGAGGGCTGAACAGAGATGAGCAGACCCATTTTACAGAGAGGAAAACCGAGGCTCAGAGGGTCAGCGGCGGAAGTGGGGTCTGAGCCCAGCTCACCCAGCTCGGGGCGGACGGCTCTCCTAGTCCCCATGCCCACCTGTGACAGTGAGGACATCCAGACCTGGCTTGAGGCTGGGACAGTAGCTTTCAGGTGAGGGGAAGTTTGTCTGGAGGGTTATTACCAAAGACAGCAAATGACAGCTGAAAGTAAAGCAGCGTG
Source organism: Cryptoprocta ferox (assembly GCA_028646485.1). NCBI lineage: Eukaryota > Metazoa > Chordata > Mammalia > Carnivora > Eupleridae > Cryptoprocta > Cryptoprocta ferox. The sequence continues at coordinate 8,405,500 of CM053569.1, read as the reverse complement.
ACCGCATGCCCACACGACCACCACAGGTTTGGGTGTATGACTTATCAGTGATCACACCCAGCACAGAGCAGAGAAGCCCGATAAGTATGCGCCCCCCACCCCACCTGCCCGCACCATGACCACTCCAGCTAGCAAGCTTCTCCGTTTACCTTGTCAGTCCCTGGAACGTTCTTCCACGTCCCCCTCTGCGGACACGGAATCCAAATCCTGTCTTCTCCCTCCAGAGAGTCCCGGGACTCTCAGGCCGGGCCTGGGTCCTCTCATCCTCCATGCCCTCCTCCGCGGCCCCCGCCGTCTGCCCCTCCTCCAGATGTCTGCCTTAAGCTGCTCGAAATAACTCCAGCATCCTGATAAAGATCAGCTTTGCTAAGGAAAAAACAAAGCAGAAGCCCGCAGACACAACAGCCTCCCAAATTTAAACAGATCAGCTGGGCTGGAAGACCAGGCCTTTTCCCAAAAGCGGTGCTCCGTGACCTGCCCGGGTCGCCGACCGCGGCAGGCTGGAGGTGACCCGCACCTGTTCCTCAGAGCCATCTTTCCCCAACCCCGAGCTCCATGACGTCTCTTTGGTAGTTTGAGACTCTCTGTGGAAGGGGTACTTACGCCACGGAAATCGGCCAAGGACAGTTGTTAAAGCGTAACCAGCACGCCACGGGCAGCGATCTTCTCGAGAAGGTGAGGAAGGCTATGAAGCCCCTTCCAAGAAACCATCGATAAACAGCATCACACCGTTTCACGTGTAAGTTCAGGGAACTCACGGTCCCCCGGAACCCTACAATGGAACTCGCAGGTTAAAGGCCCCCCCATGCCTAAGTGTTCGGGTGTTTCTCACAGAGAGAGAGGAAAAGGGAATGAGTAGATGAGCCAGAAACTGAGCAAGAGATTTGAAATATTTTTAATTAATTAATTTTGAAAGAGAGAGAGAGCATGAGCAGGGGAGGAACAGAGAGAGAGGGCGAGAGAGAATCTTAAGCAGGCTCTGCACTATCAACACAGAGCCCGACTTGGGGCTTGAACTCCCGAACTGTGAGGTTCAAGACCGGAGCCAAAACCAAGAGTCAGACGTTTGACCGACTGAGCCACCCAGGCGCCCCAAGAGATTTGAAATATTTTAGTGCTACACCTCGCTTGGCGTTTGGAAGCATGATTGTGTCACCATTTTACAGATAAGGACACTGGGGCCCAGGACGATTACGCACTCTGTCCAAGGCTTCCCAGATACTAGGTGGTCGCGCTGGGATTTGAACTCTGCTCAGTACGCTGTTTGGAACGCAGCTGTTTGGAAGAAGTAAAGAACAGACAGGCCTCTGTGGCAGGCAGAACAGGAACCCCTCAACATGTCCACGTCCTAATCCCCGCGACCTGTGACTATGTTACCCTTACGTGGCAAAGGGACTTGGCAGCTATGGTGAAGATCCTTGTGACAGGGGATTATTCGGGGATATCCCGGCGGCCCCATGTAAGGACACGAGTCCTTCAGAGCGAGAGTGGGAGGGAGAGGACCGTGTCAGAGTTGTCACATGGAGGCTCTGATGCGAGAGGAGCGAGGCCATCAGCCGTGGCCCCCAGAGCCCAGAGTGGGCTTCAGTTGACAGCCAGGCAGAAAACGGAAACTTGTGTCCCCCACCCCAATGACCCCAATCCTGTCACAGCCAGTGAGCAGGAGGCGGATTCCCCCTCAGCCTCCAGGAGGAACAAAGGCTGCTGACGCCTTGATTTTAGCCCAGCGACACCCGTGCTGGGCCTTGGAACTCTGGGAACGATGAGATAGCATGTTTGTGTTGTTTTAAGCCGTGGAGTTTGTGGTCGTTTCTCAGGGCAGCCGTGGAAAGTTCATCCGGTCACTTTCCCCGAAAGGCCTCTCAGAAACGGGCGGCGTCCCTTCCCCACGCCGTAGGGGACGGGGCAGGCCCCGGGGTGGCAGCGAAGGGGAGAGGCCTCCCCTACTAATGCCCACACGAGAGTGGGCAGCGCCTGGGGATGCGTGGTGAGGCCAGGGCTCAGCCGGCCTTGGAATCACAGACCCAGTGTAGGTCTGACGTTGCCACTTTCCAGTGTGGGGCCTTGGCGAGAAAATGGCCTCTCAGAGCCTGACTTTCCTCCCCTGTAAACACCCTGCAAACTACTCCAAGAACATCTACGCTCAGGGCCCTCGAGATAACCGGGGGGGTGAAGGGAAGCTGTCAGCTACCAAGAGAGGGTATGTGAGAGATGACTTTTATTGCCGTTAATTCTATATTCCTGGCTTTTACTTTCCCCTCTGTGTTCCTTTTCCCTCCGAGTCTCACAACATCTCTGAGAAGCTGGGTCCTTGGTGCTTTTCAGTGACCCTCAGCCCCTACACACATGTAGACAGAGAACTGGATTGGGGTCTGGGGGACTTGGCTCCGGGTCCTGGTGCTCCCGTGTCTGAGGCATGTGACGGCATCCTGGGGCGTGGCCTGGGAAGTGTACGGATGACACCATTGATGTCCTTGGCGGGTCGCGAGTGTCGGATGGTCAGAAGCCCACTCTGGTCCCTGACGCAACACCCGGAAATGGCAACTGCAAACAGGCACTGTGTCTGAGACGAGCTGGCTGTAAACAGGTGACCTCGGCCACAGCAGACTCTGGGCACTTGTCTGCACTTGACGGAGTGCAGTGTGCCATTGCTTCTGGGCACTGGACGAGGGACTTAGCTCTTTGGGTGCCAGATTGTATGAATACTGATACCACTACCCCTTCCTGCTCCCTGCTTGGGAATAAGGTGAAAACCCTCCCTAAACGGGTGCAGGGTGCCTGTCACTGTTTGCAGAGAGACACCACGCTCTGTGATTGAAATTGCACTCCTAACCGCACGCAGTTAGCCCTGTTTGTCTCGCAGGGCCTCCCGTCCCTTCCAAGGCACCTTCCCGTGTGGAGCCCAGTGTTGACACACAATAACCATGATCATAACGCTGCCTGGCTCTCGTCAAAGCACTTGGAACTGGCTCACACGTGCCGTGGCTGGTTCGATCTGGTATTTCATGAAAAGCAAACTAAGACCTACGTTGTGTGACTCACCCAGGGTTACTCCGGCAGTAAGTGACAGAGCTGATTCAGTGGAGTGACTTAGTCCCATGTTGTTCCCCCCCATGCCCTGCTGACAGTCAGATGTGCACTTGGCATTGATGATTATGGTCCCAAGGGGAATTCCCTGGCCCTGGAACCCCCTGGAGGTCCCCAGGCTAGGCTAGGTACCTGGGCATCGGGCCCAGCCTGTTGGTCACCCCAGTTCTCAGCCTGTACGCAGGAGGGAAAACAGGGAAGGCGCTTTGTTGGTTTGAAATGTTCCATTTCACACCCTTGAGCTTGAGGGTGCTCCCTCCCAGTCCCTTGAATAACCACCACGAAGCCCTCTGATTCACAGTCAGAGCCGTGCTGTCCACGAAACGTCGTGCCTATCCTCAGAGTGATTTCACCTCCATACAAACCACCTGTATCTGGGAGGCAGCTGGCCCGAGCCCTTTCCCAGTACGTGTGTCCAGTGGGTGGCTTCCTGTCATATCAGCACAGATGAGGACCGCCGGTGACGCTCTGTGCCCATGGCCGGAAACTCCGCTATTAGCTTGACAATGGTGATTACATAGAAAGTAGAAGGGTGGATGAGAAAGTATATTCCCCTTACCTTTCAAGTCCTTGCTACATACACCGTCTTCTTCCAATCTTGACCATGACCCCGTGAAGCCGGTATTTATGTTACCTGCTCCAGAGACGACAAAGCAGGAAATCAGGGAAGCCATGTAACTTGCCAAAGGTCACCAGCTTGGAAGTGGGGAGGACTCGGGCCCGGGATGATGCCGCTGGGCCACATGCCCCCCGTTAGATCATGCCCCTGGCAATGCTCTTGAGCTGACGCCGCTGTTCAATTCACTGTGTGTCTCTGGGTAAGTCAGGAAACATCTCTGGACTTTGTTTCCTTCATCTTTATAATTAGAATTGACTCTTGTGATAAGTTGTGGCCAACTACAAGGTTAGAGAGTATAGTCTCCACACAAGACCACGCTCACTTCTGACACCAAGTGCAAATTCAGGGGCCTCCCCAAACTACCCTCAGGCTTGATTATTCTCTAGAAAGACTCACAGACCTCACTGAAAGCTCCTAGACTCACGGCTACACTATACAGGGAAAGGAGTGGATTCAGACCAAAGGAAGAGCAGCACAGCACAGAGCCCAGGAGGGTTCCAAACACAGAGCCCCACCACCCCCTCTTCGTGGAGCCAGGAAGGGCCACTCTCCTGATGTGTGACAGTGCCCACAGGGTAGCACCAACCAGAGAGGCTCACCCAGACTTGGTGTTCAGAGGTTGTTGTTTTTTTTTCTTTTATAGTTTATTGTCAAGTTGGTTTCCATGTAACACCCAGTGCTCATCCCCACAAGTGCCCTCCTCCATGCCCATCACCTTCCTTCTCCTCTCCCCCTCCCCCATCAGCCCTCAGTTTGTTCTCAGTGTTCAAGAGTCTCATGGTTTGCCTCCCTCTCTCTCCTTAACTATTTTTCCCCTTCTCCTCCCCCATGGTCCTCTGTTAAGTTTCTCCTGTTCCACATATGAGTGCAAACATATGGTATCTGTCCTTCTCCGCCTGACTTATTTCGCTTAGCATGACACCCTCGAGGTCCATCCACTTTGCTACGAATGGCCAGATTTCATTCTTTCTCATTGCCATGTAGTATTCCATTGTATAGATAAACCACATCTTCTTGATCCATTCATCAGTTGATGGACATCTAGGCTCTTTCCATGATTTGGCTATTGTTGAAAGTGCCGCTACGAACATTGGGGTACATGTGCCCCTATGCATCAGCACTTCTGTATCCCTTGGGTAGATCCCCAGCAGTGCTATTGCTGGGTCATAGGGGAGTTCTACTGATAGTTTTTTGAGGAACCTCCGCACTGTTTTCCAGAGCGGCTGCACCAGTTTACATTCCCTCAGAGGTTTTATTAGAGCCCAGTTACATAGGCACGATTGATTGGTTGATTGATTGCCCATGGTTAATCTTAGGCTCCAGGTCCACTGATACCGTGTGACCTAAATCCCCCACCCTAAGTCACATGGTCTTTTGGCATGACCTGTCCCCACCCTAAGACTGTCGAGTGTGACCATGTTTACGGAAAATTCGGTGCAGTCAGCCTCTGCCCTAAACAAAGGTATGATCACAGGGCACAAAGGCAAGACTTCTCTTTGGGGAAAAGTCAGATTCTTTACTACACAGCTGCGAAGTCCGTTCTAGCTTTTCCACTGTGATACTCTCCCAGGGTTCACCCCCATGGCCCTGGGTACCCCTGAGCAGGTCTCCCCAAGGCCAGCTCCAGCCCAGTCCACTCAAACCTTTCATCTGGCCTCTAAATCCTTATTCCCTCCCGCACGCTGCTTATTAGATATCATAGTATATATTTATTGACCAGCCGGCAACGGTGTGTCAGGCACTGGTCTAGGCTATATGGTGAACATCATCCTTAAAGAGTTGTGAGAGTGTTAGTCGCATGAACAAGGGCTAACACAGAGAAGGGGCTCAAAATACAGGCTATTTTTTAATTTTTATTTATTTTTGAGAGAGAGAGAGAGAGAGAAAGAGAGTGAGAGAGAGAGAGAGAGAGAGAGAGAGAATGAGTGGGGGAGGGGACGGAGATACAGAACCTGAAGCAGGTTCCAGCTTCTGAGCTGTCAGCACAGAGCTTGATGCGGGGCTCGAACTTACAAACCACGAGATCACGACCTGAGCTGAAGTCGGATACGTAACAACTGAGGCACCCAGGCACCCCTACAGGCTATTTTGAACAAACAAATGTTCCATTGACATTGCAAGTGTCATGGTTGGAATACGGTCCAAAGAATATTCTCTTGGAAAGTCACTCACAGGCAGAAACATCCAGAAACTTCTGGAGAGGTGGGTTCTCCGCTTTGGGTGCGCTTCATCCAATAGATGTGCCCTGGATCTGGGGGGCCATTGGACTAAAGGTCAAACCAAATCTCAACTAAATAAACTAAGCATGAAAACAGAATCCTAAACGTAAAGAAAGAAAAGTCTTCATTTGGGGAGGAATATTGGATGTGGGTCGTTTGGCTTTTCCATGGTTTATGATTCCTTTAATTTTTGCTTCTTATTCCCATGTGTTTTCTCAGCCTGGAATTGCTGGCAGATGTTCAGTATGCCTTTGGCCTTCCCTTCCACCCTACCTACGAGGGGCAGTTTACTCTGGAGGAGAAAAGCCTGTCACTGAAAATCATGCAGTTCTTTTCCAACTTCATCCGATCCGGGTGAGTGGATGGCATGTGCCCGCTGCTGACATCATGCCTCTCTCCCTCCCTTTGAACGCAAAGGCCACATTGGTGGACTCACCCTACCCCACCCTCCGGCCATTGTGGTCACCAGCCACTGGGCTCCCTGTCTCAGTCCTCCTCTTCTAGCCAAAGCTACCTCTGTGTAGAGTAACCTCGGTGAAGGGGAGCTCCAGTGACATGCTTCCTTATGCAGCCACGTGTGATGGATCGAGATCAGGGTGCCTGGAGCCCAGTGCTATTGACGCTGGGGCAGGACAAGTCTTCGTGGTGAGGGCATCCTGGGCATTGCTGGCTATTCAGCACCTTCTCTGGTCTCCACCCACAGGAGGATGGTACCCCTCCCCCCAGGCATGAGAACAAAATATCTAAGTGCCAGTGTCTCCTGGAACACACCGTCACCCCAAGTTGAGAATCACTGTCTTAGATTCTCAAATCCAGTCAAAATGTTCAAGACCCTCGCACCCCTGCACACCTCTATTCTTGCCCAGCTACCATGCTCACTGTCCCCGCTTCTAAAATTGGTTCCCCCCTTTCTGTCTTTGCCAGACATGCTCTGGCCACCTAGCATGGTACTCAGTCCCCTAGGAAGGTAGAAGGGAAGACAGTCATGTTGTATCCATAAACCACGCATAGTCTGAAACCTAAAACCCAACCATAATTAAAAGGGCAAAGTTGAACTTCGTAGTGTTTGTTGTAGGAGTTGAGTGGAAAGACGGTTCTTTTAATTCAGAGTTAGAAAATGTATCGCTGGGGACGTGACATTGGAGCGGGGCCTGGAAGGATGATAGGATATACAGACACAGGATGCCAGCCCAAAGGAGGCAGCCTCAGGTTGAAGTGATGAGAAACACCTTGTTCAGGGAACGTCAGGAGGTCGGGGGGGATCTGGTGGCAGGCGTGGAAAGGTGCCTGAGCATAAGATGATATGACATCCCTTCATAGGGAAGGTGGCTCACAAGTGGCAGATAACGCTGACTGGTTCAGGGCCACCCGCTGGCCCAGGCCTTGGACAGACAAAGGGCCTCCAGGGACTGGCTTCGCTGTCCGGATACAAGGACACCAGGGTACAGAGACATGGTGACCTCGTGAGCACTCAGAAAGGCAGATCCAGGCACCGTGAGGTCCTGAGTAATGTTGCTCCCTCATGAATTCATGTCTTTACCTTTCCAGAAATGGCCCGAGACTGGTGAGGTGAGTCAGGGGACTTTTTCTCTTTAACCATTTGTAATGCAGCGGGAGAGCACAGCGCTAGATGTCAGATCAGCCAGGCTCAAACTCTGCCCTGACACCTAAAGACGTGTGAGCTGGTCCTTGGACCCTGAGTCCTAGTGGAAAGTGATCCCAAGTGATACAAGGAATGACATGTTTCCCTCATAGATGTTTCTCTCTTGCCATTTTTCCAGCAATCCCAACTACCCACATGAGTTCTCAAGGAAAGCCCCTGAATTTGCAGCCCCCTGGCCTGACTTTGTCCCACGTGCTGGTGGGGAGACCTACAAGGAATTCAGTGTCCTGCTTCCCAATCGACAGGGCCTGAAAAGTGCTGACTGCTCCTTCTGGTCCACGTACATCCAGTCTCTGAAGGCCATGGCAGGTGGGGAGGCTGGAGCGGGCAGGGGGCCAGGCAGAGGGCAGATTGGTCGGGAGCCCTCTGCATTAACAGAGCTTGCTGGGTGGAGCACACTGGAGCCTGTGAATCATAGGGTGCTATCAGCTGAGCATTTTTCCATGAGGAGCTCCCAGTTCTGGGGGTTTCTTCTGTTCTCATGGGACCCGGAGGGGGAAGTAAGAGACCAAGAGAGAGGGCGAGGACACCAGGGGCCTGAGTGTGAGATTTCTAGCCAGGGAAAAAGTGGGCATTACCACCTCTTCCTGCTGAGGAGAACTTCCTGTTGAGCAGGCATTAAAGGGAGAAAATGAATCATGATGAGGGCCCTGGAAATACAGAAATAAATGCAATGCCTTTGAGAAGCTTCCGGGAAGAGTGGGGGAGTGAGTGATATAACCCAGCAAATGGCCCCTCAGCTTTCCCAGCACCACGATGGAAGTCTCTACCCAAGCCAGTGGGAGCCTAGCAGAGGGAAGATCTGGGAAGGCTTCCCGGGGAGGTGATGGTGGGGCTGAAGGTTTTCAGAAGGACAGGATATCTTCATGTGGCAAGAGATGGGAGTGGAACATTCATCAGGGAAGTGACCCTGCCCAACGTGCTTTAGACACCCAACACTGCATTAGCCTCTAAGGCCAAGTGGCTCTTGGTTGAACCCAAGTCCCACTGTACCCTTAGCATGACCAGATATCCTGGTAGTGTATCTGATTCCCAGCCCCTGGAAATGCCCCTCTGTTGAGCAATCATTGGAAAGGCCCATCAGAGGCTGGGTTCTCTTAGGGCCAAAAGGGAAGAGATGAGGGAGAAGACTTGATTCCATTGGACCAGCCTTGCCTCTCTTGTTTCAGATGAAGCCAAGCAGGGGCCACCAGCAGAGACTGAAGAGGAGGACCAGTCGACTGGAGAGCCAGGCTCCAAGAGCTACAGCAAGTGACCGTCTCCTAAGACACGCCTGCCCAGTCTGCCAGCCCCACCTCCGGCTGCCATCAAGGGCATAGCCACTAACTTTCAATAAAGTGTCTACATGCAATAAAGCATGGGTGACTCCGATTTGTTTATTTAAGACAATCCTCGGGAGACACCAAACCACATCTTAATGATCTTCCTGAGGCTTGAACCCCAGGCTGCTGCTTCCTTCCAACCAATATTTATGGCGCATTCTCTCCACCCCAGGCCCCATGCTGATTCGCCAGCGAGGCAGGGGTCCTGCCCTCTGGACGGAGAAAAGGACAGTTGAACAGGTGTTGATAGTAACACAAGAGAGGAGGATGCATCGCAGGTGGGCCCCAGAGTTACACAGGCCCACCTGTGTGTTAGAATTCTCTTGTGAAGTTTCCAGAATGGAGGTGGGAGACCAACTGGGCTGGTGTCATAGTCTAAACAAGAGACAATGAGGTCTGAATTAAGGCAGTGAGGGTAGAAGTGGGGGAAGGCAGATATCTGAGAACCCTTTAGGAAGCAGAATTGATAGGACTTGATTGAACGTGAGCAAGGGTAGAGGAAAAGAGATAGAAATATTATCCCAATTGTGGTTGCTTTGGACTCGCAGATGAGCAACAGATTTTATCATTTACCCCCCTAAAGGACACGCTTAGGAAGGCAAATCTGTTTAAAACTCTCTTCTCTGTCAATCACACACACACACACACACACACGCACGCACACGCACACACACCAGAGAGACAGAGACAGGGAGACAAAGCAAGAAAGACAGAGAATTAACCCAAAGTAAAGGCAAATGGAGCTGGTTAGCAGTCTCTGTCATTTATGTGATATGTCATATATTTACATACATACATCTCATTTGGGCACAGACCAAACTCATTAATGATTCATATGTTGGGACCATCACCCCCATTTTGCAGATGTGGAAGGTGAGTCTCAGAAAGGCTTGTGGTGTGCCTAATTTATACAAGGAGGAGGTGGACAATCAGAGTTCAACTCAGATCTTCTGATTTCTCTATTTCCTTGCACTCCCTAGACTTCAGGAAGTTCTATAGCGACACTGTGTATTGTGCAAAACCCTACTGAAAGCACTGAAGACCTCCGGTAACCTCTAAGCTGCTTAGAGGATGGATCAGGATAGTTCAGTGCAAGAACTAAACACCCAACTAAAGTGCCTTAACCAAAGGATATGTCAGGGGGTGGGTAGTCCTAGGATTGGTCAAAGTCCAAGACTCTTTCCAGCCCTCCTCTTTGCTGTCTTCAGCACATGGGTGACATCTCACTTTGCTGACACAGTATGGCTGCCACAGTTCCAGACATCACATTTGCTCTTGATGGCATCTGTGCTGGAAGAAAGCAAGGCATGGTAGCCTTCCCTTCAAGTGCCTTTGTCTTTTCTCGGAAAAACCTCTTCCCCAGGAATTCCCAGCAAAATTCCCCTTACGTGTCATTGGCCACAATGGAGTTGCGTCCCCACTTTTAGACCAATCACTGACAATAGGGCATGGGCTTACCATGATCCGATTAGACGAACATGACTTATTCCCTAGCGTAGAAGATACTGCTGTGCCAACAAAGCTGGAGTGCAGTTAGCAGAGATGAGTGAGGAGACACTCACTGGGTAGAAGCATGAGTTTCCTCAGCCACGAACACCTTAGCGGGGCTTTGGAATAAGATAGACCCGGACATTATTCCAGGCCCTGCCAGGTGCTCACAGTAGCAGAACGACTTGGAGTAATTCCTTTAGCCCAGTGGTTCCCAGCCTTGGCCATTGGCTAGAATCATCTGAGCCCTTTTACGAAATCCCAATCCCAATACCGCATCCCAGATCAGTTAGATCAGAATCCTGGAGGAGGACGGCGGGGCCAAGCGTCAGGGAATTCCAGTGCATGGTCAAGAATGGACCCTACTTGGCACCTGAGTGGCTCAGTCGGTTAAGCGTCCGACGGTTCCTGGGCTCGAGCCCCGCGTCGGGCTCTGTGCCGACAGCTCAGAGCCTGGAGCCTGCTTCCGATTCTGTGTCTCCCTGTCTCTCTCTGCCCCTCCCCAGCTCACTCTCTGTCTCTCTCTCTCTCAAAAATAAAATAAAGACAAAAAAATTTTAAAAAGAATGGAGCCTACTCTTAAAGTCAGCCTTCAACACAAGGGTTTGAAATAAAAATGTTAAAAAAGAATGGCGGTTACTCTTAACTTCTCTGATCTTTATTTCCCTTACCTGTAGAATGGATTTCATTAAGTTTACTGGGTGTGTGATGCTTAGCAAGTGTACGCTGGAAGCATTTTTATTTCTGCCTGTTACTCCTCATGTGCGGTAGGCAGAATAACGTCTCTCCCCAGTTCCTAGAACCTGTGGATGACTAAGGCTACACAGCAAGAAGGCATTAGGTCAACGGTGGAGTTAAGATTGCTAGTCAGCTGACCTTAAGATGGGGAAGGTATCTGCGATTACCCAGGTGAGCCCAATGTAACAACAATTACCAGGTGGGTCCTCAAAAGTAGAGGAGGGAGGCAGGAGATGGGATGTGAGAGATGGCCTTGGCCCAATATTGCTGGAGATGGAGAAAGGCATTGAGTGCCCTCTAGAAGCTGGAAAAAAAGCAAAGAAATGGATTCTCCCCTAGATCCACTATAAAGGAATGCAGCCTGCAGACAGCTTGATTTTAGCCCACTGAGCTTTATGTCGGCTTTTTGATATACAGAACTGTGAGATAATAATTCTGTATTGTTTTAAGCCCATACATTTGTGATAATTTGTTCCAGCATCCATAGAAAACTAATATATTGTTATCCCTAATCAGAGGTATATTTTTTCCTGCCCTTGCACCAAACCTCAGGCATAGCTCGTTGTTTTCCTCATAATAAAAAGTCCACTCCAGACCAATAATGAAACCCTAAATCCTCCATCATCAGCCCTGAAAATGGGTTGTTCACATTCTCTAACATGGTTGGAGTGGGTGATGGTCTAATGGGGGTGGAACCAGGTTGGGCCACCCCCTTGGTTAGCCTTGCACGACGGTCTAGCACTGGATGCCACCTGCTATTTGTTCTCAGCCTTTGAAAACTGAGCTAGAAAACATCCCATCTTAATGTCCTGTTTATAATAATGATACCTACTTTGCGAATCTGCCCTGCCGATTGAGGGCACTAATGTATGTGAACAGAAAACAGTGAGGTGGCGTTCATAAGTCCTTATAGTTAATAGCCCATTCAATGCACCCATTACAGCCCAGTCCAGGAGAAAGCTATGGATGGAAAATCCGAGGGAATCAAAGGCCAGGCTGTCTGGGTCCCTGCCTTGAAACAGCTTGCAGAAAAGAGTAGCTAAAGAGACAACACACAGTAGTTAGACTGTTTGAGCTGACGGGTGTCCAAGCCCACACCATGATGAAGAAGTGAGCCCCAGAGAAGGTGTGCATCCCAGGCTCCCACAGCCAGCCCCTGTCAGAATGCTGGTTTCAGAATGGCATCCCCAGGCTCCAGCACTTTCTCCTACACCACAGCGATCTATCTGGAAGTCCCCATCCATGCCCAGATGGGATGGGCCAGGCTGATGTGAGCCAGGACGGCCGTGAGGACGCCTCCTCTGCAAAAATCAGGAAGGCCACAGGCCACCCACAATGAGGCAAGGATCACTGAAAAGTCAGGAGGTGAGCAGGACACCATCTCACACTGGAAACCAGAATGACCTTAAGAATTAGTAAGACAGGAATCAAGAAAGGAAGTGAACAAATTCGCTGCAAGCCCAGTCATCAGTCTGAATCAACTTCCTCTTGAGCTGGAAGCAACCCTAAAGGACGAGAGAAGAAGGCAAATGACTTTCTCGAAGGGAAGTTGTAACATGTGCCTGCAGGGCCCTCTGCCCCCCAAACCCTGCACAGAGGCAGCTGAGTGTCCAGAGCTCAGGGCCTCCCCCATCGTCCCCACAGGAGCTGGGAAGACAGGAACGGCTCCTCCCAGGCCACCCAAGACCCTCAGGCAGGGTCCCAAGACGGTTATGAGCACACGTTTCCAGTCTTTTCAGAATGCATGGGTCTAAGGCAGGGGTCAGTCATCTATACGTTCAAATAAACAATACCTGTGCCTACGGGATCACCTCCCCATGTCCCCTACCTGCAAGCAGCCACTTGTCAGAGTTTTATCTCCCCCAGGTCACCCCCATTACTCTGGACAGTGTGAGTTTACCTGTTTCCATGATTTATCCCCTTCACCCCAGACCTGTTGATTTCCTGCTGAGACAAGAGGAGGGTTCTGCCCACTTAGTGCCACCCAGCCTCTCCACCCGTACCTCCCAAAGCAGGATGAGAGGATACTTCTTATTTCTTCTTTTGGCAACCTTGGCATTTCTCAACCATGTCTTTTTCTTATTCCATCAGCGTCCCAACAATCCCGCCCTGGCACCTTAAATGCTGAGCCCGTTGTCATCCTTAAACCTCCTCTTCTTTTCCTCTTGGATTTTAGTGTCCTTGTCCTTGGGTTTACTTGGTCCCGCACCCTCATCTGAACCTTCCATGCTTTCTTCTGTGGGGTCATTCCTACGATTGAAAGCCTGTTAACTTCACTTACCATATTAAGACTTTATATATGTGCCAAGCAGTATGCTAGGATTATACTCCCTGCTCTCTTGGCTTGTGATGTAACCCCAGGCCATTTCCACAGCAGTGTTTCTAGCCTCAAGATCAGAGAGATTCTCTTGCATGATACTTCACCGGTTTCTCAAAACCATGCTCTGTTTTAGAGCATTCTCTGTCTAGACCATAATAGCGTGGTGGAGCTCCTCATTTGATCGAGCATTTATAATTGCTCTCTCTCTCTCTCCTTCCCTTTCTTCTCTCCCTCTTTCACCCTTGAACTCTATGCTGGTACCTTATCTTCAAGGAATCTGTATGTTTTTACACCACCCTTTGTGACTCGCAGCCAGGTTTGGGAATCACCGCCTTAAGATTTTCGAGATAGAGGAAAGCATTTGGGTCGGGGAATCAGACAGAAGTCTGCATTCGGACTCAGCCACTCACCAACTGAATGACCCAGAACAAACCCCTTCACCAATTGGGGCATTAGCTTCAACTGGAAAATCTGGACAACTCATTGCTCCCCTAGCGTTGCTGTGGGGTTCCTATGAGGCAAGAGACATGCATGGCCTGCATAATTAGAAATTGATGAGCAATAATGAGAAGATGTTTTCTTTGCCAATATAGATGGCGTCCAGCTCATTCCCCACCGCGGGTCAGGCCCTCGGCTCGGAGCTGAAGTACAAAGATGAATAAGCAGCTGATCACGGAGCAGTGGACGGGGATAAAGCAGAGGTTTCAGGAGCCATGAGAGGCGCCTGAGTCAAACGAGAGGACGTGCTTCAGAAGGTGACCCCAAGCTGAGTACAAAGGACAAACAAAACTAAGCATGGCATAGAAAGCTTAGGGGTGTGGGGGTGGCGTTCTAGACACGCCCACCGCATGAGCAAAGGTGGAACTTATTCCCAGCAATTGCACGGGGGCCCTGAGGGCAGGACAACATCTGGAAAGCCTCCACATGACCTCGGTCATACCCAGGCCACCCCCACTTGCCAGAGGGAGCCCAGGTTCCCTCTGCGTTCCGTGCCCATTAGTCTCCTGTCCTTCCAGGGCTCCTGGGGCCCTGCCCGCCCTCCTCTCTTTCTAGGGACCTGCCTCCACTTCACCTGACCAGGCACTCAGCTCTCCGCCCCCCAGAGCAAAGCCGCTGAGTCTATCACCGTGCCCCGGCACCCCATCCCAATCGTGCCCATGTGAGACAAATGTTCTGGGCCTTTCCAAGGTTGGAAAGTGAGTGATGGTCACAGTAAGGAAAAAGACAAGGGAGGTAGCCAGCAGACATGGGGCCATGACCAACAGGCATCTCTACCACAGTGCCTGCTGAGGAGGGGTCTGCTTTCTAAGGGAAGATGGGGCCCCAATGTCTAAGTCCTTTGGGGTCTTTTCTATGGTGACACTGGGGTCCCCTCCTCCTATTTTCCCCTTCTTATTTAAACTGGAGCTCCTTAGGTCTTTCCTCCCTCTGAATGAAACTTGCCTCCTTCTTCCCCTGCCCTCATCCAGTGATCATCAAAATCCTGGAGCCCAGCCATGTGCAGAGGTGAGGGTGATGAGAAAGAAGGGCGCTCGGGTCCCCGTAGTGAGGAGATGGCAGTTGTGTGTGTCTGGCCGGTCCACTGGAGCCCACCATGGTAGAGCTGGGGGAACGGGGTTGTGGGTAGAAGAAATGGCCAACAAGGACGAATGTGGAGGGAGAAATTGCTCCCCCCACACACTACAGGCAGACAGAAGACCAGGGAGTCCCAGACCCGTCCCATTAGGTGGCCAGTCAGTGTGACCTCAGACACCAGTGCAGGTGTCTGAAACAACGTGGTCCCAGAGCAAGACGACACAGCATGGACATGCCAGAGCTCAGCCTCAGGTCCCAAAGACATTGTTCCTTCCTCCTTCTGGTATCCCTCCTACATGTGGGCCTTGGCCTTTCTGAAGTTAGACTCTACCTGTAAAATAGAAGAAAAATCCCACAGCAGAATTGAGGTGGGCTATGATAAAATCATGGCTGGGTGGACTCAGAGGCATTGCTGGCCTCTCTGTGTGGCCAGTGGGAGGGACATAGCTGTGAGTTGACAGAGGCCACACCTGCCTTTGAACCTATAGTCTGCACCTGGCCAGTGTTGTGTCCCAGAGCAAGTTACTTAACATCTCTGAGCACCTCCTGAGCTAGAGATGAAATGCCTATATCTACACCCCTCCAGGGTGCTGTGAGGAGGAAATAAAGCAACATCCATGGACAGCACTGGAAAGCACCAGACACACTGTAACTCTTCAAGAGGTGAATTGTCATAATTAAGAGTAATACTAGTCCCAGAGGTGAATTTCTCTTGTGATGCAGGGCTTTTTACTTAGATATTTCTGGCTTTCTGCCACGGCCCTTCGTAACTGCTCGGCGATGTGTATTAAGCACCTAATTTGTTCCCAGTTCTCTACAAGTCTGAAGACTGAAGCCCACAGCTCATTACCCTTTGAAGGATGAGCTATAAATACACTGGGTTATTAAAAAGAGGAAGGAGTGCACCTGGACAGCCAAGAACATGTAAATTTGGCCAGAGGAGACTTCGGGGCCCAGAGCCCGCCCATCTTCGTGCTCCTCCTGTTTTCTGCAGAAGAACTCTGGGCGTCCAGGTCAGGGACCACAGGTCAGCCAGCTCCACCTCCAGCTGCCTCAGGAAACCCCTGGGGGTCCCTCACCCTCTGGGGGAAGAGGGAAGTGACCCCTGGTGGGAGGGTCCAATGCTCGGTCCCCAAAGGGATTCTGTTCCCCTCTGTGGACTGGCAGTGTCCTGAGTGTCTCAAACCAGGAAGAGCAGAGGGGAAAGAGGGTGTGTGTTATGACTGTGCAGCAGATGATTTGGATGACCTTGGGCAACTTATTGAACACCTGAACCCCAGTTTCCTCATCCGTACAATGGGGTGTCCTTGAACATCAGAGAAGACGCAGGAAGTGCATCTGACACATAGTAGATGTGCAACAGAAGTAGTTTCTCTTTCTCTTCCTCCTCTTTCTCTTTTCTCTTAGTGGATTATGTCCATTTTGTATCCCAAGTACTTAGGAAAGTTCCTGGCACGCGGCAAGTGCTCGAGGAGTGCTTTTTTAAAGAATGGAGAGCTCCGATTTCCCCAGCTTGGAGTCTCTCAGAATTACCAACAGCATTCTCGTCTTGGGACAGAAGTCACCGTGGAGTGTGGTAGGCTGTGTCATGGCCCTTCAAAGATGTCTGTGGCCTGACTCCTGCCTGGAACCTATGGATAGGTTGTGACATGACCAAAGGGACTTTGCAGGTAAGATTAAGGTCAGGGACCTTAATGTAGGAAGATTTCTAGAGTGGTTCCTTGGGGCCCAATCTAATCACATGGTCCCTTAAAAGCAGAGAACCTTCTCTGGCCAGAGGCAGAAGAGATGCCGCTGAAGGGGAGGACATGGAAGAGGATTCCTCATGCTCTTGCTGCCTCCGAAATGTAGAAAGTCTGCATCCAAGGGCCAGACAGAGACCCCTTGGAGCTAAGGATGGCCCCCAGCTATCAGCCAGCAAGGAAATGGGACCTCAGTCCCAACCCAGAGAAACTGTGACGAGTATGTTTGTATTATTTTCAACCAATTCGTCATGCCAGCAATAGACAACAATACACAGAGCTTCCAGAGTATGGACTCTGAACCACCAAGCCGTTTGGCTAAATGTGCATTCACCAAGCATGCCAGAAGCGTCACCATCATCACCATTGGTGAGCGCCTACTGAGAGCTGGGCACCAGGCTAGCAGTTCCCACGTTCTTCTCGTCCCTAAACATCAAGATTTCATACTGTGTGGTTACCCAGCCCCCCAGCCATTCGGCCTTGGCCCCTAGGGCGCCCATCAGGACAAATTAAAACTAAAACACCTTAACTGGGAAAATCTTGGGGGAATTTCACTGGGACTAAACATATCCCATGGGATGAGAGTCTATTTATGTTCCAAACAAAGTCCCAATTTTCCGTCCAGATTCTATAGGCCCCATGTTGTACTAACGTCCTGTGTTCCTTTCTACTGATGGTGTCTCCTCACAGTTGTGTAACGCCTCACAGCTATTTGATGGTCACAGGAGGAGTGGTGAGGACGGGGAGCAGGTGGAGAAAACCTTACTGGAGAGAGCGCTTGTTGCTTCTTCCATCTTGAACTTGGATATCTCCTGCCCAAGCACTGGGGTGAAAATCCATGCCCTATCATAAAAACTGCTATTCTCCTCCTTCCTCACCTCTCTTCTGCTCCCAGTGGCTGAGACTGGATCAACGATTTGGGCGCATGGTGGTTTAGACAGAAACATGGTAAACTCAGTCAGCTGGGCCAGTGACTTCCTCTTTAAAGATCTCCAGGGTGTCTGGGCGAGAAGGGAGGCCAGCTGAACGTTTCTTTCTGAGTTCGTTTCCAGTTTTCATATTAGATATTTGTCTCGACTTAAGACTCATTGCTACCCCCTCTTACTGATGGGAAAGTGAAGTTGGAAGACTGTATGCGAGTTTCCAGGGGTTCAGAAATGTCTGGAAGGAGACTCCGCAGGGAACGTTCTTCACCATGGATCACAGTAAACTAACACTGACAGAGGCTGAACATGTCAGGCCTTAGCCTGTGCTGCTCATAAAATTCCTCATTTCCTTCTTGCGTGAAGTGACGGGTGAAAAATCTCTTCTACCAAATTGAGAAGCGTGAGAAATTCTGTGCAGGGTCGTATCCTGTAAAAGGGATTCAGACCTAGAAGTCTGACTTGGGGCTCAGCCACAGGAGTCTGGCCACGCTGCCTCTGTGCAAAGGCTGACTGGCGAGCCAGCTCTTTGAAGGACAGGTTGATGTTCACCATGCAGGGGCAGTGGGGGGCTGCCTTCAGGCAGAGGGCTGGCCCATCGGGAGGCAAAGTGAGGGGTCAGCATGCCAGGAGTGGTAGAAAACAGTCAAACTTGATCTTGAAAATCTGGGATGCTTGGGCGGCTCTGTCGGTTAAGCATGCGACTCTTAGTTTTGGCTCAGGTCATGATCTCACAGTTCATGAGTTCGAGCCCTCGTCAGCCTCCGCATAGAGCCTGCTTTGGATTCTCTCTCTCTGCCCCTCCTCCACTCACACTGTCTCTGTGTTTCTCAAAATAAAGAAATAAACTTTAAACAAGAAGAAGAAGAAAGAAAATCTCCTACAAAGCCCAGGAGGCACAGTTATGGTAAGGGCTGTGTCGGTGGTGGAGGGCAGGGGGTGAGCAGGCCGGGCAGGGCTGGAGCTGCTGCTGGGCATTCCAGCCTCCAGGAGGGCGTAAGCTGAAGGCCAAAACACCTCCTCATGCCTCCAGGCCTAGCCAGCCACCCCGTTTGCAGAGTTAGAGCTTCTTGGGCTTTCCTGGCACATCCCTATGGACTGAGTCCAGAGGACACGGCTTCCTGGGCAGGGGGCAAGGGGCTTCTCCAGGGCCTCTCTCTCCCCACTCGCCCCCAGAGCCGCCGGCCAGACAGTGGATGACATCATAACCACAGCCACAGTCTGGCCTGCCGGGTGACATCATAGGCCCCAAATAGCTCCCACATTTGTTGGCAGTTCCGAGAGTGGGCAAGGTCACGTGGGCCTCCACCCCCAGCCACTGCTGCTCTTCTGTTCCCTGTGGGGGCTCCCCCCAACCCCGGCTGCTTCTTGGATCAACTGGAGACTTACAGCTTTGATTCCACAGGCATAGAAATCATTACTAAAAGCAAAAAGGAGAGACAGGAAATCACCCTAAACCCCAGTACCCAGAGAGTCACTTGTAACGTTTGGGTGTTTGAAACGTCCTCCTACTTAGGGGCGCCTGGGTGGCTCAGTCAGTTAAGCATCTGACTTCGTCTCAGGTCATGATCTCACAGTTTGTGAGTTCAAGCCCCGTGTCGGGTTCTGAGCTGACAGCTCAGAGCCTGGAGCCTGCTTCAGATTCTGTGTCTCCTTCTCTCCCTGCCCCTCCCCCACTTGTGCTCAGTCTCTCAAAAATAAATAAATGTCAAAAAATATATTAAAAAAAAGAAACATCCTCCTATTTAAACAAAAAGGTCTGTATACTACATACTATTTTGTAACCTACTTTAAAAAAAACATTTTATCCAATCTGGACACTTAGTTATTACAATAATTAGTTATTGTAAATAATTTTTTAAATTTGTTTAGTGTTTGTTTATTTTTGAGACAGAGAGCGACAGGACATGAGTGGGGAGGGGTAGAGACAGAAGGAGACACAGAATCTGAAGCAGGCACCAGGCTCTGAGCCGTCAGCACAGAGCCCAACGCGGGGCTCAAACCCACGGACTGTGAGATCATGACCTGAGCAGAAGTCGGACGCTTAACCGACTGAGCCACCCAGGGGTCCCATTGTAAATAATTTTTAATCCTGGCACATTACACTAGTACTGAATGTAGTGCTAGTGCTGGTCCTAGTATTACTCTAGTACTGAATCTTTCAGGGAGGCTAGGTTCTGATATCTTGAGTAAAAATCACCTACAGTCAAAATCTCTTGTAACGCCCGCTAAGTAGGGTTATGGTATAGAGTGTGCCCAAGTAATAATGGTCAGCATTTTCTCTGGTGTGGGAGCAAGACTCTATTTCTTTGGTTGATCCCCAAAGAGAAGTAGACAACTTCCTTAATAGACACTTGATTGTTTAAATTCTATAGTTTCATCCTGCCATTATTATTACTGTTGGTCTAGAGCATAGAGGGAAATATTTACAAGCCAATGGAACTAGGATGCAATTGTGCCATATTCTACTTTGCTGGACATTCCTCAGCCCCATTCTGACCTCTTCACGGAGGACCGAGATGTCCCAAGAGTCCCCAACAGTCCTGCCACAGAGACCCAGTTATATGGACCCATAGTCCTGTGGAACGTTGGGGCTTGAAGGGACATTTGGAATCATCCTGTCTCCCGCTGCCATTTTTCTAGATGGAAGCTGAGGCTTGGAAAGAGGAAGGGACCCCCAGCAAGTCAAACAGTGGCCAAGCCACATGCCACCAGGGTGTCCCGGCAGGCCTGGTTGGGACCCTGGGGTCGATGTAACATGGCTTCCCCAAGTAGCCTGGTGTTCGTTCTGTCAGTGACCAAGTGGGTCCCAGACTTGCACTCCTGACCCTTTTATATAAATACCATCGTGTCCCGAGTGTTCACAGCCTGTGGATGTTTGTGCCTGTCAGATGCTCACAACAAACCTGGTGAGTAGGCCAGAGTGCAGATTGTCACCTGTCACTTCACAGATGGGAAAATCCAAGCTCAGGAAGGACGAATGATCACAAAGCCAGGCGTGGGGGTCTCCCGTGAGTCATTCACCTGACACAATGCTCTTCCTCTGAACGGCTGTGTCGTGTCCTGTCTCATGAGACGATGGGGAAAGAGAACTAGTTCTCTGGAGGTGGTCGGGGCAGAACCTAATAGCAGCCATGGTGGGATTAAAACACAGAGCTCCTAACTCCAGACCGGGGTTCTCGGGACCTTTCGGGACCTTTGCGGGTCCATCTAGAGCATTTCCTTCTGGGGAGAACCACCCCCCACACAGGTTCGTGGTTTGGGGACAGACAAGAGGTGGGTTTCAGCCCCTCCACTGAACCCGATGAGAACGAAGCCGACGCTAGTGGGCAGAACACACCAATTCCTGAGCCAGACACAGTGGGCTTGTCCGCACCTGCTCCACCAAGTTCTCTTCCGATGGCTGCAGATCCCCGTCACCCCGGCTGGGCACGTGTTTGCGGTGGTCGTGGTCTTCCATGTCCAAGTCTTAAAGATGCGGAATTTCTTCCAGCTGAGGCACCCCCTCCTCAACCCTGCCAGGGACAGGGGAGAAGTCGGTGCAGCCGGCCGCCAGCCAAGCCGTCCACTCGTCCGTGGTAGCGACGGGCTCGGGGAGGTCGGGAAAGAGCAGGGCTGTGGGACTGCTGCCCGCCGAGGCCAACCCAGCCCCAGGGTCGGGCGGTGTCATCACACAGTTTCCTCGGTCTGGAAATTTCTCCTCTCTTCTCGCTGCTTAGCCCCTTCTCCCTTCCGCCTTCCTCCTGTCCCCTCCCTGCGAAGCCCACCTTCCTCTCCAGGTGGCTGGGGCTCTCTTCTCTCCCCTCCCACAGAGCCTCACTCCCTGCAGGGTTACCTTGTGGGGTGCCTGGGTGGCTCAGGGGGTTAGGCGTCTGACCTCGGCTCAGATCCTGATCTCACCGTTCGTGAGTTTGAGCCCCGCATCGGGCTCGCTGCTGTCAGCACAGAGCCCGCTTCAGATCCTCTGTCCCCCCACCTCTGCTCCTCCCCCCCTCAAAAATAAATAAACATTCAAAAAACAAAACCAAACAAAGAATGCTGGCTTGTAACCTGTGCCCTGCCCGTCTCCTCTGGGCTGGTGAACGGCAGTTCTAGTGAGAAGTCTTCCTGCCTCCTCTCCTCTTCCAGACTCTGGACTCCCCTCTGTCCATCAGAGAACATCAGAAATTCCTCTTATGTTGCCCCGTAAGTCATTCCCATCCGTAGCCAGTCTGTACTCGTGTCCTGCAGGGGCGGGGGGGTGGCGCAGAGGGGACTTGATTTTCTTACTCCAAAAGGCCCCCTGTGGCATTTTCTTTATTTTTTTAAATTCATTTATTTATTTTTGAGAGAGAGAGCGTGAGCAGGGGAGGGGCAGAGAGAGAGGCAGCGAGAGAAACCCAAGCAGGCTCCGCACCGTCAGCGCAGAGCCCAGCGCAGGACTCGATCCCACAACTGGGAGATCACGACCTGAGCCAAAATCAAGAGTCAGACGCTTAACCGACTGGGCCACGCAGCGCCGCCCCCCCGTGGCATCTATCTAAGTGAGGAGCCACCGCATCTTCAGGGACACCATCCTTTCCGTCTCTCCCATCGCTAGCTACCGCGGGACATTTCAGAGGCTCTGCCCTTATAGGCGTTCCTTAGTGTGCACTTAGTAGGCACACTCACGCCCTGCACCTCCTGTCCATACTGTGAACGCAAACTTCCCTTCCGGGGCGTCCCCCACTGGCCATGGCTTGTGTGACTTCTTCCTTCTACACTCGCACGGTGCAAATGGGGGAGTAAATACTGTATGTGTGGGGGGAGAATATATAATTGTGATGGGGCTGACGGTTGTGTGTATGTGTGCAATGTGCATGCACACGTGGTGTGCATATACTCCCTTGTGTTGGCCCTGCAGATGGGGTGTGTGTGTGTGTGTGTGTGTGTGAATACACGTGCTAGTCCAGGAGGTGCTGTGTGTGTGTGTGTGTGTGTGTATACATGTGCTGGTCCGGGAGGTGCTGTGTGTGTGTGTGTGTGTGTGTGTGTATACATGTGCTGGTCCTGGAGGTGGGGTGTGTGTGTGTGCATATACGTGCTGGTCCGGGAGGTGTGTGTGTGTGTGTGTGTGTGCATACATGTGCTGGTCCGGGAGGTGCTGTGTGTGTGTGTGTGTGTGTGCATACACGTGCTGGTCTTGGAGGTGGTGTGTGTGTCTGTGTGTATGTGTGTGCATACATGTGCTGGTCCCGCAGGTGGTGTGTGTGTGTGTGTTTGTGTGTGTGTATACATGTGCTGGTCCTGGAGGTGCTGTGTGTGTGTATGTGTGTGTGTGTGTGTGTGTGCATACATGTGCTGGTCCAGGAAGTGGTGTGTGTGTGTGTGTGTGTGCGCGCGCATACACGTGCTGGTCCTGGAGGTGTGTGTGTGTGTGTGTGTGTGTCCATACATGTGCTGGTCCTGGAGGTGGTGTGTGTGTCTGTGTGTGTGTGTGTGTGTGTGTCCATACACATGCTGGTCCTGGAGGTGATGTGTGTGTGTGTGTGTTGTGTGTGCATACATGTGCTAGTCCTGGAGGTGATGTGTGTATATGTGTGTGTGTGTGCATACACGTGCTGGTCCTGGAGGTGGTGTGTGCATGTGTGTGTGTGTGTGCATACACGTGCTGGTCCTGGAGGTGGTGTGTGTGTGTGTGTCCATACACATGCTGGTCCTGGAGGTGATGTGTGTGTGTGTGTGTGTGTGTTGTGTGTGCATACACGTGCTAGTCCTGGAGGTGGTGTGTGTGTGTGTGTGTGTGCATCCACGTGCTGGTCCTGGAGGAGGTGTGTGTGTGTGCATACATGTGCTGTTCCTGGAGGTGTGTGTGTGCATCCACATGCTGGTCCTGGAGGAGGGGGGTGTGTGCGTGTGAGCACGTACGTGCTAGTCCGGGAGGCGGCGTGTGGCGCTTGCACACGCTAGAGCTGGGGGTCGGGTGGGTGAGGGACGGGGAGAAATTTGTACACGATTTGAGATTTCCCAGGCTGCTTCTCGCCAAGAGGCCTCCTCTGGGGCTCGGCGCAGCCCGGACGGTCTCGGGTGGAAAATGTCGCTGCCGGCAGCCGATGGCTGACTCACCCCGAAAGCCCGCGGGCTCGCCGCTCGCCCAGGACCGGAGCCTCCCGCTCCAGCCCGCTCACCCCGGCCTTCAGCTCGGGCCTCCGAGGGCCCACGCCCCCTCCCGAGAGCCCGGAGGGTCCGCAGGAAGCCCTCCCCACATCTGTCACCCGGACTCCCCCCTCGCGCTGGCCCTCTTCCCCTGGACGTGGCTGCTCTGCCGTCCCCGCCGTCTGGGCTCCACGTCTCCCCACTCTTCCCGGGAGGTCCCGGAAGTCTCTTCCAAGCCCCAGGTGGCAGTGGCCATATCTGCTCTGCCACCCCTTCCTTCCTCCACCACTGGCGCTCCCTGTGGGGACCTGCCACCCCAGAGCGCATGACTCAACATCGCCTCTGCTGCCACGGGGCCACTGAGAAGGCGTCGGACAGGAACCGTGCAAGGGTTGCTTTTCCATATCGCAGACGCGCCCCGGGATGCCTCACCCCTTCCAGGCCCTTCCCCCACCCCGGGTGAGATTCTGGGTGGGCGGGCGGGGGGCTGAGTCTGGGAATATTTGTTGGGTATATTCACACCCAGCCGTCTTGACGCATCGTGAAGGTGGAAACCATGTTGCCCGTTATTTATAGGCGGCGAGCATGTCGGGGGGCTGCATCTGCTGACTGGCCAGTGCTCTTGCCCTGCCCACTGGTGAATATTCTCCCCTAGGGGGGAGTCCCTCCCACTCACCGCCCACCCACACCTGCGTACACTTCCTGCCATTAAGACACTCAAAGAGCCCCCACCCCAGACTGGCCATTTCTTCTGGGCGAACCACATTGTCTATTCCTGCCTGGAGAGCCTCGTCCTGGGAACCAGTGGACCATGAGCAGAACCGAAGGGAAGCTTCCCACAGCCCTCTGTCTTCCTAAGTCCCCTCTCCTCGCCCCTCCGTCTACCTGATCCCCCTTCCCTTTTCTGTCCTCGATTTCTGCATGAATTCTTCCACTCTCGCTGCCTGGTTCAAAAGATGCCCTATGGAATGACGCAGAGCAATCTTGCGTGGACCTCCGCACGGCCCAGGAAGGCACTGCCTCATGAGAGCAAAGCTTTCTGGTTGTGTTACCCTTACTTGAAAAGCCCTCAGACGGGAAGCTCATTACCACCCGAAAAAAAAAAAAACCCGCTGATTATTAATGCAGCGGATTATGAATTATACGGTCACCAACTCACTCTAAAATCTATTCTGAGCCTCCATGTTTGCCAGGCAACAGAAAACACAATTTAGTCGTTTCTCAACAACAAACTGAGTCACTGCAAGTCCCTGGGCCATCTCTTTGGGGCTGAACAGTCGGGAGACACCTCTGCCTTTTCTCTCAGGTGACATCTGAATGCTGGAGTCTCCAGGCTCTGATGGGGATTGCGTATCTGGCCCATGTCCCCATCTGCTCCCTTATGACACCCGCCAGATGTAAATGTTCCCTTGTAGGATTTGGTCTTTGGGGGTGGGAATCTTGGGAAAAGACTGGAAGAGGGCAGGTTTTGCTCAAGGCGGGAGGCAGAGCTCCCGGGCCGCACCCACCGTCCTTTTGGTTGTTACCAGAAGACAAAGTGAGCAGTCGTTTGATTCGGAGTACATCTTGCGTAGCATTTTGGGCTGTTCTACATTTTAACCCCCAATGGTATTGCAGGCAATTTACAGGAAGTGATTGAAGAAGACTTTCCTCAATATACAGAAGCTGCTAGCTGCTACGTGGTTGGAATCTGGGCTTTGGAGAAGACAGATGTGCGTTTGCAAGAGAGAGCGTGAACTCTGACACACAAACTAAAATGTGCTCAAGAAACATTCTTGCCTATGATAAAGAATCAGGGTCGAAAAGAGTCAGCCTGAGACAGCAGCCACATTTCACTGAGGGCCCCGAATTTTTTCTCTTAAAATGTCCGCTGCTTCTTTAGCTGTGAAAGTCACACCGATTCGTTTTTACTTTTGTAAATGTAAAAAAATGGTATACATTTAAAAAAAATTGAAAGTCACCCATAATCTCTCTAGGAATTCCAGAAATAACCGTTATAAATGTTTTGACCTATTTTCTTCTGGCCTTTTGTCTCCTGAGTGGGTGTGTGTAAATTTATGTGATTCTGCTAATTCTTTACATATATTTTGCATCGTTTTTTTTTTTTTTGCCCTGTGTTTTTGTTTTCTTACATCTACCATTATACCACGAGTTCTTTCAATCGATCTGATCAATGTCAATGATCAGAACACATAAAAAAGAAAGACTTCATGGCGTTACATTGCACTGGGGGGTCAGGGGGTTGAATAGACAAAAGAAATGCAAACATCTTACAATGTAGTAAATGGTTGTAAGTGCTTTGAAGAATAACAAATCAGAAGGGAGAGGAGGTAATCTGGGATAGCTCTCCAATTTGAAATGGGGTGCTTCAGGGAGACCTCACTGAGAGGTGATACTTGAGCCAGGTCTTGAAGGAGGTGAATGAGAGAGCAGGATGGATCTTTGGGAGAGAACATCCTGGTAGAGGGAACAGCAGGTGCAAAGTCCCTGAAGAGGGAGGGTGCTTGGACTGTGGAGGATATGATGGGTAGCAGTAGCTGGGGTAAACTGAGCCAGAGAGAGTAGGGGAGATGAGGTTTTTGATTTGAGGCCAAGGGTCCAGTCACTCTTAGAAACCAACGTAAAGATTCTGGATTTTCCTTTTGTTGGGATGGTAAGGCAAGTAGGAGACTCTAAGCAGGACGACAGAATCCAGCTCACATTATAAAAGAATTCCTCAGGACGCCTGGGCGGTTCAGTCAGGTAAGTGTCTGACATCAGCACAGGTCACCATCACACAGTTTGTGAGTTTGAGGTCCACATCGGGCTCTGTGCTGACAGTGCTTGTGAGTATCTCTCTCTGCCTCTCCCCCTCCGCTCTCTCTTTCTCTCTCTCTCTCTCTCAAAATAAATAAAACTTTAAAAAATAGTAAAAAAAATAATTAAAAAATAAAATAATTCTTCTGGTTTTGCATGGAGAAAAAGCTTTAGAGGGAATAGGGATAAAGACCAAAATCATCGGTAGGAAGCTATTCCAGTGAACCGAGCAAAAGGTAGTGGGAAGTTGGACCGGGATGATAGGAGGCAAGGGGACAAGTGCCAGTTTCCAGATCTGTTTGGAAGATGGCAGAGAGGATGTAAGAATAGGGGAATCCTGAAAGTCACTCTAGATGGTATTGAAGGCTTTCAGGTTGGATGAGATCACCCAGAAGGTGTGTCCTAGAGAAGAGATGGACCTTGAAACTGAGCCTTGGGACACACTGACAAACAGAGGTTGGAAAGGGACTAAGTTCAGGTGGCAAGACAGAAAACCAATCTCTTTTGGGAGCCAAATCAGTAGGTTGTGGATGCTGGAATCCCCATTCCGATCTTGTGGGAAACCACGTTCTGACCACATGACAGATGAGGGAAATCAAGGTTCAGAGCCAAGAAAGGACTTCTCCTGGGTATTGAATAAGAAAGAAGAGATGTTCTGGATGATGTGTGGGAAAGCTTCTTGGCCTGGCTCTGTCCTGCACCTGCACGTTGGCCACGCTAATATGGAAGTTGGCTTTTCTCTTTCTACACTAGCCATCAACCATGACAGAAAGGGAGTTGATTGGGATGCATAGTCCAGTGTCCTCCCCTCTTGGGTGAGATAATTCTGAGACAGTTTCTACAGTCTTCCCCAGAACTCCCCAGTGGGGCTGGGTCCCCCGTTGGCCATAGTCAGCACTGTGGATCGATAATATTCCTTACAGCCCCAGCCTCACTTGACCATCTTCAGAGTGGCATTTTCCAGATCACTGCCCTCCCCTAAAAAATCCCTTGTACTTGAATTCTTATCTTGGTTTCTTCTGGAGAAGCCCAAATGTAGACTCGTTCATATGAAGAACAAAGACCCAGGCCTGGGAAGGAAAATAGATGCATCCCAGTGGCCCCGCTGTCCGTGGTGTGTGGGGACGGACTCCCGTGCACATCGAGCCCGCCTGTGCGAGACACGTGCATCTGGGCACACGTCCTTGTGTGCGTGTGGGTGGTGTCCATGTCTGTGGGCCAGCTCAGAAGTTAAAAACAGGAAAGGAAAATGTAAGCAGATTTTTATGTAAATATTGGGCAACCAGAATACTTTTCTTTTGCTTCTAGTCATTTCTGAGTTTCTGAAACTTTGCCGTTCTTCCCCTTGGATGGAAGATGGGACTGGAGGTGGGGGAAAATGAGGTTATTTTTGTCCTGGGGATTTCAGGGTCTCTCCCATTATGCATGTCTCTCCTCTCCCTCCCACCCACCTGAACCCCCGGGGTGTGGGGGGAGATCTCCTAATGAGAGGGGGGTCTTGGAACCTTGGCAAAGCAGGTGGCATCTCTGCTCCTCTGGTGAGTGGAGAATTCACTGAAAGACACTAGATCACCCAGTGGTTCTCTTGCCATCCTGCCCCAGTGTGTTTTCAGCTCCAGTGAAAAGGGGTGGGCAGACACCGTGGTGGAAACAGTTCTAGATTTGAGGACAGAAACCGACATCTTCAGAGTCTGAAAAGGGGATTATAGGACCTGCCTCACAATCCCACAAAGACACTGTGAGCCTGAAACAAGCCCAGGAGTCACTGGAAAGCATTTGAAGGAACAGGTTTTAGAACCAGAAAGACAGAGTTTCAAATCTTGATGCTGTCATTTCTATGACATTGAGAAGTAAATTAACTTCTCTGACCCTCTGCTTCTTTATCAGTAAAATGAGGATTAAATTTTGTTAAATCCCATTTAATTAAATAAAATAATATACAAACTAGGCAGCCTACATAAGGCATAGAGAATATGCTTCTAAATGTCAATTTCCTCCTTTGCCCCTATCCCACTACTTCCTGGAAAGAGATAGAAGATGAATCAGTGCAGGTAGACAGGTGGAAAGGAAATAAGAGGTTTGAGGCTCAGGGCATTTTTCTTTGGGCTAACCAATGTCTGCATTGATCAGTTGATCCCTCAACTGATACTAAGATGGTTATCCTATTTGTTACTCTACAATCCAATGTTTTATGTGAAACAAGAGTGATTTTTAACCTTTGAACTATAAATATTTAAATCAGGTTGGTGTCCTACAGTATGTCCAATTAATATGTCCAGTTTGAAAGACAACTCAACTTCTTTTGCTCAGCCCAGCTGTATTAAATTTCCAACAGAGAAGAAGCTACCCACTGTGTTTAAACTTTGAATGTATTTACAGAGGATTAAAAATACCAGCACTTTACAGTCACAAAAAAAAAAAAAATACTCATTAGAGTATTAATTTAATCCAGTTCACAAAACTTTACTGCAGCAATAATACAGTCAGGGAGAAAACAGCTGTAATATACAAAGATCTCTACTCTAAGTTGATAAGAAAAACACAAAACACTCAATAAAAATGGGTAATACTATAAAATAAAGCGATCCAAATGATCAACGAAGATATTAAAATGTCCTTCAATTTACTAGACGTCAAGGAAATAAAAATTAACATAATGATGAAACATCATTCCACAACCATCTGATGGACGTATCTCAAAATAGTAACACCTATCACTGGTGGAAATGCAAATCGCTGTCTCAGTTTTACAAAGCAAGGCAGCATAGACTCATACTTTAAAACATACATTCTTTAATCTAGCAATCCGCTTTTAGGATTCAGCTCCACAGAAATGAAAGCCTCGACATACACACACACACACACACGCACACACACACACACACAGTCACACTCACACACACACAGAGTTAGGTGAATGTTTAAACAAATAACATTATGCTATACTGTGGAATATTGTGAGATTACTTAAAGAGTAGCCTTGATTATGACAATGGGATCTATGACATATTATTAAGTGATAAAAGTAAGATGCAAAGAGGTGTGTTTATTATATTATGTCATTTTGGTAACTCAATGATTAGAATTAAAACGCCTGCCCATGGATGCCCACACGTGCGGATGATCGGATGAGCAGAGTGGACAGCCGGACAGCCTGCTGGCCAGACTGACAACACCGATTCCTCAGGATGGGGGTGGCCCCCAGGGGAAGGAGGGAGGTGGGGAAGGCAAAAGGGAAAAGAAGAAAGAGCAGGAACGAGAGATCAAAAGCACGTACACTATGACCCCATGTATGTGCGTGCATCTAAATGCATCAAGAAGTTCAGGAAAACGAAAAGATTCCAGTAGGTGAAAAACCCACTGACTTAATGGAAGGATGTTGTACATTGTTGAGTAAATGAAAGTAATAACTAGAGTAAAAATACTGATGAGTGGGACTGGAGCTCTCGGTGGCTTACAGAGAAGACCGTCCCCGCAAAGGGGGAGCAGATGCCAAGACAGAAAACGTGCATGGCGTGCACCTGGCCTCGAGTGGCAGGTCCCAGAGTGGTCACAGAGCAGATCATGGGAGAAATGACGGCAAAGGTGTCATCCGCATCACAGAAGGAGGACACCTTTTGTGCAATGGGATGGCCAATGGAAGCTCTCAGAAGCCAGAGACAGGAGAGGCACGAAGGGTGAAGAAAAATGTAGGGTGTCGGGTGTGGGGTGGGGCTGGTAGACAATGAATAGACCCCATATAAAGCTAACGGATCAGAAATAATTACAAAGCAAAACATAACCAATAAAACAGCGAGGGTGGGCGAGGGAGGGGGGTGGTGATTAGTGGTCCCATCAATTCACCCAGTGAATATTTATCTAGTACCTGCCATGTGCCAGACATTGTTCTGGAAGGGAAAACACAGAATTGAAACAAACAAAAAGCACTAACCTGGGGCGCTTCCATTGTTGTGAAGGAGACAGACAAATGACACCCACGGATGGAGAACGCTGCGTGGTGATGGAGGTAAAGGGTGGGGTGAGGGTGCGGGGCGAGCAGGTGTCATGGACTGTGTGGTGAGGAAGGCTCCTTAGGAGGTGACAGTGCCCAGGGGCTGAGTGAGGTCAGGCCACACTCCGTGTAGTCCCGCGGGGGAGATCCATCCAGGAGAGGAGCCAGCATGTGCATGGGCCCTGAGCCGAGAAAGTGCAGAATGTTCTAGAATCAGCATGAAAGCAGTGTGATAAAAGGAAAGAAAGAAGGGAGAGGGGAGATGAGATGGGAGGGGATAATACATATGTTTGAACATTTATAAATACAGAGTATAGGCATGCTATTTAATGTTATGTAATTGCTTACCATAGGAGCGAGGAACAAAAAAAATCAAAGACAGTGACTTCTGGTTCATGAGCTTCCTATACTGTTTGAAATCTTATTTCCCTGGTAAAAATCATTTTTGATGGTTTTTTAAAAAAAAAAACTGGTTATTTATTTATTTGAGAGGAAAGCATGGAGTGGGGGAGGACCAGAGAAAGAGGGAGAGAGAGAATCCCAAGCAGACCCCACACTGTGAGCACAGAGCCCGATGCGGGACTCAATCCCATGAACCGGGAGATCATGACCTGAGCTGAAACTGACCGGACGCTTAACCGACTGAGCCTCTCAGGCGCCCCAGCCCTGATGATTACTTAAATAAAAGTAAATTAATTTGTTACTAAGTGGACAAAGCAACACATGAGAGAGAATAGGTTAAAAAAAATGAAGACTTGCCTTGATAACATGGCCAATAGATAGAGTATTTTCTAGAACGGATTCCAAAAGCTGTGTTTAAGTGCAGCTCACTCCTCCACCTTCTACGACCACAGCCAAAGAGTGGCCAGTGCGAATCCACATTCAGAATCATCATCCTGGTTATATGGAGACCAACTTGACAATAAACTATAAAGTTAAAATAAATAAACAAATAAAAATAAAAATAAAAAGGGGGACAAGAATTATACTAATATCGCATACTAAATCTTACATAATAAGATTTGATTTTTTAGTAAATTTAGTGTTTAAAATATACATTAAAATTTTTGAATTATAAGAAATTAATTTAAATATAGTTTAATTGTTTTTATATTAAAACACTTTTAGAGTGGTGCAGTGGGAATAAAAACAAAAACACTTTAAACCTCAGGACAGAGTTTCTAGCTCTGCAAAATATGGTTTAATTCTTCAAATGTATGTAATATTGTATCCCCATACCAACATAAATAATTAAATCATCTTCATATTTTTAAAACCAACAAAAAAAGAATCATCATCCTGAAATCCTTAGGGCACAGTATGCCCCAAGGTGTTTGAATGCTCAGTATGTCTCATTGTTTTTATTTTTTTATTATTTTTTTTGTCTCATTGTTTTTAAACATAATTTTTAAATTGTTTTGTGAATATAAAAGAAATAGAAGTTTATTATACAATTTTGAACTACAAAATACAATGGAAAACTGAACCACGACCCCGTCAACTCTCCAGTGTCTCTGTTAACTAGGTGTTTCTCTTTCCAGGCTTTTCTCTGTAGTTGAGATCATGTGACATAAATAAACTGTATTCGACTTTTTTCTTTTTTTGTCATAATACTGATTTTCTAGCTTCTTAAAGAGAAAGAGTGAGCGAGATCATCTAAGAGATGATGAAAGCCATACCTCTTAATTAACCAGCACTTCCGAATGGCTAGCATATGTCATTTCCCCAATATTCTGGACCCTCACTCAAACTGTATATCGTTAGAGACTCATTTGAACTTAACAGGGATATAATTCCATCTATCAAATGTATCCTGGGTCCAAGGAAACTGTAAAAGAGGTTTCCATCCTTCTCCCCGTCTCAGCAAGTTCTCAGGTGCTGATTCTACTCCACCCCTCCCTCTGATGATCAGTTAGCAGGCTGCTCCCATCGTCCAGGGAGATGGGCAGAAAGCTTGGACCGGAGCAGTGGCAACTGGGGAAGGAGAGGAGTTACCAGATTCAAGATCCACTTAACAGGTAAAGTCAAGAGGCTTTGTGAAGAGGCTAGTTAAGGAAAATCCCCATTTTTCTGACATTAGCAAACGAGTGGATGGTGGTGACTTTGCCCGACATGGAAAGCGTATGGGAGGGGCAACTTTGGAGGTCCCACAGAAGCCCAGTTTGGGACATGCTGTCCTTGGGATGTCTACGGCGTATCCATCGGACGTGTGAGTCTGGGGCTCTGAGGAGCAGACACGCTGGAGGCATACATCTGGGCGTTGTTGGCACGCGGCTGGCCCTTCAAGGCATTGGAACGTATGAGGTCACGGGTGAAGCCGAGAAGAGGCCCTCAAAGAGTTCAAAAACCAACTCGGTTACTTCCAAACAAAATACCCATATCCTTGAGGCTTTTTAAAATAAATGATACTTGGAAGGATTTCCTCCGCGGTGCTGGGCTCCACCAGTCATCGTTGGCTGCGGGATCCACGTGGCTGGCCCCAGTCCTTGGCTGGCCCACGCGGGCCAAAGCTGGCTTGGAAAGCACGTGTTCTCTGGTGGACCCCGTGCCAGGCCCTGTGATCCCACTTCGACCATCTCCTCCTCCTCCCGCTTCCTCTCTGCTCCGAGATAATGGGACTTTGGTCTCGGAGTTCTGGAAAAGCTATAAGGATTTTACAAGATTTTGCCTCCGTTCTCATATGCTGCAGCTTCAGTTAATATGAGTCACAAATGTCTGGAACGGATATGAGAAAGCCAGGTCTTTAGGATTCAATTTGCAGGAAGCCTCAGGACGAGCATGAATGGGTCCAGAGGGGTGGATGTAGAATTAGGCGTAGCTCCGGCGTCGGAGCAGGCAGAGATCTCTGCAGAAGCAGGAAGGTGGTAAGAACCTCTTTCCCAGGTAGAGCTTGGCTGCAGAAAACCAGCTCCCTTTCTGCCTTGCCTTCACATTCAAGTGTGTTTCCAGGACAGCACTGCCCCCACCACCGCCGACTGCGTCCTGGATATTTCCACGCAGGCTGCCTCATGGGCTGCTCGCTCACTACCTCCAAAACAAGATCCTTGATGCTTTTTCTGCAAAGCGGGCTCTCATTCTGTCCTGCTGATTTCGGCGAATTATGTCATTCATTGTTCATCAAATTGCTTGAACCAGAAGGTAAAGATAAACAATCAACCGAGATTCTGTCCCCTTCCCCACCGGCCACAGTCAATTAGCCCCTCAAGTTTGTACGCTCGGCCTCCCTGAAGTGTTGTCTCATGGCTCTTCTCTCCTCTCCACAACCACTCCAGCAATCCTTGCCTGCCTCTCTTTGCCTGGAGGCTCACCACCTTGATTTTCCTCCAACTACCACAAACTTTCTTCCGCATGCGCCTGATCTAATTCACAAATATCATTCTCGTTCTCTAACATAAAACCCTGCCAGGGTCCTCCTCTTCCCTCAAGATAAATCCCATGGTCCTTAGCTACCCAAGAGCCTCCATGGTGTGGCCAACTACATGCCTCCCCATCTGCCTCCTCCAATTCCCTCTCACCCCTTTTGCCTCAATCTTAGTGAAATACACGTAGTTCCTTTAATGTTCATTGCTGTCCTGAGCCTCCATTTCTACCCACCTGCTATTCGCTTGCTTTATGCCACTTCCCCCAGCTACATCTTTCTTGTCCTTCCTGGACACTCTCTTGCACCTGCTTCCCCTCGTCAGAGATGACTTTTCCTCCCAGGTCCTATTGTTATGCTGTTTTGACACTGCTGTGTTCTTCAACTTCATGAGCTGCCTCCCTGGCCAGTCCGTATGTTCTGGGTGGCAGACCTTATTGGAATTTGTGCCTGGCCACAGTGCCTGCCACAGAGGAGACAAACGTTCATTGACCAAGAGAATGAGTGATTGAGATACTGCTCCTCATGCACATCAGTCTAGCTCCCTGCAGGGGATGGACAATGCACAGGGGACTTGAAGGTGGCATCACCGGAGGGACAGTTGGTTGAGTTGTAATGAAGGGATGTGCCAGGAACCAACCAATAGCGGGCGTCATACCACACCTGTGCTGGAGTGGCCCATAGAGGACAGTTTTCCTGGGACAGAATGAGAGCTGAGTCCATGAAAGATGGGCCACCTGGACAGAGCTACAGGACCAGCTGGTGGAAACCAGGAGGTTCGGGTCAATCTTGTTGGTTTACCTGTCTGTCCTCATCATGAGATCACAGGCTCCTTAATAAACCGTGTGTAGTTCATCTCTAGGTCCCCAGAGTTGAAAATCAGGGCTGACATTGAGGAAGTGTTTGTTAATTCATTCATCAATTAGTGAGTACTCTTATTTCCTAAGACCAAGAAGGTGACCTCCATCATCTCCCATTTACTTCTCCCAAAGAGACAGCAGACCACATGTGCCTTTAAATGGCCTCAAGAAGCAGCATTCAGTTTCCACTAGATATGTACCTCTCCAACTAGGGTACCAGGCTCTGGATCCTGCCTGATAAACCCAAAGAATATTCCACATTGACCACATACATGACCAAGCAGAATAAGCCATGGCTGAAGGATCCCTGGGCTCCAGTAGAAAAGTCAGAGAATTCCAGAGAATCTGAAATGACTCAGATAACCAGAGGAAAACTCCTGCAAAGCCCCATCCTGTCCTGTACTCTTGGGCCTAATGGGAAAAGTGGGTAGCCAAAACCATCTCAAATTTAACATAGCCTTGACCCCAAGCCTTCTCTTCCTCTGAGGGTTGATCAGGCCCCAATCCAAGGATTTTTATCTATGACCTTTGCATTCTCTCTTCTCCCACATGCAAACAAGTCTGCCTTCAAAATGTACTCCAAGTTCACCATGTCTCACCCCCAGTACCATTTAACCCTGCACCAAACCACTAACTGGTTTCCCTGATTTGAATGTATCCCCCTCCACAGCCCATCCTCCAAGCAGCAGCGGGCTTCTTCTTGCCATAGAAGATGTTGGTCGTGCTGCCGCCATGCAGTGGGTCCCATTCCCACCTCCCTTTTGTCCTCAAATATCCCATGCTCATCTTGTTTGAAAACTTTGCATTCTCTGTTCCCTCTGCCCAGCACACTCTTCCCCCAGATTGTCACATCTCTGCCTCTTTCTCACCATTCAGGTCACAACTCAAGCGACAGCTGCTGTCTCATCTTCTCTGAACTTGATGCCTCTAAGTCACTCTCTTCCATATTCCTTTATTTTTTCCTCTGTCGCAGCACTTAGTATTGGACATTTTCTTATTTAGTTAGGTAGATATTTATGCCTGACTTTCCCTTCTGGGGGTAGGACTCTGTCTCTGATACTTCTGTCTCCTCAGTGGGAAGAGGAGTGCCTGGCACATAGTACCCACTTAATAAATCTTTATGGACTGCCTCCTTAAAGTAAGATGAGAGCTATGATTTAATATCTACTCCTGTGTATAGAGAAAGATGGTATTTTTGCAAGAATCCAAAGTTCAGATTCTACTCCCTGCTAGCTGTGTGGTTTGCCCAGGCTACTTAACCTCTCTGAGCATAACAGCAGCCCTTCCTTCCAGGCGGAGAGGATGGAAAGGTCAGTGAAATTGAGAAGGTGAACAGTTTTTTGAATGCTGCCAGTTCTCTCATTTGATCTTTCTAACAGCTACTATGCAGTGAGTGTTTTTGTTCCATTTTATAGAAGGCTGAGGCTCAGAGCTGCTAACTGACTCACTGGAAGTCACACATAGGAAGCGGGAGAGCAGGACATGACTCTCCACCCATCTAGTGCTTTCTGCAGAACTCGGGTCTCCACTTCCCCTTGCCTCAATCTTACATTTGGCCTGTAGGACTGAGCATCTAAGCTAGTTTTCTGAGTTAGTTTGATTTTAGCCTCTCTTGGTCTTAGTTTCCCCATCTGTGACATATGTAGATGGTCTAGATACTGCCCATGACCTGTGAGGACTCACGGGGCTGACACTGGTTCTCACGCCATTCTTGGAATGTCTGGTTGTTTTTCCAGAGTTAGTCATGGCTGGGAAACAAAACCAACAACTCAAGTACATGAGGTTGTTGGTGCATTTAGGTCTGAGGTCGAATGCTGGCCTTGGGTCCCTCCAACCAACCACAAATCTACCTCAAGCTCAAGGCAGGCTTGTCTTAACCAACATTCATGGCCCTGGCATGGCTCAGGAGTGATCTCATGGTGGACGATCAGTGGGGGAACCACAGGATTGGCTCAGATGGCTCCAGCACGTTGTCCAGCCATGAGAGAGAACTTAGTTCGTCCAGAACTGCAGAATGGCCTTACACCATGGGTTTGCTATAAAGATGCAAAAGCCTGGAAAATGTTAGCTGTGAAGCATTATCATCCAAACCTCAAGCCTGGCTGTGGTTAGACTGAAAACAGGGAAGGCAGCAAGAGGGGAGAAAAAGGAATCTCATGGAATTGGGGCAATGGTGGTAAAGGAGATAATGGAAGGGGGGGTGTCAGGTCTGCTCTGCTCCTCAGAGTTCTTATCCAGGCCTGATCTTGCCATTCCAACTGATCTCTCAGACCCAATCTGTGGACATCCAATTTCTAACAATAACAAGCTCCAGAATCATGCAGTGATGCATAAAATTGATTTTTTAAAAAGATACTAATAGTTGGCACCAATTCATTCATTTACTCATTCTTGCAAAAATAGTTATGGACCCGCTGTGGCGTGCCCACTCTTCTGGACTGAATGGATTTAACCGTAAAGGTACGTAAGTCTCTGTCCTCCTTGAATTTACACTCTGATGGGAAAGAGACGATTGCAAACACATAAACTATGTAGAGTATGAGGTAGGGGTGGATGCTCTGAATACAATCAAGATGAGCAAAGCGGTAGAGGAGGGGCCTTGGCCATTTTCGACAAGAAGTATCTTCTTTTTGTCCCAGAAGTATCTCTCAGAAGGCGACATTTTAGCACAGATGTTTGTTCAGAGAGTGACTTTGAACAGCACCTTGAGGTTGATTCTGGGACCTTGTGGGCATTAGTGAGTAGAGACAAGGAATCAAGAAGCATTAGAAATAAAGATGAATTTGGGGTTGATGGGTGGAGAGAAAACGGAAGAGAGCGGCCACACCATATGGCAGAGAAGCTAGTGACCCAGTAAGATGAGCGACGGGTGTAGTCCTAGCTTATTTTGTTAGTATTACCGTGAATAAACTTCCGTGCATGTCCCAGAAGCTTTCTGGTAAATCTGCAACACACAGATGTTCTGTGGGGGGGGGGGGGTGCGCAAATGCGCATGTGTCCGGCACGTGTGTGTGAGCGTTGAGTCTAACTCTGAGTCCGTCCCAGGACCAGCTGCAGAATGGAGCACAAAAATGCAGAGGTGGCAGCAGGTGGTGACAGCTGCAGGGGCCATCTATGGTAGAGGAGCCGTCTTTCTAAACTCCCGACTTTTCCTCTGAGGGAGAGGGAGCATCATGAGCATATCACCCCCTGTTCTCTGTGTGCCTTCACACATCCTGCCTGGGGAGGAAGACCTGGGCACCTTCTGTATAGCTCTTGCCCTCTTCCTCTACAAGCAGGTGTCCATTTCTGCTCATAGACTAAGTCACGTATATGTGAGCAGACTCAGCACACAGAAGACCCGCAAATTCCAAACTTGGAAAATCCAGAAATTTTCCTAGAGCAACATTTCAAATGATCCATCACCATATAACAAAGTACCCCAAACTCAGTGTCTTCAAACAACCATTTCATTTTGCTCACAATTTTATGGCTTAGGAACATGAGAAGGGCTCAGCGGGGTGGCTCATCTCTGATCCACATGGCATCCACTGTGGCTGGAGGGCCCACTTCCAAGGTGGCTGCTTGGCAGGGAGGGCTGGAAGGCTGGACTTGGGTGGGTACCTCTGCTTCCCCATGTAGTCTCAGGGCCTCTCCGTTAGGCTACAAGACACTACAGGGGAGGCTTCCATCCTTCTAAAGTTTAGACCCCAAATCAAGTGATTTCTGCCATACTCTTGGTCAAAATACTGATGGAACCAGTCCAGATTCAAAGGAAGTAGGGATTGACTCTACCTTTCACTAAAAGATCATCAAAGAATTTCCAGTCATCTGTAATCTTCCAAAAGAGATGATGCCTGAGCTCAAGGACACCCTAACATTTAATGAGTGCATACTATATGACAGGTCCTGTACTGAGCACTTCATATGTAACAACTCCCTGAATCTTCATCCCAACCCTCTATGGAGTTGGAACTATTAGCTCATTTTAATTTGTAAAAAGTGGGGCTCAAAGAGATTCAATCACTTGCCAAATACCACACAGGGCAGAACCAGGATTAAAACCCAGACTGCCTGACCCGGAGCCTATCCTGTTTAGACCTCCCTTTAGGGGATGGCCAGGTAAACGGGTTTATGAAAGAAGGTAAGATCAAGGATGTGTTCCTGGTCAAGAGAATGGAATGAACAACGCCTGGAACAAAAGAGAGGGAGTCTGAAAGACTCCGGGCACTTGCTTGGGTCGGGCGCACAGTGTGGGAAGGCATGGGGACGGAGGGTCAGGAAAGGATGCATCCCAGAGGGGTCTGGGCCCCAGGCTTTTGGAGCTTGGTCCTACCTTGAGAGCAAAACCAGGATTGTATAGATTTAAGGAAAGAGATTACAATGGTCTGCTTTCTATTTGAGGCCACGGGTTCTGGCAGATGGGAGAGGAGGAGGTGGGCAAGGAGGGCCGCAGGGAGGTCTGAGAGGTGTTTGCTGCAGAGGGAGGTTGGGTGTTCTGGTCTCTAGGGGCCATTTCTACTCCTGAGATGAGTTTTAGGAATGCGTGCGTGCACAGGAGGGTCCGGCGGCTGCATTCCCAGCCCCTCGCTGTGTTGCCTTACATGTGGAACAAACAGGGCCAGAAACACTTGGCGCTGTGTTTCTTGTACTTAGGAAAACAAAAACAGATTTACAAGAGAAACTTCTGAACTTGTGCTTTGAAGCTTTGGGCCAAGCCTTAAGGACAGAAAAAAAAAAGCAAAACACCAAAAAACAAAGAACCAAAACCATTCTCAGCAAATTCCACCCTTTCTGCCCATGTGCATTCAGCACATCCCCTCACCCCTCTTCCCCCTAAATCTCCTGCCACCGGACAGGCCACAGGGAAGGGGATGGGTACCCGTTCTAACAAGGGCACATCTGTAGCTCTTTAGTGAGATGTGGGTGGTAACCAGGCTACTGGGTTTCTTCTGAAGAGAGGAGCCGTGGGAAGCACAGTTGGGCAGAGATGCAGTTTGAACCTTCAGAGCTGGGCAAGCTTTGCAGCCTTAGCCCCTAAGAGGCCTTCTGGGTCTTAAAATCTGTCTCAGACCGCCTTGGGCACAAATTCTGAGCCTGCACAGCTAGAGTGGCACAAAGCTGGAAACAAGTGAGGTGTCCAATGATAGGGGATTGCTCGCATAAATCACGGTGGGTCCGGGCCCTCATGGGATCCTGAAGGCACAAAAACATTTAGCTTAAAATATCAAACAAAAGGTGAATAAATAAAAGGGGCACAATTTTAATTTCTAAATATACCTATAATATATACATATGCATAGAAAAATACTGAAGGTCACTCAGTATTGGGAGTGAATACTATATGTGCCTTTTGACTTTCTTCTTTAAAAAGCTTATTTGATAAACAAATATTATTTTAGAAATATATAAATAAATTTACACACACACACACACACACACACGCATTCAGGGTTATACACACATACAAATTGGAATTAAAAATAGCCAGCTTTTTTCCACCTGTCAGACGTTTGGCCAGATCCTTTATAAAGGTTCTATTCTAATTCTCTTCAAAGCCCTTCCGGTCAATTATTAATAATTCTCACGTAACAAATGAAGACACTGGAAGGTTAGGCAGCTTGTTCAAAGATACCCCACAAGTGAGCAGCAAAGGCTGGTTTCACACTGAGTCTCCTCTCTCCAGGCCCAGGGCGCCCTGAGCCCCAATGCCTTCCCTGCACCCCGGAAACCGGCCGCATCTAGGTTGGGGTGAGTTGTTTTGGAAACCAGTCTGGGCTGTTTTTCCTGTGGAAGATCACACTGAGCTCACTTTTGACAAACACCAGGTTCCCACTGACCTGGCAGCTTTCTCTGGGGCAGAATTTGCTGAGACTCATAGAAAAGAAGGAACAAGAATAAAGCAGATGGTTTATCTAACCCAGATCTCAAAGAGAGAAGACAGGCAGCATTGTGCCCAGGCGAGGCACGTAGGCTGGAGACAATGGGGACCAGGCGCCCCCTGGGCAAGTCTGCCCACGCGAGCCAAAGATGCCCCTGTCGTCTGTAAGGCAAATGAATTGGGTGCCATCCCAGCCAGGGGCTGCCAGCCAGCCAGGCAGGGGGGTGTCCTCAATTCCCCTCATCCCAAGGAAGGTGCCGAGGTTCTCTGGGTAACTCGGGGAGTCAGAGTAGAGATTTTCCTCACATGGCCTGTCCAATCTTCATTTTATAGAATGGGGAAACTAAAGCCCAGAGAGGAGAAGGACCAGCTCAGGGACTCCCAGTAACCTAGTGCCTGAGTGTGCTACAGAAAACAGCACCCCACACCTGGACCCAATGCGCAGTCACACTCTGCACCAGTCTCAGGGCAGCAGGAGGCTAAGCACATGAACTCATGACTGCATGGAGGCCACATACCCACATGGTAAGCATTGTATCCTCACTTAACAGAAGGGGAAACTGAGTGCTGAGTGATTAACCAACTTGCTTCAAGGCTGCCTGAGCAGGGATATTTGAGATCTCCTCTACTATCTAGACACACATAGATTCTTAAGTAGAGACAGCCCCAAATTCAGACCCAGAGGTCAGGTCTTTAGGGCCTGTTCCTCCAACAACCAGCCTGGAACCTCCATTCTCTGAGACCATCAAACCATAGGCTACAGGGCTGGTCCTGCCATCCCAAGGGTTTGCAAAAACTCAAATTGATCTGCAGTCCTCCCATATTTTTGTTTCTTCATTCATTTAATTATCCATTTAATTACAATCCATCCATTCATATCTATCCATCATCCAAATATCCATCCAACCATCCATCTACCCTCCCATCCATTCTTCAACCCATCTGTTCATCTATCAATCCATCCATCCATCTTTCCATCCATTCTCCCATCCATCCTTCCATCCATCCATCCATCCATCCATCCATGCTTCCATCCATTCATCCATCCACCCACCCACCCATATATTCATTTTCTCAATTCAGTCATCTTTTTGTCTATTATTTTTGGGGTTTTTTATGCTTTCTTTTCCTTTTCTCCTTTTCTCTTTGCTCTCTCTTTCACTTTCCATTCCTCCCTTCCTTCCCATAAACACTTAACTGAACACAGGTCAAACACTATTAGCACAGAACATCCACAGCGAAATGGAGACTTACTTCTGCCCCCCAAACATCTCAGAATTTGTGGAGAGAGTTTGAAGTATATCCAAATAATTATACTACATGTAAGCCATGTATATTTTACATGTAAAATCTTTAACTGCTGTTTGAACTGTACAGGAAAGAAATGTTATGGGAATGAGAGAGAGAGAGAGAGGTCTCTGACTGAGGGTTCAGGGAAACCCACAAGGAAGAGAACATCTGAGTTGGGAAGACCTAACAGCATTCAAAGCAGCAGGGATGATGGCTAAAGAACCATCATCTGATCTGAAACTCTGCCTTTGATTCCAGTATCAAATCTCTGTCCTCCACCATTGCTCCATGTACAGTGCACTCTGCAGGGACATGGACCACAGCAGGCTGTCCCCAACCGTGCCCAGTGCCCAACATGCTCCTGGAGAATTGAATGGGCCATTCACCTTTCCTATCGCCTCGACTCACACCTGCTTTTCTCCCAGAAGTAGAGCTTGCATGTGCTGGGTGCTCAGATTCTAAAGTCAGTGTCTAGTGCCCCAGGCATATCAGTGTGGCAAAGACCTTCACACCTTTCTCCCCACCACTGATAACCCACCCATCCCTTCCCTCCTTCATCCATTAACTCATCCCACATCACAGCAGCTCTGCTCAGCGGCCCTGGGAGCTCCCTTCATCTGGAGGGTGAAGTCACTTCCGTCTTGACATGCTCGTCACTTAGCACCAAGCTCTGCTTCTGCTATTTCCCTTGTGTGACCTGAGCCCAGTGGCCTCTGCCCCAATAGCCCAACAGGCTCCTAACTGGACTCCCAGCTGCCCCCAGGCTGACCAACCAGTCTCCTCCCTTTTCCCATAATCCCTTGAGTGTGCCTCCATTGCACAGCACTGAAATTAACTATTCTCTTGTATACTGTCTTTGGGGTCATGGCTGTGTTGACGGTCATGGTCCCAGCTCCTTCCGGTGTCTGGCCCTGGGCGAATCACAGTCAGTGCTATATCCAGCAAGACTGCCACGGTGCTAAGGAAGACCCACACTCTGTAGCTTCCAACTCACCTCTGCTGCTTCTGAGCTGCCACATTGGGAGCATGGGATTTAATTTACCCGCACCTCTGTTGGTTCACATATAAAATGAAGCTCGAAGAAGCACAGCTGTGTTTTGTTTTGTAGTGAAGATTAATGCATGAACCTGTGTGACGTGCCTTAAATGGCACCCAGTACGTACAAAGAGCTCAGAAATGCTGGATTGCATTGTGAGGGCGTGCATTCCTTCTTCCGCCCAAAATCCGAGTCCCCGCGACCCCTCTACCCAGTGACCAGACTCCTATTCATCTTCAATGTGCCCTTTATAATCTGCCCATGGCCTTCCCAGGTTTGCTCTCCTTGTCCGTGGCGTAGATGGCCCTAACCTGCCTTACGGGAAAGCTGCATGTGGACATGTTATGATCTCTCACAGCCCTGCAGTGGCCAGGACCCCAGTTTGTCCCCTTGCTCACCCTTGGGTACCTCTGTGAGCATAGACCTGGCCCATGGGTGGGTCACTTTACCCAGATGCTAGTGAGGGATTCGGCAGAGTGGGGAGAACAGCCGGGCTGGTGCAGGGCAAAGGGGGCATTCGTATTGCTTCATCGCAGAGATATCTGTGTCTCCATCTGTGACTTGGAAACCGGACACCGAACTGGGAACAACTTGGAGACCATCTAACATCTCCAGACGTTCCAGACGGTCTTGGCAGGAAAAGACCCTAAGCAGGGGACAGTGTCTGACTCCGAGAATCCCCCAAGTGTTCGGAACTCCAGGGAAGAGGGTCGCAGTCCTGCTGGCTGGCCCGCTGCTAGAGTGAGCAGAGCATCATGCCAAAGAGTGATTCTTCCAGCCCAGCCACGGCCCAGTTGTCCTTCTCCACACTCTGCGGATGGACAGCAAACCCAGTAGCAGCTGGCTTCCCATCACCTTGGCCCACACTCTGCTGGGCTGAGTCATGCCGTAATGGCCTGGGGCCTGCCTCCCACCACGTCCACTTGCCCATCCCTGCACAATTTGCCCTGATGACTGATTCGAGCGTTTTGGCAAGACACGCACGGGGAGCTGGGGCTCACCCCAGTCACCACTCAGATATGGTCACAGCAGACGGGTTTTTGAGGGTGTGAGGCCAGGCAGTTGGCCACGCTGTGTGTGCTTTAGACCAGGCCCCTTTGGGGGTGGAGAAAGGGCTGAACCGCCCCGGTCTAGGTTCAAGTCCAGTTCTGTTGATTACCAGCCACGCGTTATGGGCTGAATTGTGTCTTTCCCAAAATTCATATGCTGAAGTCCTTGCTCCCCAGGACTTCAGAATGTGGCTGCATTTGGAGATGGGCTCTTTAAAGAGGTGATTAAGGTAAAATGAGGTCCGTAGGGTGAGCCCTGATCCAATGGGACTCGTGTCCTGAGAAGAAGAGGCGATCAGGTCACAGACACGCAGAGGGAAGACCACGTGAGGACGCAGCAAAGCCCAGGAGAGAGGCCTCAGGCAATCCAGTCCTGCTCACACCCCAATCTCAGACTTCTAGTTCCAGAAACATGAGAAAAGGAACTTCAAGCTACCTAGGTTGTGGTGCTTTTTCATGGCAGCCTGATGCACTATGTGAGCCTCTCTTCCTTCACCTGTGAAATGGGCATCACACGGCCTGGAGTCATAAAGTTGTTGTGAGAACTTAAATGTGCCCTGACCATGGGAGGTTCCCCCAGAGTCTGGGACACGAGTGAAAGACCAGTGTCCTTTACCTTGTACCCTGGACTGCCCCTGACTACCGCCCAGCTTCAGGTCATCACGCACCCTCCCCTTCCCTCAGCTCAGGCCAGGCCAGAATCCCCACGGAGCCAGAAATTTTACTCTTACTCATCCTCTGAGGCTCCCC
This sequence comes from Cryptoprocta ferox, assembly GCA_028646485.1. Classification (NCBI taxonomy): domain Eukaryota; kingdom Metazoa; phylum Chordata; class Mammalia; order Carnivora; family Eupleridae; genus Cryptoprocta; species Cryptoprocta ferox. The sequence goes on along the minus strand of CM053569.1, from coordinate 8,360,700 downwards.
AGGAACCTTCTGTATCCCTCATGCTCCAAGGAGGGAAATAGAGTCACCACATGTGTTCTGGAATTAATGTATTCCACATGGGATTTTATTTATCGAATTTCGGGCATTAGATCTGAACTAAGCCATGGAGATTTGGGAGGAACAAGGTGGCGGGTGGGGGTGGGGGGGTCCAAGAATAGTCTCTGCTGAGTTGGCCAGGTTTTGATCGTGACCCTGCTGCCCGATATGACACCCATGCCCACCGGGTCTCTGGCAGTTGCCATTCTGGGTCTTCATCATCCTCGCTGAATTCAGAGAGCCCATTTGATGGGGCAGCTCCACTGTGAGCCCTGGCCTGCAGAAGATGTCTTTACCCAAAAGCTTGGAGAAGGGGGCATCTCCTGGACCCTCCTGAGGATACAACTCGGGGCAGGGGGCGCCTGGGTGGCTCAGTCGGTTAAGCATCTGACCTCAGTACAGGTCATGATCTCATGCTTTGTGAGTTCAAGCCCTGCATCGGGCTCTCTGCTGTCAGCACAGAGTCTGCTTCTGATCCTCTCTCTCTCTCTCTTCCCCTCCCCCACTCTCTCTCTCTCTCTCTCTCTCTCAAAAATAAAAAATATTGAAAAGAAACCCCACCATCCCAGCAATTCAATCTCCCAAAGTCCATTATGGAACACCAAGAAAGTTCTGGTATGTCACCTCCATTCTATATTGGCCACCTTTGGGTCCGGGTTTCCGCGACTCTAACAAATTGACCACTCCCACCCCCAGCTGTCTGAGCTGAAACACTGAACCCAGAATCTCTGGATCGTGAGCGCATGTGAATAAATCAGGCTTGATCCAATATCATCTTCCTCTCACCCTGGTCCAACATCCTTATGAATCCTTTAAACACATGGCGCTCAAGAGCCTGCTGATATCAATTAGCCACACTCTGGGCGGCAGATCATACTCCCTAGTGCTGCTGAAAATTGCATCGGCGATACATCCACCAGGTGGATAGCTGTGATCGGTGGTGGTTTCACACATCCTGGCTGTAAGGAGAACATTCTAGACACATGATATACTGCTATATTCTCAGCTCTCCCAAGCTCTGGGTGGGGAATGTGGGTGTCTGCCATGGGTGGGATTGTCTGTCAACTGCTGGATGCTTGGGACCAAGGGCTGGGAGTCATTGCCTCCCTAAAGCACGTCCACCCATCCTCCCTGCTTCCTGAAGACTAGCCACTGCTTAATAAAGACTAACACTGTTTAATAAAATAAAGCGAAATAAGTGTATGCCCGCAGCCCCACTCCTGGGTGTCAGCCCTGAGACATTTCGCTGAGGACCACATATGGGAAATGTGGGAAGAGGCACATCCAGGATTTGCTTGCCGTGATGACGGTCTGGGGCAAACATCCGTCCACCTTGAGGAAATGGGGAGGCAAACTCTTGGCCATGCATGTCATAGAGTCCCGGGTGGCAGTTAGGAACAGCAGACAGATGTGCCCAGGGCAACAGGGAGGGAACTCGCAGCCCTAGTGGAAGGAAGGACCAGCACCACTGATGTGAACGGAAGTCGGATGCACACACCACGCTGCCTTCCCACAAGTGTATGTGCATGTTCAAGGGCACGTGCTGGAGATGCTGCCCCTGGCTGCCCGTGGCCGTGAGGGCAAGGACCGGGGGTGGGGCTGGGAGGAAAGGGAACAAGATGGACCAGGAGAGAAGTTGGGGAAGCACTGATGATAGTGAGCCTTGGACGGGGAAGTGCAATTAGTTCCACCCATCTGTACCCAGGCCACTGAGCACATTTCAGAGAAATTGGGAAAGAAGGAGGAGGCAAAGAGAAGGAGAAGGAGAGGCGAGGAAGAGGAAGAAGGGGAGACGAGCGGGGTGAGGGGGCGGTTAGGAAGAAGGAGAAGGGCAGGGAGGAAGGAAGACATATGTTTGCACAAAGAGCCGGGCGGGCGGGCTCACAGCAGCTGTGTTTGTAACAGCCCCGAAACTGGAAACAACACAATTACCCTTCAGCGAGTGAGTGTCTAAATCAACAGGGGCTCTCGTGCCGTGGAATGCTCTTATGCAATAAGAAAGAACAAATTGGGGTGCCTGGGGGCCCAGTCGGTTGAGCATTTGACTTCAGCTCAGTTTATGATCTCAGGGTTTGTGGGTTTGAGCCCCGTGTCGGGTTCTCTGCTGTCAGCTCAGAGCCTGCTTGGGATCCTCTGCCTCCCTCTCTCTCTCTGCCCCTCCCCCTGCTCTCTCTCTCTCCAAAATAAATTTAAAAACATTTAAAAAAAAAGAACAAATTGGAAATTGGTCCCAGGAAAGACAGGTTCCTGCGTGGGGATGCCTGGGAACTGAGGCCCAGAGTGGGCACCATCCCCCAGGAAATGAGAAGCCCCGGTTCCCTTGAGGACCAGCCAGGGCCCCCACCCCCTGTACCTGGGGAGGCCCCGAGTTCCACCAAGGCCACTGCCCTGCACCTGCGTGTCCAGTCTCAGCCATCGGAGCAGTCACCCAGCGCTTCTCAGGATGGCCACTCTCCCCCAGTGACACTGTCCCTGGTGAGTCCATCCCAGGACCTATGTGGTGGTTGCAGAGAGAGGAAGAAGTCAGGCCACACATTTGTCTGGAAGGCGGAGACTACAGGATTTACCAAGAGGGAAACAAGAAAGAAGAGCAGGAGGACTCCTGTGATTTTTGAGCCCTTGTTAGGTCCCACGCGTCACGCCCAGTGTTCAGAGGTGTCACTGTGATGTGTTGACTGTTGACTGCCAAGAAGCCAGGTCCATGTCCTAGCCTCCAGAGCCTGGGCTGTGATCTTACTTGGGAAAGGAGTCTTCAGAGATGCAAGGAAGTTAAAGATCTTGAGACAAGACCTTTCTGGGTTCTTTGGGTGAGCCCCAAATCCAATGACAAGTGTCCTTGCAGAGACACCAGGAGAGAGGAGAGGCCATGTGAATGTCGAGGCGCACAGGGAGGTTGTGCAACCACAAGCCAAGGGACACCTGGGGCCACCAGAAGCCAGAAGAGGCAAGGACATGTTCTCTTCTAGAATCATCAGGGAGACTACGGCCAATACCTAGATTTCTGATTTCCAGCTCCAGGTAGGAAAGCAGAAGCGTCTGTGGATTTGAGCCGCCCAGGCTCTGGTAATGTTTAAGGCAGCCCCTAGCACAGAACACTGTGCTTCATTGCATCCTCATAACCCCCAGCGGAGCACACCATTGGCCCGTTTCTCGGACGTGGAGTAAGAGGCTCAGAGAACGTAAACAGCTCTTCTGAGACGAAATGCTGACAGGAGCTGAATCCAGCCCAGCCCGCTTGAGTCCACGACACATGCTTGTTTTCTCTGCCCTGTTGTTTCTCAAAGCAGCTCCAGGGAAGCCCCCCTCAGACTTACCAGGAAGTGTTTGTTTAAAAGCAAAGTTGCAGCCCTTTCCAGGCATACTGGCTGACTCAGAACCTCTGGGTTGCAGTCCTGGGAATCTGTACATTGTAGAAGTGAATTCCATGCATAATTACTAGTCCACCCTGGTCCACCCTGGGCCGCATCTGAGGCTGGCCATGCCCAGAAGCTCAAGAATGAAGGCAGCCGGGCCCATCACTGCCCCCCCACCCCACACACAGATGCTGGGGTGTCTCCTGGCTCAGGCTGGCCTTGAATCTGCTTCTCTGAGGCTGCCTCCACAGGCGTTTCAAATAGCCTCAGTGCCAAGGACAAGGGTAACGTTAGGCTCCTTTCCACAACCGGGCTTTTCGCTGCTTCCTGGCCTGGAACCCTGCACCCTTCCCACTGACTTGCCACCCACTCCCAACACAGCCTCCACAACTCAACGTGCGCCCAGCTTTTCCGACAAGCCCACGCGGGGCTCCAGACCACACTCTCCTCTCCTCCTCGAACACGCAAGAGTCTTGGAGCTTTGAGTGCCCTTTGCTCAGAGAGGCAAAAACATGGGTAAGGGCCCTGGCATTCTGGGGTCCAAGCCCCAGCTCCATCCCTATCATGACTTTGACCTGAATTTCTGCTTCAGTAAAATGAAGTTAGCACCTACCTCATCCCTTGGCTCTGAGGTCATGAATGAAAACATGGGAAGATTGAGGCCCTTGTGTGGCTCAGTCGGTTGAGCATCTGACTCTTGGTTTCAGCTCAAGCCAGGATCTCACAGCTTCATGGGTTTGAACCCCACCTCAGGCTCTGCTCTAGCAACGCAGAGACTGCTTGGGATTCTCTTTCTCTCTTTCTCTGCTCCTCCCCCACTCATGCTGTCTCTGTCTCTCTCAAAATAAATAAATAAACTTTAAAAAAAAATGGAAAGATTAAAACAATAGCAAGCAACTGCTCCATACCTATGAGAACTGCCCAAACCTGGCACACTGACAATACAAAATGCAGGCAAGGAGATGGAGCGACAGGAGCTCTCATCCACGGAGGGCGGAGATCCGAAATGGTGCAGCCCCTTTGGAAGACAATTTGGGGGTGTCTTACAAAAATAAACATACTCTCACCATACGATCCAACAATTGCATCCCTTGGTATTTACCCAAAGGGGTTGAAAACTTATGGCCACACAAAAGCCCACACGTAGATGTTTATTGCAGCTGTATTCATAGCTGTCAAACTTGGAGGCAACCAAGATAGCCTTCAGTAGGTGGATGGGTAAATAAACCGTAGTATATACAGAAAATGGGATATTATTTAGCACTAAAAAGGGAATGAGCTACCAAGGCATAAAGAGACGTGGCGGAAACTTCAGAACATATCACCAAGTGGAGGAAGTCAATCGGAAAAGGCTAGACACTGCACGATTCCAATTATAGAACACTCTGGAAAAGGCAAAACAATGGGGACAGCAAAAAAAAAAAAAAAAGTCAGTGTTTGCCAAGGGTTGGTGTGAGGGGAGATGAGTGGATTTCTAGGGCAGTGAAAATACTCAATGATATTCTAATGGATGCATGTCATTGTGTGTCCGTCCACACATACAGATTGTACAGCATCAAGAATGAGCCCCCATGTACCTGTGGGCTTTGGGTGATCATGATGAGTCCATCCCTGGTTAAAAAAAAGTGCCACTTTGGTGGGTGACATTGATAACAAGAGTCGCTGTGCCTGTATATGGACAGTGGCCCTAAGGGAAATCTCTGTACCTTTCTCCCGACTTTATTTTAAACCTCAAACTAAAAGAATTAAGTCTTAAAAAAAAGCCCACGGGGAAGGCTTGGGCGACCAGCCAGCACATAGAATTAACCCACGTAACCAACTTTCCCAGGGATTTGGGACACAGAGAGGTGCAGACTTTCTTTGACGTAAGACTCACTAAAATCCCATGAGGTAGAGAGCGTTGTCTTTTTAGAATAGGGTGAGGGAGGTGTGTTTGTATAACTAGCATCTACGGGGTCACTACTGCGTGCAGAGCAGGGGGCCAGCTCAGAGGCGGCACAGGGATGGAAAGGTGTGAGTGGCTCTGGGAGAGTGTCCCCGCTGCCTCCCTTCCAGCCGGGAATGCCAGGTCCAGGGCAACAGGAGTGAAAGCTGGACGCGGAGGCAGAGTCCCTCCCAGCTGGGTCCCCCGGGGCAGAGGAAGGGGCCAGGTCCCAAAGTTAGGTGGGACCACACACCAGAACCGCATCCAGGGACACAACGCCCCACCTCCCCGCCCTCGCAGCCCCGCCCCCACAGCAGCAGGAACCGCGAGGATGAATCTCACGGACGTGACATTGAGCCCAAGAAACCAAATGCAGAAAGAGCTCTATTTCCGTGGAGCTCCAGAACAGACAGAATGAATCCATGGTGATCGAGTCGTGGTGATCCCCAGTCACCCAGGGAGAAGGGACTTGGGGAGCCTTCCTGTCCTGATCTGGGTGAGGGGTACGTGGGTGGACTCAAAGGTCACATTAAAATCCACCAAGCTAGGGGCGCCTGGGTGGCTCAGTCTGTTGAGCATCTGACTTCGGCTCAGGTCATGATCTCGTGGTCCATGAGTCCGAGCCCCCATCGGGCTCTGTGCTGACAGCTCAGAGCCTGGAGCCTGCTTCAGATTCTGTGTCCCCCACCCCCCACCCGCCCCTCCCCTGCTAATGATCTGTCTCTCTGTTTCTCAATAATAAATAAATGTTAACAAAAAACTTAAAATAAAATGCGCCAAGCTGTACACTGAAGGTTGGTGAGTTTTCATTTGAGCTCTACTTTAATAAAAAACTTTTAATGGGGCACCTGGGTGGCTCAGTCGGTTGAGTGTCCGACTCCAGCTGAGGTCATGATCTCACGGTTTGTGGGTTCGAGCCCTGCGTCAGGCTCTGTGCTGACAGCTCAGAGCCTGGAGCCTGTCTTCAGATTCTGTGTCTTCCTCTCTCTCTGTCCCTCCCCTGCTCGCACTGTCTCTCTCTCAAAAAATAAAAAAACATTAAAAAAACATTTAAAAAAAAAAAAAAAAAGAAGAGTAAGCTGCCACCTGTCTGTCTCCGGGATTGCCCGTCAGGCGGGCAGAGCCCTGGAGGGCCTGAGCCCTGGTTCGGACGGCGGAAGACACTGGGAATGTTTCTGCTCAAGGGTCCCCAGAGACCCTGTAGGTCCGGGCAGGAAAGGATCTCAGGGTGGGCGAGTTCAGGGCACATTTGCATCCAAGGGGTCTCAGGTGAGCGGACCCCCACCACTCCTTTAGGAGAAAGCCCCCACATGCCGCCAGGGACAGCCAGGAGCCAGTCAGGCTAGGTGACACTGGTGTCCCTATTCTCTGTTCTCCATCCTCACCTGCACGCACCCCTGCTCAGTTTCTTCCAAGAGAACAGCAGAGACCCAAGCTCTGAGGACCCAGAGGACTGGGACTTTACTGGAAGAGGCAGGGACACAGAAGAACAGGGCACACTGGGTCCCAACCGCAGCCCTGCTGAGGAGGAGACTCGGGGGAGGTTCAGGGTGACCCAGGTGGGGACACAGGCAGGGCTCTGTAATAAGGAGCAAAAATCATATTAATCTCAGCCGCTTATTCAGCATCCACCACGTGCTAAGCACTGATTTAGTCTCCTCCGGTCACAGCCCTAGGAGGTAGATGGGATCAGCACGCCCATTTTACAGACAGGAACACTGAGGCTCAGAAGTGAAGTGGCTTCCCCCACATCTGCCACCTGGTCCACAAGGACATAGACTGGCCTGACCCCAGCACCCTTGCTTTTCCCCCTCTACCTTCCCGGGTGAGAAGTAGGGGGCTCCTGGGGGTCCCCACCTCTTTCCAAGGCTGACACTAGACGTGTTCTCCTGCCCAGGTCAGTCACTGCTCTAGAACCAAGTAGTGAGCAGGGGAGCCAATCAGGGGCCGCCGATGACTCCAGCCTCCCGGAGCCGACCTAGATGCTTCTGTCAGGCACGAGGAACCGTTATCTGGACCCCTTGGAACTGAAGCAGACCTGGAGCCCAGGGTCACCCTCCAAGCGTTCTTCCATTCTTCCCTGGGCCCCAGGAAGAGAGCAGAGCCCCACCCGGGCCACCGAGCAAGCGTGGCAGGGAGGCAGGGCAGACCCACCTCCCCCTCCTCTGCCTTCTGAACGAGGCCGGTTCGGGAGACGCGGCCTCTGTGTCCAGGCGGGGGTGTGCTGTGTGCGTCTGAGTTGCCCCCCCCCCCAGACACATGCTGCCTGCACAGTGTGTGCTCAGTGCTCATTCGTGGCGCAAACAAATGACAAATAGGCTGGGAGCAGATCCGCGGCTTCCTGGGCGCCTGGTTCTGAGAGTGTCTGGAATCTTCTGTGCATCTGGTTCTGGTCAAGGCGGCCTTACTGTTTGGCATAGGAATGCTCCCGAGTGGCTCTGCTCTTGAACCCCCTCCTCCAGCCCCTCTTTGGAATTTATTTACAGCTCTGGGAGGTCTGCTGGAGAAAGTTTCTAGAAGCTGTGGTCAGGTGAAGAGAGAACACGCAAACAGCTGGAGACAGGGACCCCGGGAGAGGCGGAAGCGGAGGCCTCTGGGAATTTGGCTCGAGCTAAACGCTGCCCCGATCGGCCTTTCCTGTCCTTCGCCACAGACATCTCCGCCCCTACTGTGTGTCGGCCCCTACTGTGTGTCAGGCGCGGATGCCCAACCTTGTCCGGACCCCGTGCTTCCAACACAGAGGCCAAGTGAGAGTATTTATCACAGGTGAGGGGGTCTCTCGAGCACTTACAAAGAGGTTACGTGACTTCTCGAAGCCGCACCGCAGAGGAGGGGCGGGAGGCAGGATCCGGCCCAGGCCATCAGCCACCACGACAATGAATGGTGAGGCCTGAATCCCAGAACAACTCCCCAAGGACCCTGGAGGGGCCACGTCTGGGCCTGTGGGTCGGGAGTTGCGTGAGGGCCCCTCAGGAGGGGGATGGGATGAGGTGGAGCCTGAAGGTTGCACGCTGGGGAAACCAAGGCACACACACTAGAGAGAAGGAATGGAGAGATCTGGAGACAGAAGTGAGTGGGGACGGGCACTGGAAGGACGCCGTACAAGGCCGCGTCCTGCTCTTCCCAAGTAAAAACTCACAAGTGCGAGAGACGCAGAGCCCATGCGCTGGCCTTGGATCTGCACTCTGGCACCTGTTTGCTGATCTTTTAGCTCTCTGTGCCTCAGTTTCCCCAAATATAAAGAGGAATGAAACCAGCACCTATGCCCTCCCTGTAAGGCACCCAGAGCAGAGCTCAGCAAACAGTAAACACTTCGTACATGATTATTAAATTAAAAACCTCACTACGTATTTTACAAAGATACATTCATACAGATGACATGAGTTCAAGGACGTAGATTTTTGCTGTTGGGGGTAGGGGTGGGGAGAGGTGTGGGGCGCAGGGGTAAGTAGGAGAGAGGAGACAGTGCTAAGTACACATGGGGCCCCGTGTGGCCTTGGCGGTTTGCCATGAACCGTCCGCAGCACCAGCAGAAATAAATTACCAACAAGGATGGAAATAAATACCCCTGTGTGATGTGCCTGGGCCTCAAGCCTGGGAAAATGCAGAATGTCACCTTCAGCCCACGCCCCGCACTCCTGCTGTCACCTGGCCTTGTCAGGACACTGCTGGGCCCCCACCTTTCAATTATTCCCTAGCTGCTTCTCAGCAAAGATTTTCTGAAGATCTAAGCATTTCACATTCTTCAGGCTCTTTGAGGAGCATGGGGTGGCCTGAGAGACACGTGGATATGTTTGTCTCCTCCTTCAAGTGTCCTTCCTTCCCTCCTTCCTCCTTCCTTCCTTCCTTCCTTCCCTCCTCCTTCCTTCCTTCCTTCCTCCCTCCTTCTTCCTTCCTTTCTTCCTTTCCTCCTTCCTCCTTCCTTTCTTCCTTCCTTCCTCCCTCCTTCCTTCCTCCTTCCTTCCTTTCTTCTTTCCTTCCTTCCTTCTTTGCTTCCTCCTTCCATCCTTCCTTCCTCCTTCTTTTTTTCTTTCCTTCCTTCCTTCCCTCCTTCCTCCTTCCTTTCTTCCTCCCTCCCGCCCTCCCTCCTTCCTTCCTTCCTTCCTTTCTTCTCTCCTTCCTTCCTTCTTTGCTTCCTCCTTCTGTCCTTCCTTCCTCCTTCCTTTTTTCCTTCCTTCCTTCCCTCCTTCCTCCTTCTGTCCTTCCTTCCTCTTTCTTTCTTTCCTTCCTTCCATCTTTCTTCTTTCCTTTCTCCTCCCTTCCTTCTTTCCTTCTGTCCTTCTTTCCTTCCTTCCTTCCTTCCTTCCTTCCTTCCTTCCTTCATCAACCCATACACCCCTCACCACCTCTCCATCTGCTTCATGCATTCCCGTCCCCTCTTGCCCACAGTAGGTCTCCGGCTCGTGCTGTGCTGGGTTCCAGGTGGCTGCTGGGGACAGGGCACAGAGTGGAAGATGTGGGCCTGCTCCGGCCCTTGGACCTCACAATCTATGAGAGCAGCCAGGGCCTGTGTTGGCGGAGTGGTCAGGGAAAGGAGACGCGGATGTGGAAAACAGAGATGTGGAGTCCAGCCTGGGAAGGCCTGGGAACTGGAATATTCCAGACAATGGCTTCATCTCCCCATGCATTCATCCACCTGTCCATCTGTCTGTCCATCTACCATGTTCGTTCATTCCTGCATTTACTCATTTCCTTGTTTATCACATGAGGCAACTCGGTCTATTTGAAAAAAAACTTGTTTTGAAGCCACACAAGTCTGAGTTCTGATCATAGTTTTGCCGCCCACTAGCTGAATGGCTGCGGCCAGTCCTCAGTTTCCTCATCTGTAAAAGGGGATAATGATAGTGAGATGTCAGCATGAGGATGAACTGAGATGGGGATTCGGTGAGAAAGCAAGTGTCGCGGGGACGGGACCATTGCCCCCTAAGTGGCAGCGGGTGTCCCAGTCACCACCAGCCAGTCATTTAGAGTTTGTCCCGCTCACGTCCGGGAAGTGCTGGCCCCAGGCCCCCATTCACCGCGGCCAAACCCAGGCACAAACCCAGGCTGCACCACGAGACCTTTCAAGATGCCGCCGCCCTGGAATAGGATGGACACAGGATGACACAATCACACCGGCCTTGGCCGGGGCCATTCTGACTCCTCCAGCCACAGACGGACACACTCACCGCCTCCTTCAGGCCTCCGGATGAGCCCGTAGGTTAGGCACCAACACAGTCCCATTTCTGCACACAAAGGAAACTGAGGTGCAGAGACATTGTTGGTTGTCCAAGGCCCTCTGGTAAGTGGCAGAATCCTGGTGGTGCCTCAGGGGTCTTGCCTCCTAACCTGCCACTCGGCCCGAGTCACCGTGTCACCTCTCTCTCTCTAGGTGCCACTGGTGCTGAGGAATGGTGACTTCCAGAGGGGCCGGCTGGGCCATCCGGGCCTTCACCAGCAGGCGCAGGCGGTCAGCATTGCATCATGCTTTGGGCACCTGTTCCATCTGCTCCTCGTATTCTCCGGGTTCTGCTTGGCTTCTGTCCGAGAACACTGACAGGCTTTGGCAGGTCGAGCTCGCTCGCTTGAAAGTGTCCGGTCCTGACTCTGCCTTGTCACAGTTCAGAGACTGTGGTCCCAGCCCCAGGCCTGACCCCGGCTTGGTGTGTGCCCTGGAATCACCTAGCATCTCTGTGTTTCCACTCTTGTCTACCTTCCGGTCATGAGAGATCTCACAGCACAGGGCCGACGGCGTTCATCAAAGGCTCACTGAACCTGGATGAGCACCTAACACCTTGGGTGCTTTCTTTCTAGATGCCTGTTGACGGTGCTTACTTTATGGGACTTTATTTTTTAAGTTTATTTATTTATTTTGAGAGAGTGAGAGGCAGAGTGGGAGAAGGGGCCGAGAGAGAAGGAGAGAGAGAACCCCAAGTGTGCTGTTCGCTGACAGGGGGCTCGAACCCATGAACTGGGAGATCATGACCTGAGCGGAAACCAAGAGTCAGACGCTTACCTGACGGAGCCACCCAGGTGCCCCTTCATGGGGCTTATTTTTAAGAGGAGCAAGTAAGTTCATGAGAAGGGAAACAAGGACTGACATTTATTGAACAGTCTCTATGTATCATACACCCCTGTTTGCCATGCAGTTTTGTAAAGCCCCATTACAGCAATTAGGAAGCATTTGGCACTAAGGAATAAAATAGCTAACTACGCTTGAGCGTAAATCCCTGAATTAGCCCATGTAACAGGAAGTCTGGAAGTAGGTGTTCTGTGCGGTTCAGCATCACTATAAAATCCCAATGACCCCAGCTCTTTTCCTCTTTCTCCTCCACCAACCTCGGCACGTTGGCTTTTCATCCTCAAGGTTGTGCCTCATGTGCTCAACACGACTGTTGCAGCTCCAGCCATCAACTTTGCATACAAGTTAAGAAGAAAATGAGTAGACACATTTTTTTTTTCCTCCTCCCAAGGGATGCAATCCTTTCTAGGAGCCCCCAGCAGATTTCTCTTTAGGTCTCACTGGCCAGAATCAGGTGAGAGGCCCAGTCCGAGGTCATTAAATGGAGAGACCGTCAGAGCCACTTCTGTGGGGTCACAGACTCACTCATGCAAACCTACACCACTGCCAAGAGGCCATGCATCCTCCCGCATCTCCTTTATAGGCTGCAGGGAAAGAAAACGCAGGGCAGGGAGTCCCTCTGAAGCCCAGAGATGGGACCTTGCTGGGGTGTGAGAGGAAGAGCAAGGAAGTGAGTGTGGTCGCGTGTAGCACACGCCGGGTGGAAAGAGGAATGTGCAGGGAGGGCTCGGACAGCTCACCAGAGCCGGGGGTTCCACGTAAGTCCATGGGCAGGCTCGGGGAGGCTGTAGCCGGGAGGGATCTCGGTTTAGTTTTCCAACTTCCCTGTGATGACCTTGGGAAGTGGTAGAGGACACTGGGGAGCCAGAAGGGAGGCTGTTTCTTAGATCCACACAGGGGATGAGGGAGCTAGAAAGGTGTAGACGGGGCCCCAGGGGAGACCCCTCCCGTGTGTGGCAATGTCCAGCAGAAGGAAGCTAGGCACCCACGCCCACCGGTGATAACAAGTACCCAGACACGGGGAGACAGTGCCAGCACCAGAAGGCATCTGGCCGATGATAGGGAAAGGGCACTCCTGTAAATTGGCAAAACCATGGCTTTCATTTGTCGTGGGGGGATGACGAAAGCCTGAGCCCCAGGGCTCAGTTCATTTGCAAATTCCTATCATTTCTGGATGGCGGTGCTCAAAGCCATCCTCCTTCGAGCCGCCGTCAGCGAGAGAAGAGTGAATGATGACAAATGAAAACCAGAAGTAGGAACAGCCTGGAGAAATGGGAGGGAGCTCATTTTCCCCGCTGGGAGCACGTTCAGAGGTTCCCTCCACCCCCCCCCCCACCCGCCCGCCAGGGTAACTCTATCTCCGCCTCCGCCTGGCACCCTCCCACGATTTCCCCCTCCCCACCTTCTTGAAACACCTTGGCAGGATGGCCCCGGCTCCTTCCGTGAGAATTTACGGCCCCAGTGTGAAATCATAGCCCTGTAACTTTCCCTTTAAGAGCTGTCAGAGCCGGAGAGGCTGGCCAAGCTTGGGCTGGAGGTGGGGACAGAGGGAAGAAAGGGGAAAAAAAAGAGAGAGAGAGAGAGAGAGAGAGAGAGGCAGGAAAAGTTTTTTCAGAGGAAAATGCAGGGTTTGTCCTTAACTCTGACGTCAGATCTTGCTTTAATAAACCCCCCCCACCCAGGGCTGTGGGAAGAGTCATATCTGGTACTCCTGATGGGCCGGGCCAGTCTCTCGGCCCAGCTCCCCCGAGAGGCGGCCGGATCCTCTGGGCTGCTCGGTCGATGCCTTTGCCCCTGACTTCCAGGCATGAGGTGGCTCCTATCCTGGACGCTGGCAGCAGTGACAGCAGCAGCAGCGGGCAGCGCCCTGGCCATGGTGAGTCCTGCTTGGGGGGGGGGGGGTGCTCAGAGAGGGCACCCAGGTCCCTTTCTGCTGAATGTCTGGGGAGATCAAGAGGGGCCAGAAGTGTGGGGCCAAGGAGGTGCCCACATTGAGCCCAGGGTAGAGCCCAAGGTGGGGCTGAGTGGGGTCAGCTGATCCCCGCGTGTCTGGGGTCGGGGAATGGGGGAAGAGGCAGCCCCTGGGGGCACAGAGCAAACAGGTGGTCCACGCCCTTCTTTCCCACCCGAAATGCAGCAGAACGGGGGCACTTGGTGGAGTGGGGCGTCGGGGGTTCTGCCCAGGGCTGGCTGCGTGACCTTGGGCCAGTCACTCCTCCCTGAGCAGCACTGAGTGAGAAAGTCGGGAGGGGATTTGTAAAGTCTCAGGTTTGGACCAGGAGCGTCTCCAAATGCTGGAGAGACAGAGCATTTGGAAAGGAAAAAGCCAGCTTTCGGCAAACGCGCCTCTCGAGCAAACACTGCTTGGGGTGATTCCTGACCCCCGCTGCTGGCGCCTTGGGCTGGCACAGCCAGCTAGGGCTCCGGAAGCGTGCACGTTGGGGCCCTGCGAGCGAAGCCTGCTGTTTGGGGGGAGGGGTGCCGAGGGTTCCCTCTCCTCCTCTCCCTCCCCCAGGGCAACCCAAGGGAAGGGAAGGAGGGTCTGCCCCTTGAAGAAGCCAAGGGAGCAAGACACGTGGCAGCACACAGCCAGCCTGCTGGCTTTGGGGGTAGAGGCAGGCCCAGGGCGGGCAGGAGGTGGGCAGCTGGAAAGAGCTTCCCAATCCAGGATCCCACAGCCCGGGCCAGAGCCTGCTGCCAGTAGTAGAGCCAAGAGTCAGAGGGAAGGTGGCAAGAAAGGATTCATTAGCCGCTCGCGCAGACAGCTTCTTTTGGCATCAAGGTGCCCATCTGTAGACGAGGGAGCTGAGGCTCAGGGGTAAAGCCACTCACCCACCGGTTTGAAGACACTGGTCCTGATCCACCCAGGCCTGAGGCTGAGAGCTGGGTGAGGGATGGTTCCCCAAGCGCTGTAGTACGGTTGAGGAGGAGGGCAGGGAGCACATCTGTGTGATTTGTTGTCAAATCCTCTGAACCTTGCATGGTGCCCCTCCCCCCCATAGTTGGTGCCAAGCCATCCTACAAAAAAGCAGATACCAACTTCATTTTCTAAAAGGAAGAGGGGCACTTGGGTGGCTCAGTCAGTTAAGCGTCTGGCTTCAGCTCAGGTCGTGATCTCGCCATTCACAAGTTCCAGCCCCGCGTCGGGCTCTGAGCTGACAGCTCGGAGCCTGGAGCCTGCTTCCGATTCTGTGTCTCCCTCTCTCTCTGCTCCTCCCCTCCTCTCTCTCTCTCTCTCAAAAATAAAATAAAAAATAAACATAAAAAAACCTGTTTTAAAATAAAAGAAAGAAATGGGAGCTTAGCGCAAGTGAGGGACTCATCCAGGGTCTCCCAATTAGTAAGTGGCCCGGGCTCAAATTTCGACCTTCCCTTGCCAAATCCTGCTCTTTCTTCCAGAGCTTTCCCAGCTTAGGGGAAACCGAGTGTTCCTTACAGACTGGGGCAACCACGAGGGGCCAGATCAGCCTTTACTCGGGGTTGCTGTGGCTGGGAGGACAAGGGGTGGATGGAGAAGAGGTGTGAGGTGTAGGGTGGCAGGTGAGTGAGGGGGAGGAAGGGAGCCGCGGGCAGGTCCAAGTACACCGGAGCCCGCTACCTCCCAGGACGGGGTGGTGCTGGGGAGGAGAGAGCCCGTCCACACCTACCGGCTCAGCCAAGGGGCATGCAGCACAGGGGCCAAGAGTCTAGACAGCCCCGGGCAGCGGGCGGCTCCTGGGAGGAGGTGGCCACCTCTCCTGCAAGCAGCCCCTGCCTGGGGACCTTCTCCGGGCACCCAGCCCTCCCCGGCCCGTACTTGTGTCCAGATTCAGGAGCTCCCAGACAGAGCCCCGCAGGGAAGCTCTCGGAGCACCCTAACCTCGCCCCCTTCCCCACCCCGTGAGGGCTCTGGGACAGACGGGGACCAGGACTTCACTTTCCAGCCGAACCCCGAACACGGCCATCCTGTCACACTAACATATAATGGGAACGCAAGTCCATTCAGGGGCCCGGCGGGGGGTGGGGGGGGGACCTTAATGGAAAAAATGATCGTGGATGTTCACATGGAAGAAAAGGTTTGTGAGAATCGCCAGGAAGACCCTGAGGAAGTGGGGTCCTGAGGGCAACTCGCCCTGTCAGATAGTGAAGGATTATCTGAAGGTTCTATAATCGAAGGAAGAAGGTGCCAACAGGGAGGAGAGGAACGGAGGGAGATGGGGCAGGGAGCTCAGAAGCTCAGCCATTACACATACGACCGGCTCTCCACGCCTTTGCTCTTTTCTTCCTTCTACATGGGCAGAGATCAGCCCCTGGTGCTAAGAGAGAAGGGCTACAATTAGCGGGCACCGTCGCGTCCCGTGCCAAATGCTGTGTGTGTGTGTGTGTGTGTGTAAGACCTTCCTCGGTTCACCCAACGGGCATTCGCGAGCATTTATTGAGCACCTCCTCCAAGTCTCACAGCAATACAGCGAAGCTGATGTAATTAATCATCCCTCTTTGTAGATGCAGAAACTGAAGGTCAGAGAGGTTAAGCAGTTTGCCCAAGGTCACACAGCTAGTAATCAGCAGAGCTGAGTTTGAACCTAGGTCCAGCTCTTTGCGATACAGACTACTGTCCCCATGGTCCACGTACTTGTGCAGAAAGGAGAGGCTCAGGGTTTCTGCCCCTGCAGAGCTTACAGGCTAGTGAGACAGATGACAGCTACCCACATATGGGGATGAGAGGCGACAGGTATGGTACCATCCAGGACAGAGGGGTTGGGTGCAACCTCTACCCCTGGCTGGACCGGCATCAGCAGGTCCGTTAGCTACCCTGGGCCTCGCTATCTGCTCTTGCAAACTGGGGCTAACGACCTCGGCCCTACCATCTCCCTGCTGCCTCTCAGAAGCCTGTGGCTGCGTAAACAAATTCTGCGCCAATAAATTCCCGGGCACACGTTAGGTCTGTGGCATCCTGTGTACAGGTGAGACGCACATCCCTTCCCCCATATACATGGACATGGGATGTGCACAGCTATGGGTGTGCGTGTCCATGTGTTGGAGATCGTGGCTCGTCTGAGGGTGTAAATCACCACGGCGCATGTGCACGCATACGGGTGTACGTGCTGGGTGTGCACATGCTGGGCGTGCAAATTCATCCTCTGCGCCTAGGACCCACCGCAGAGTCGTGTGGCCCGGAATGTGGCATATCCCTTTTGAAAATGTGAGAACAGAAATGATATGCCTCCTTTACATCTCCTGCCCATAGTTTGGGATCTGAGCCAGCATTTCAAACCCCACCCCAGTCCCCTGGACGCTCTGCCCCCAGCTGCGGCCCCTCCCGCCTGCCGCTTGTCCGGGGCGTCTGGCGGGAGTGTGGCCATGGGCGGGCATTTTCCACCTGGCACAGCGCTTGGCGAAGCCTCACCTTCTGGAACGGGCATGGGAGCGGTGCTCCTTGGAGAACCAGACCCTGACCACGGGCTGGGCAGGACCTCTGGGGGTCTGTCGGCAGACTCACCTCCCCCAGCTTCTAGAAAAGGCCCGCGCCCCACGCCGGCAGAGCAGCCAAATGCCAGGAGGCTGCCTTCAGCTTTGCACAGGGATCTGTGCCCGGGATTCCTTCCAGAAACCTCGCCATCTCTCCGGGCAGTAGGGAGGGGCGGCTATACACACTGTGGTTTACATATGGGAGCAAGAAAATTGAGACAGCAATGGCCCAGGCTGGGGTCCCCAGGGGGGTTGGGAGGCTTGCCAACCACAGCCAGGAAAGCAAAGGAAGAAAGGAAGTTTTGAGCTAGGAGCGTATAATGCTGCAAATGTCTAAGAGCGAGGCGTCGGCACATTGCACATTCATTCGACACCACCGGAGCACCCCGTGTCTCAGCAATGCTGATGATCGTGAAGGCCAACACTGATGAGGCGCTTACTTTGTCCTGGACGCAGTGTCCTAAGCACTCCGCGTATATCAACTCACTTGAAAACCACATCTATGAAGCAGACAGCATCATTATCCCAGCGCCGTCCAGTGCGGCCACTGACCACACGAGGCCACGGAGCACCTGAAATGTGGCTCATCCCAGCTGAGATGCAACACACACTGGATATCAAAGATTCAGTGCGAGTACAAGGACACACAATTCTCACAATGATTTTTCTGTTGACTCCGTGTTGGCGGGAGAATATTTTTATACATTGGGTTAAATAGGATGTAAAACTAACTTTCACTGATTTCTTGTTAGTTTTCAGTGTGGCTCCTAGAAAACGTAGAATTCCACATACGGCTCACATTGCGTTTTACTAGACGGTGTTGGCCGGGAAAGATGCAAGAGCACACAGATGGGGTTTAATAGGTGGAAAGGGAAAGCTATCAAGGGCTCTGCCCCCAGCTCCTCCACGAAGACAGCTTCCTCATTTGTGAAAAGACATAATATTAGTACTTGCTTCCTTGGGCTCTTGAGATGATTAAAGAATACAGATAGAGCACAGAAAGCCGCAGCACACCCAGGGGGAACTGGGGAAACGATTCCCTTTGTGTCAGTCACAGGGGTGGGGGCAGCCCAGCTTGAGTGGAACCGCTCGCTGCAGAAAAGTGCCAGGTCTGAGCAAATGAGCAGGGGTTCATGACGACTGCAGACTCAGCCCCCGCTGGGCAAGAGGAGGGGCGGACTTGCTGGCGGGCTGTGCTGGGCTCAGTGCTGAGTTGGTCTCCTGAAGCTCCCAAGGTTTTCACATCCTGGCCAGCTTCCCAGCACATAGCAAGGGAGTCCATGAATGCATTCGGAGTTATCATGTAGGAGAGAGAAATACTAATGGTGGTGGTGATGAGGTGTGATAATGATGGTGGTGATGGCGGTGATGCTGATGCTGATGATGGTGCTGGTGATGGTGATGGTGGTGGCAGTGGTGAAGGTGGTGATGATGGTGATGGTGATGAAGATTGTGATGATAATGATGGCAGTGATGGTGCTGATACTGATGATGGTGGTGGTAGTGGTGAAGGTGGTGTTGGTGGTGGTGATGACAAAGGTGGTGATGATAGTGATGGTGATGAAGATGGTGATGATGATGATGGTGGTGGTGATGGTAAAGGTGGTGATGATGGTGGTGGTGATGAAGATGGTGATGATGATGGTGGTGGTGGTGGTGAAGGTGGTGATGGTTATGGTGATGGCAGTCATGGTGATGAAGATGGTGATGATGATGGTGGTGGTGGTGGTGATGTAGATGGTGATGATGATGGTGGTGGTGGTGGTGAGGAAGATGGTGATGAGGATGATGGTGATGATGGTGGTTGTGGTGGTGCTGATGGTGGTGGTGCTGACGAATGACGATGCTAGTAGTTGAAACTTATGCCTTACGACCCTGAGTCCCCTTGATACTGACCATGGCTTTTGTAGCCTATCCAATTTCTTGTTCCATGGATGCTGACAGCCCTGCTGTGCAGCTGGCCCCTTCCCATTTCCAGAAATGTGGTGATGAACTGTCATCTGTGTCCCCACTGTCAAGTATGACTCATGTGTTGGAGACAAATTTACACACTAGCAGAGAGGAGTGCATTGAGCAGTCCGAGAGGAGGCTCAGAGGGCTGCAGGAAAAAAACACCAATTCCGGGGCTCTAAGCCTGATTCCTGGGGGAGAGGCCCCAGGCATGGTGCACGTTACCTGGCACCTTGGTGACTCTTACACATGCCTGATTTCAAAAATCACTCCTGTCCCTCCTCCAGCCCTCACATCCTGTTAATCTGTCCTCCTGCTGCTCCTCTCTGAAAGAGAGAGGCAGAGGGGCGGAAGGAAGACAGAATCAGAGGACAGAACTAAGCCTCTCAAAATGTGAATAATGAACATTCCAGGGATGCGATACCATCTGTGCCCACCCACCCCAAGGACCCCAGTCTGGAGGCAAGTGCAGGCTTGGGACATCAAAGGCGGATCTGCTGAGCCTCGGTGGGGGGAGGGAGGGGGCGGTGAGAGGGAATGAGAGCCCAGGCCCCAGGAAGATGAAGAGAGGGGTCCAGCCCAGCCCCTCTGGAATCCTGCACTGCATCTTGTAAGTGAGAGAA
Source organism: Cryptoprocta ferox (assembly GCA_028646485.1). NCBI lineage: Eukaryota > Metazoa > Chordata > Mammalia > Carnivora > Eupleridae > Cryptoprocta > Cryptoprocta ferox. Next base: position 8,341,284 of record CM053569.1, on the reverse strand, counting down.
GGGTCATGTGCCAGGAGACTGCCCAGGGCAGGAATGTACAGGGAGGTGAAGGCTAGAAGAATATTCTAAGAGAGCAAGGACTTGTAACCCTGTCCTTGGGGCAGATGGTGGACTGGCCTGGCCAACAGCTCGTTGCTGTGACTTTAGACACTTGCCTTCTCAGTGCTTGTTTTCTGATTTTGAGAATGAGGAGGTTGGCTTGACCCCTAAGCTTGCTTCCAACTGAAGCCACCAGAGTCCTGGGGTCCATCCATTCATTCCCTGGGCAGCCCACCATCACACCAGCAGCAGGGTTCATGTGCAGATGCTCTAAGAAGGGCATCATTGGCAAATGATACCCAAAAGGGGTGTCCTGTGCTCTGGGATGTCCCTCTAGACATGCATCCTTCCCTTAAGGTATCGCCAAGTGTTTTCCTGTTTGCCTACATCTCCTCTTTCAACCCTCTGGGTGTGTCCCTGGTGTCCTAAAGTTGGAAAGCTCACCACTGGCTTCATCTCCACGGGGACCCACCATCTCAGGGGTTCTTAGGGTCCTCAAGTACTACCCACAGAGAGCACTCCCAGGCCTACTGAGTCAGGCTGGGCAGGGGTCCAGGACTCTGGAGTTCTAACACGTCCCACCACAGATGAACCTTGAGGTCTTGCAAGTTCGGGAAGCACCCTTGTAGGTGCCGGTCCCATTGAAGGAGTTAGGTCCCTACCTACTGCCCCATCTTGGTGAGTAATGACTCCATCTGCCCCTGTCAGAAACCTGGGGCCACCGTCCACCCTCATCTCCTCCCCCAGTGCCTCCATTCATCACTCCTCCCAGCTGTTAGTGGGGGCAAGGCCCTCCCTACGGTACCTCCAGGGGTTTCCTCTGGCCTAGAGGTCTAGTCCCCACATGGAGCTTGGAGGGAAGAGAATGCAGTCAGAATGCAATCTTTCTGCACCAGAATCATCTGGAGTAAACCATGCAGCCTGCATTTGGAAAGGGGATCATCTTGAGCACATTACTTAACCTTTTTGAGCCTCAGTTTCCTGTGACACAGGGACCTACTCTCTCTGAATGTCATCAAGTCAGGGAGTGAGTTGGGTGGGACAGAGAGCCTGGGCGCTCCCTGACTGCCATCTTACCTGCCCCTCTGGGACTCACCAAGCCTGCTCTCCAGCCTCACCCTCTGGGACTGCCGTCGCTCACCTTCTTCCCTATTTCAAGGGCTGTTTTCCCAAACACTCATGTGACCTCACTCCTGTGCACACGGCCCTGCCGTTCCTTCTGCCTGAAATGCCTTTCCCTCTTCTGTGTTCGGGAAATGGATGTTGTTGTAACTGGTATCCTCCAAGAAGCTGCCCTTGGCCTTCACCAGGTGCAGCAGCTGGTGGTCCCCCACGGGTCCCCGTTCTTGCCCAGGTCGGAGGAAACATGTCACTCCACAGGAGCTCTCTGCGGGCCTTGCCCCATGTGTGAGCCACCCTTCCTCACACGCCTTCCTCCCACAAGGACAGACCCCGGGCCTTAGCATGTGCTGTGCCCTGTCCCCTGGCCTTGCTCATGCTTTCCTCCTTCTAGACCTGAAACTTTCCCTACTCAGCTGAGCTGTCACCGTGGGAACACGTTATAGGGGCCTAATGCCTACGTGATGGTTGGTTGAATGAATGAATAAACAAAACCAGAAGGGCTGGGCAGGATGTGTATAGAGGGGACAGGGAGGCAGGGAAGGCACAAAACTGACCCTCCTAGTGGAGGCTTTGTGCTGGGGAAGCAAGGAGGGGACCCTACAGGAGGGCCTGGGCCTGCCCACTAAGAGGGCTGAAGGCGGAGCAGCTCATGAACTGACTTCCTGAGCACAGAGCCAGGAGTCAGAGGCCTGGTGCTAGTTGGGCTCTGATTTGGTCTCAAGCCCCGGTGTCTTCAGCTGCGACGCAGACAAGAAACCCGTCCCTGTGCTCCCGGCAGGACGGCGTGCTGGGTCTGGGCGGGCGGGGGACAGCACACAGCCCAGGCAAGGGCCAGCTCTGCCACCTCCCAGCTGGGCCTCAGGCGTTCATCTGTAAAATGGACTTGAAAAGCCCGGCTCACAGAGGCCCCGTGGCTGGAGAGAGGAGGCTGTGTAGGTGCCGAGCGCGTGTGGAGGACGAGGCTGGGGGCCCTGCGGAGAGTCCCTGAATGTGCATGCGGGGGCACACGGACGGGGCCGCAGCCGCCTCTCTGTCCTTGTCGCCACTGCCTTTTAAACCTGCACCCTACCTGTGTGTGTGCACACACATACACGCAGACACAGGCATACACATGTGTGCACATGCATACACAGGCATACGCGTGTGCACACACAGACACACACAGACATACACCCGTGTGCACACACATACATACAGGCACACACAGGTCCACAAACCTACATGCAGGCGTACACACATGTGCACACACAGAGACATATATACCCACACAGAAACACAGGCATACACATGCACACACAGACACACACGCGCACACGCGCACACACCAGCTGACTTCCCTAACAGCCCTTCCAAGGAGCCGTGTCCTTAGCCTTGCAAACTCTCACTCCTAAACGGCCGAAGCGTCCCCCCTGTTGGACCCTCACTGTGAGCCGGGGCCCCCACACCTCGTCCAGGGCACAGGAGGGCCCTCTGGGCAGGAGCTGTTATCGCCCCCACTCCACAGAAGAGGAAACCGAGGCAGAGTTTTACTGACTCCCCAGGCCATCCGAGCTTCAAAACCACCACCTATTCCCCGTGTGGGGCTGGAGGGACCTGCTCCCAGGGGTGACCTTGTGTGCCAGCCCCTTGCCCGTGTCTGTGCTCCCAGCCTGAGTTGGGACCCCACGCAGGAGGAGGGGAGGGAGCTGAGGTCAGGCCCCGGGTGGTGGAGGGAGGAAGTACCTATCAGAGGCCCAGCTCAGCCAGCTTCGGGGGGGGGGGGGCGGGGAGAGGGGCCGGGGCTGGAGCCCAGGGCCTCCCACTGGCAGGTGCCGGCCTAGGAGCTGAAGACGCCTCTCTCTGCCCCGTTAGACAGCGGTTCCCTCCTCCCTTGAACAAGTCTGACCTCAACATGTTAGTTTCTTCCACCTTGTCCATATCGGCCATTGCTCCAGGGCTGTCCCCTCCCTGCTCAGCCCGTGGCCACCATCACTTCCAGGCCTGGGACATGGAAGGCTCCCAGTTCCTTTTGGTGAATCGCATGAACTGGAAATGGGGCAAGAGAAGGGTCCCTTAGAAGTCACCGGAGGAGTATGAGACCCAGAGTCAGAAGAAGTGAGTAATTTTCTTGCTGTGTCTCTTAACTCTGTGGGCCTCAGTTTCCCCATCTGTCAAATTGAGACCATGAGGGCTGTGACCTCACAGGGCTGTTGTGATCATCACCTGGCATCATGGGTTGGCTGAACACCCCTACTTCACCCGGGGGACACACATGTCGCAGCATAGCCCTCTGACGGTGGCCCCAACCTACCGTCTCCAGAGCCCTGAATCTAAGCCCCAGCACTGACCACTGGGCATTCCTGTGCCACATGGCTGCTACCTGCATGGCCTTACTCATGCCGTCCCTCAGCTTCGACGCTCTCTCTGCCCTCCTGCTCAATTCTCACTCATCCTTGAGGACACAACGCAAAGAACGCCTCCTCCAAGAAGCACTCCTTGCTCCCATGCCCCTGCCCCTGGCCTTCTTGTCACGTTCTCATAGCCCTTATTTAGACTCTGCTGGGACCCTGCGCAGTGTGGCCCTTGGGTTCAAATCCCAGCTCTACCATTTGCTAGTGGCCTTGGGCAAATTATCTGACCTTTCTGTGGTCCAGTTCGCTCCTCTGTACACTGGGGAAGAGGATTGTAAAAGCAGCCCGCCCCTTAGGGTTATCGCAAGGATTAAACGATTTACATAAGATATAAATGAATAAAAGAGGCACCGAAGGCGAAATGCAGAATCCCACGTAGACCTTGCGTTGATCTTGATTCAGAGAAACCAGCTGATTAAAAAAAAAACAAAAAAAAACAAAACCTTGGAGACAATCAGTGCAAATCGAATAAGGACTAAGGACTGAGTACTAACTAGAGAAAATTACAAAAGTGTAACTAATTTTATTACAACAAAGTTGTAACTAATTAATTTTAGTGATCATTGTATCGGGGTTGTAATTTTTAAAAATTTCTCATCCTTTAGAGCGCACACAAGAATTTCAGGTAAAAATTCACGTGGTATTTGGGATTTGCCTTGAAATCCTCAGGGAGGAAAAGGAGGTGGGAGTAGGTGGCAGTAGGTGGCAGTGATAATAGATGAAGCAATGTCAACAAGGTGTGGATGATCGTTGAAGTTGGGGACTGGTGTGAGAGCCCCTGTTACTCTCCGGACTTTGGTGAACACGTACACTTGTCTGTGACAAAGAATGAATGGGTTTTTTAAAAAAAATTTTATGTTCATTTATTTTTGAGAGAGAGAGAGGGAGAGCGCGAGCAGGGGAGGGGCGGAGAGAGAGGGAGAGAGCGAGCAGGGGAGGGGCAGAGAGAGAGGGAGACACAGAATTGGAAGCAGCTCCAGGCTCCAAGCTGTGAGCACAGAGCCCGACGCGGGGCTCGAACCCACAAACCGTGAGATCATGACCTGAGCCGAAGTCAGACGCTTAACCGACTGGGCCGCCCAGGCGCCCCAAAAATGAGCAGTTCTAAAGTTGTTAACCTAAATAGTGCTGATACGAACGCCTGCCCCCTGAGACACGTGCCACCAAGGGTTAGCGGTCATTAACAGTCCCATCGCTCTGTCCCAGAAGACAGCAGACGCTTCCTATAAAAGATCAGATGGTGAATATTCTAGGCTATGTGGGCCATCAGGTCTCCACAGAGGACTCCTCTTTATTCTTGTTGTTTTTTTTACAACTTTTTAAAAAATGTGAAATCCATTCATTCACCCTCACGAATCATGAGGGGCCAGATGTGGTCAATGGATTGCAGTTTCCAACCCATAATGCAGTTCCCTTTTTTATGCTCCTGCCTCCTCAGAAGGCTGGGTGTTCCCTGAGGCTTGGTCCTTGGAACTTAGGAGACGCTTCATATGTGTGTGATGAGTGAACCAACGAACACACACACACACAAGGGCGTGTTATTTGGAAAGAAGTCTGGCTTCCTGACCCTTCAACCCTGTCATATAAGGTTGAGTCCCCCCCCCCCGCCCCTGCCACCAGAAGCTCACAAGACTGCATGCTTATAAAGCCAATTAGCAGAAAATCTCAAAAGATCTTCCACACCCCATGACATGCAGCCTGGCCAATGCCTTCCAGGGGCTTCCATTGCCTGCAAATCCTTCTTCCATCAGAGCCAGAGACAGGCATGGAGGGCTCTGGGCAGGGCTGGGTCCTCGCCACACTCACGCCAGGTGACATTAGGGGCTGGGAAGCTAAGACCTTTCCAAGACAGGCCCCCTCCCCCCGCCGCCGCGAAGGGCAGCCCCCACTGGGAACACGGGTACAGATCCCTAGGGGTTCTCTCCTCCAAGGAGCTCAGAAAATAGATGTCCCCCCACTTATACTGTGGTTGCCCCCATCAGTTGTACCAAATGTGAGAACAATGCAGTGGGGACAGCAGGTGGGCCACCGGGGGTCCCACAGCTCCGGGCCCAGGCCAGAGGGGGCCACATTCTCCCACTCCCTGCTCAGGGCCCTTTTGTGAGCAAAGGGGTGAACAGAAAGTGCTTCCAGGCAGGGCAGCCCCTTCCTGAAGCCCCCCCAGAACACAGCTGGGGTCCGCTCAAGCCATTTCTGTCTCAAGCCTGCCCCCTTGTGGAGCCTCTGGGTGCAGCCTCCCAAATGCGGGCAAGCCAGGTCCTAAGACCCTCCCTTCCAGGGGTTGGGCACTCGCCCAGGGCAAGCCAGGCCCAGGGTCGGGGACTGAGGAGGCAGGAGGAGACGGGGAGTCCCTGAAAACCCCCATGACAGGGGCCCTTGGCAGCTCGGGCTCAACCCCATCACATTCCTCACCACCCCGTGCGGTGGTCTTGATGCTTTGCCCTTTCGTCTCAGCCGGGTGTCCCTGTCACCGATGAACCACACACACACTCAGAAGAGGATGGGTCCACTTTACCATCAAGCAGAAATCTCAGTTCCCTGGGTGCCCCTCGCCGCCATGGCCAGCCCCCCACATCCTGCCCCCTTACCTGCCGCCCCATGTTCTCGGAAAACTGACACGAAAGGCAAATTGAACACTCATCCCTGAGTCCTGGAAAACACTGTAAAATCCACAGTTCCTGCTCATCTCTACACGGCAGCTCAAAACTGCTTTTGCAGCATTTCCTACAGGGGCTTTCATTCCGCCACCACCACCCCCCCCCCACCGATTTTCATCATCTTAAGGTTGTCCAGGAAGCACAACTGCAGGGATAAATTCATGTCTTCTAACCTGCCTCGTGCTCACTCTCTTTGTCCAGAGGGTAAGTGAATGACACTATCTCAGTGCGTTCAAGCAGCTGTAACGAAATACCACAGGGGCGGGGGGTGGGGGGGACGTATAAACAACAGAAACTTTCGAATGAATGTTCGAGGCGGGGGTCGGGAATCTATATTTTAACAGGGTCTGTGGTCTCGCCGCTCTCGACCTCTGCTGCGTCCGGAGCCACGTGGAAAAGAAAAGTTAGGCTTTCTGGGGACCGTGACCACACAGCCGTGTTCGTTAGAGCCTCCGGGTGGTTCTGACAACCGCAGTTCGGGAGCCACCGTGGGAAGGGGTGGGGGTCGGCTGGGTGGCTGGCGTCAGGGGCCTGAGCTGGGGGACCTGGCCAAGAGCAAGGCGTGACCCAGTGAGCGCCGGGCACCCCCTGGGGAAGCAGCAGGGGATCGCCCCCACCCTGCGCCTTCCCTGTAAATACAGCGGTATCTGCAGCGGGTCCAATTCCAGAAGCACATCGTAGAAGAGACTATCGTGAGAATGACTACAGTTCCGAGGCGCTCGAGGCTGTTCCTCACTTTCTCTGGCCTTCCCTAGACTCTGTTCTTGCCTTATGGTTGTTTTGGTTTCCCCCCTCTTAGCTTCTGCTGTTAGAAAGCCTGATGCAGGCCCCATATGGTAGTGAGTTTGCAAAGATCAGTTTCCCCATCTGCAGAATGGGCACAACCACTCCGGCTCGGACAGCTCAAGGCGGAGAGAACAGCAGCAGAGCTGTCTGGGTATCTGGGGCCAGTGACCACATGCCCGTGTTCGTTAGAGCCCCCGGGGCTTCTGACAAGCCGCAGAGTGTGGGAGCCACCGTGGGAAGTGATTCTATTTCTACTGGCCGTATCTGAGCTGTCTGGGGAAGGGGGCAGGGTCTGGGGCCGGCTCCTGTGTGTTCTGGCGCATACAGGGAGAGGCTCCAAAGCCCAGAGCAAGTGGGAGCTTGGTGAAAGCGTCGGGGTGTCCCAAGGGCCACCGCCAAGCACCCTGGGGGTCCAGGAAGAGCCTCAGCCCAAAAGGGAAGTCCTAGAGAGAGGGGGACTGGAGAGAGGGACTGTGGCTTTAGTGGTGACTCAAAGGGAAACCGGAGGCTTCAAGCACGGAGGTTAGAGTCAGACCCTGCGGACTCAGTCCTCTGCCAGTCGCTGCCCGTGCATCCGGGCAACTCCCTAGACTCCCTGAGTCTCAGTTTCCCCACTGGCTAAGTGGGCGGAGTCGTTATTCCGCGAAGGGTTGGTATGAGGAGGCGCTAACTGGATGCGCGGGATGCCCTCGGCGCCGCATCTAGCACATTTAATGCCAACGGTGACTGGCATTAATTCCCAACTTGGCCTGGCCGGGCCCCAGCGTCTGAATGGAACTATACGTTCGTGGAATTAAGAGCCTGGAAAGGCGACCCAGTGAGACGGAGCCCCGCGAGGACAAGGAATCTTCTGGACCCGCCGCTCCAACGCCGTCCAGCACAGGGCCTGCCCCGCTGCTGGCGTCCAGGGAAGACTCCTCAGGAAGGAATCCGGGGGCTTCGTGTCCTCCCTCCTTCAAAGGCGCGGGTTGGTCACAGGAGCTCTAAGTGCCTCCCAGCTGCAATGCTCAAGGACCCTTCAGAACGAGTCTGGTCCTAACCCCTTCCCCACCCCCAGCTCAGCAGCAAAGATCAGCTCGTGCTCTCTCCAGCCCGCTCAACCCCAGGACAGGAGCTCAGGCTAGAGTTCATGGGGGAAGCAGGACTTTGAAGGAGGGCGCTGGGCCGCTGGGCCTCAGCTTGGGCGGTGATGCGGACGCCGAAGGTCTCCACGTGTCGCGAAATGCCATTCTGAAGGGACAGACACTTCACGCAGGGATCCCCATTGCCTCTCCGGGAGCTTCCAGCCTCTGGGTTTTTGCTTTGGTTGGGTCTGATGGGAGCATGCTCCCAACGACCACAGGAGCTCAGTCTTCCCTGCGGGGGTGGCCAAAGATGGAGGAAGGGCTGGGGACTCAAGATCTTCAGGCAGGGCAGACCTTAGTTTCATCCTGGCTGGGCCCCCGCCCCCCGCCCCCAACCCCTGCCATGACTAGCTGTGTGGCCTTACTCAGTCACTCGGCCTCGCTGAGCCTCCGTTTCCTCTGCTCTGGGGAAAATTAGTAGGCCTGCCTCGTGATCCGTTGGGGCAGCTATATGAGATGAGGCATGAGAACCTTCCATATATAAGGAACACTCAGTAGATTCGAGCTCTGATGGAAGAGCCTGTGTGTGTGCGCATGCACACGGGGAAATGGACAGTACGTAGTTCTCACGCTCAAGGGAGGCCACTGTCATGGGGGAAAGGTACATTGACTCTTTCATTCGTTCTATTGATAGATGCTTATTGACACCTGCTATGTGACAGGCTTTGGGAGGCCTGACACCCCTCTACAGCCCCCAGCCCAGAGAATGTGTAGACACTCCTTGATTACCTCCACTGGCGATGTGCTCATTACCTTGCAACTGATTCCTTCCATTAGAAAATTCTCCTCGTACAGTTGTGGGACAAGCACGAACCCAACAGATTTGGGCTCGAGTCCGAATTCTACCACGTCCTCCATGTTAACTAACCATGAACAAGCCCCTTTGCTGATCTATAAAATGGAGATCGTGATGCCAACCAGTGTGGGGAAGACGGAAGATAGGCCACAGTAACGGAGACCTAGCTCACGACTGGCCCCTGGCGGTCACCAGAGCTATGGTGTGCACTGGAATGGACTGGGTAGGACAAGCTGGAACCTATAGCCATGACCTCATTTGGTGCTTGCTTCCAGAACCTTGGGGGTGGGGGTATCTAGTCGTAAGAACACCGTTTTACAACAGAAAACCAAATCCCAGCAAGTGAACTCCCAGAGTCCCTGGGGACGGTATATTGCAAAGACTAGACCTGACCCAGTGTGACGTTTCTAAAAATACAAATCTGCCCCGATCTTGCTCCCGCTAACATCATCCTTCAACAAATTATTGCAGCCGACTCCAGCCAAAAGCCTGAGACCTCCCACAGTCAGCTAGGTCTGGTTTCCCCGTGGCATCCCCCACCGTGTGCCCAGCACCGGGGGCAGCACTTGGCCCGAAGGGAGAGCTGGCTAGAGGTGTGTTGAGCGACCCAATGAATGGAGGGGGGTGGGGGGAGGGGCATGAATGGGTGGCACCATCGTTGTAGTGTCATCCATGGAAGACAGTGCGTTGCAATGACCATGTTGAGGTCTGTTGGCCTCATGGGTGGGAAGCTAGTGAGAAGAGGGGCTGTGCCTCGCGCACTCTTGCTTCCTTCAAGTCTTGCACGAAGCCTGGCACCTGCTAGGCCTTCACGAAGCCTCTGTTTCCATAGAGCGCAAGAAGGGCGGATGCACATTTCCCCAAGTGAACTGTCCGCCCCCGAGGGCAGGAACCACACGCCACCCTCTGCTTCCCGTGCACACACACAGAGAATTCATCATCAGGAAGAGTGTGCAGCACACAACCCCCGTGGTGTCAGCGCCGGACAAGGCAGCAAGGACTCAGAGGGTCTCACGCCAAATGCGGGCCTTCTCAGGACCTCCATGCGCTCCCAGAACCTTTTCCCCAGGACGGAGGGCTAGGAGGCTTCCCGCCAGCAGATGGCGCCAACGGCTAGGGCTGGGCTACGCAGATGCCCAGAGCCTGTCCCTCCACGCCCCAGGTCCCCTGACTGGCTTCCCTTAAGGAGCTGTGTGACCTGGGGCTCCGGGCAGTTACTGAAATGGAGGCTTTGTTCCTTCCCTCCCTCCCTCCTTCTTTCCCTCCTTCCTCCCCTCCTTCCTTCCTTCTTTCCCTCCTTCCTTCCTTCCATCCCTCCTTCCTTCCCTTCTTCCCTCCTTCCTTCCCTTCTTCCCTCCCTCCTTCCCTCCTTCCTCCCTTCCTTCCCTCCTTCCTTCCCTCTCTCCTTCCTTCCCTTCTTCCCTCCTTCCTTCCCTCCTTCCTTTCCCTCCCTTCTTTCCTTCTTCCCTTCCCTTCCTTCTTCCTTCCTTCCCCCTTCCTTCCTTCCTTCCTTCCTTCACTTGGAGACCCCAGGATAGGCAGTGACCATATGGAGAGGAGCACCTGCCCAGTTACAGCCCATCCCAGCTCAGTTCAAAGAGAGCCCTATGCTCCTCCCCCCAGGCCCTGTGCTGAGCACTGTGCGGGGAGGATGCCCAACAAAGAAATGCAGGGAGAAGTCATGCTTTTGGGCGCCTGCCATGTGCCAGGCCCTGCCGACATGTCCCCCCCACACAGGAGCCCCTCACCCTCCCAACCCCTGGAAAGGGAGCATCACTGTGGCCATATCACACATGGTGAGGTCAGGGCCCAGAAAGGCTAGGAAGCTTGTCCCAGGCCACACAGAAGGAACACACTTCTGACGGTCTCAGGTCCCATGTTCTTTGACACTCAAATTTAACGTGAGCTGAGAGGAGAGGTTCCAGGACGGGAAGTCCTAAACACCAAGTGACACCACAGCGCCTGTGGTGAGCAGTCCCCCATCCCCCATGCATCCATTCCACTGGGCAGCTGTGTGCCATGGGCCGTGTTTCAGGCACGCGGACGGAAGCAAGGACTTTACAGCTCACATTGGAGTAGAGGAGGAGCACCTCGAACACGGCCTGGGGGAGGCATGGAAGACTTCCTGGAGGACAGGGCTTTTTTATTTTCTCTGCCGCGTGCACGCGTGTGTGTGTGTGTGTGTGTGTGTGTGTGCGTGCATGTGTCCTGAGGGGCTGGGGAACCGGTCAGACAGTCCACAGGTGCTCGTGAAGCTCTGAGCTTTCTAGTATCACAGACCAATGAATGAGGAAAATTCTCCCCACAGAGTCGGAGAGAGGTGTGTATGTGCGAGTGCATCTGGTTGGCTTTACTGTTTAGGGGGTTTGGGGTTTTACTGTGTCGCACTGTGTTTATGAGGAAAAGCAAGCAGGGGCAGGGAAACTTATGTCCCACTGGTAGAAAAGGAGACAGCATGACTGAGCCCTGAAACCAAGCCCAGAGGTGACAAAAGTCTCAAATCAAGATCTGCTTATTTGACTTTGAAGGGCCCGTCATTTGTTAAATCAATTTTTGCAACACCTATTATGTGCGAAAGCCATAACCAAGACCCCAACTAACCCAGCACCTCAACATGGATCATCTCTCCTGGCCACCGGTCCCCACAGCCAAGTGCTCCAGGCGGACTTCAGTCCCCTCGACAGAGCAATTTCCTGCCCTGACTTCCCGGGGGCTCCGGGGGCTCCCCTGGGATGCCCGGCACTCTGCCTACAGCCTTGCGTTGTAATAAGTCACCTCTAAGGTCTGTCTCTCCCCTGAGCTGTGGGTTCTCCAAAATCAGAGAAGTTTTCAGTTCATCTTCAAATGCCTAAAACTTGAGACAGGCTGTGAGCTGACTCGGGGATGGGGGGAGGGGGGCTGAAACTAAAAGAACCCAGAAGGCAAAGGGAAAGGGTGTAGAAGTAAGAGTTACAAGAGTCGGGCGCATCTCGGTCCTGACGCACACTGGGTCTCCCTGATCGTGTCCGTCTGCCCCTTTGGGTCTCAGTTTCCTCCTCGGGAGAAGGGCGGAAGAATCTGTCTGAATCTGTCGGCGTGTGCTGTTCAGAGGATGAAATGCAGATCTCTAAGTTCCAGAGAGCAAGACTCGAGATAGAGAGATCTCTAAGTTCCAGATCTCTAAGTTCCAGAGAGCAAGGCTCATTCGAGATACAGGGGCTGGCCCGGGACCCGCCAGCTCCACCTTGGCCCCTCAGAGAAGCCCTGGTCCCACCATTGCTGACCTTGGAGTTCTGGAGTCGCGGCTGAGAGCCCTGGACAGGGTGCTCCCCAGCAGGGACCCCACTGGCCTGGGGGTGGGAGAAAGGCCAGAAGCTGGCTGCACGGTCTCGTCCTCAGGCGATTCCATTTCTCCCGGGGCCTCAGTTTCCTCCCGTGTAGAGAGGGAGAGGTCAAGGCGGGAGCCAGAGGGGGTGGGAAGGTGACTGGCTCCCAGAGGTACAGGTGGCTTGAAGCTCCTAAACTCAAAGACACCCCAGCGCCTTCTCTCTACCTGTTTCTCAGCACAGGGATGGCTTTTGGGACCTGTCCCCGCCCCCCTTCCCAGCTTCCTTGGTGTTGTGTCCATCATATTTTCAGTACGAAGATGAACCTGTGGGCTGGGGGATGGGAACGGGGCCCTGGGAAGCCCGTGGGCGGAGGGACTCCCCTCTGCAGGCCTGATGCTAGGAACAGGGGACACACTCCCCTCTGCAAGGGCAGGGAGAGCCAGCCGCAGTGGGCTCTGATGGTGGACACCTGCCACCACGGCACCCCGCAGCCTTTCCTGGTGTTCAGAGAAAAATAATAATGACAGCAGTAATAATAATAATCAGTCAGCTGGCTAAACCTGGTGTCAAATATGAGTCACCTGACCCCACAAGCTGCCCAGGACCCTTAGCGGAGTAAAAAGGGTGGCTCTTTGGGCTGCAGAGGAAAGACAATGGCACACGCGCCATGCCTTGCAACCTGACTAATCAGAAGCCATTCACTCCAAGCCTCAGCTCCCCATCCGTTAAATGAGACGGACTCAGCGCCCTCCCAGGTTGTGGGGTGCTCGAGAAGGGAAGGAAACACACATGAGGCTTGGTGGCACTAGAGTTCCGTGCCCCACTAGAAACTGGGCCCCACCTCCTCCACCAGGGAGGCTGAGGAAATCGGCCTAACTTCCCTGACCTCCTGGCTCCTTGGTCCTGTTCACTTTGCTGAAGGGAAAGGAGATGTCTGGCTCTCAGAAACACGGTAGAAAGACATAATTTTATGTATCCTTTTTAACACCACGAAGATGAGATGCTTGCCGGCCCTTTGGGCTTTGAAACCCCTGCCTGGCAGTCCTTTATCTCTGCTGTTCCCCCACAGGCCTTCTCTCCAGCCCCCACGGCCATGGCCTTCACCCCGGTGCCACTGGAGGATACATCTTCCCGCCCCCAGTTCTGCAAGTGGCCATGCGAGTGCCCGCCGTCCCCGCCCCGCTGCCCGCTGGGGGTCAGCCTCATCACCGACGGCTGTGAATGCTGTAAAATGTGTGCTCAGCAGCTCGGGGACAACTGCACAGAGGCAGCCATCTGTGACCCCCACCGGGGCCTCTACTGCGATTACAGTGGGGACCGCCCGAGGTACGCAATAGGAGTGTGTGCACGTAAGTGAGACCCTCCCTACCTTCTGGCCAGCCCCCAGCACCCCAGCTCTAGCCCTCACCCATAGCCCTTCCCCCGGCTGGGCTCCTGCCCCCCTACTCCAGGCCATGATCAGAGGTCAGAAGTTGGGCCCTTCCTGAGGAAGGAGGGAAGCCTGCATTCCACTTACCTCTAGAACCTGGCTTCCTGCTCTCTTCTCCATCTGGGAGGCACATCCATGGCTGGCTGGGGAAAAGGAAGCCACCAGGAAAGACCTAAGCATGGTTTCATTCTTTTAGTTGTAGATCCTTTGTGGGATGCCTATGCCTCCCAGAGGTACCAAAACCCATCGGAGCTCCAGATATTTTAGTACTATTCTAAATTTAAATAATATGGTTTTTAAAAACCTTGAATCAAATCCAGCAGCCTGCAATCACCCCTTTCTACACACCCATGTTCCTTCCATTACTATTGTCACTTTTAACTCTTTAGCCCTTTCTTCTGGTAGTTATCACTCTACAATATATGTCTTCTATGATAACTTAGTTGGCTTAAAATACCAATTTTGGATAACCTCTCAATGTTCCTATATGTTAGCTGATGACTTAACTCAATACCGATCTTCCAGTATCGTTTTCATAATTTTTGGTTATACAATAATCAGTATTTACAATATTCTGACTAGTAAATAATTGTTGCTGAAGCATGAGATATTGTACTCATTTGAATTTCCTTTCTCACGAAGCTTTTGGTTTTCCTGGGGTTCTAACTGCCTTTGCTTTTTCTTTACTTTTGGTCATTATAATATCCTCATGCTGGGGGGAGACAACTGTCTGTTGTTCTTTGGCTCTTCAAGTGCTCTATCGTGTCCTTTTTTGTTCCCAGGGACTTCCTTTCAAGGACTTTCTGATCTCATGCTTCTACCTGGAATGATAGTCACTTAGCTTGAATCATCTAAGCATGTATCCAAAATACATGACCCAGCATGATGAAAAGAGGTAACTAGGCATCATGATGCAGCAGCCTAACTTCTGAAAAGTTACACAAAGCCTCGTAAACCCAAGAGCCTCTTTGTTCCTTTAGTGCTGAATCAAGGCTTCTCCATAACTATGACCCCATATGCACCCACTTACATGTTCACACACAGTGTTGTCTCTCATCCTCAGCTAACCTACTGTATCTCGTGAGGTGACTTTTTGATGAGGGTTATGCGCATAATTTCACATCGAACAATCCTACCTGTGCCTCACAGTTAATTATAAGCACTCTCTGCTCTTTTATCGTTGGTTCATGCTTCAACTTTCATACCAAGTCATCTGCCTTTAGCTTTCCAAGTAACCATCCTTGATCCTCCCATCCTTCTACTTTTTTTCCCTTTTATTCAGACTCATTAATAGCCCCACAAAACAGTGTGTTCAGAGAGAACTTGCAGCACCACCTGCACAGAGTCATCTGATGTGTTGGTTAAAAAAGGTTATCCTTGAGCCCGGCCCCAGACCTACTGAGTCAAATTCTCTAGAGGTGAAGGTGGGTATCTACACTTTTAACAACTTTACCGGGGGATTCTCATGCATACCCAACTCTGAGACTGCTTATATAGAGAGACAGTTGTATAGTTTCTCCCCACACCCAGGTGAGGAAAGCTGGCTGAGCCTAGGATCCCTTCCAGCTAGATGAAGCTGTCTCCTCATTTCTTTTCCCTTTTTGAAGCTGTTCTTCAAGATGATGAAAAAGGGAACTTAGTTCACTGTAATCGTTCTAATGTCTAAAGCTGCACTGAGATCTTGCTAGGTGCCAGTCAACACATCTTATTCTCTCATGGACCCAGAGATTGTGCAGGCCCTGAAACCGCCTCTCCTGCCTGCCTTTCCCCACCAGAGGCGCAGAAAACTGCCTTCCCAATCTGTCCACACCCCCATCTCTTTGTATCTCAGGTCCTGCTTTTGCTCACTATAGTCTCTTAGCTCCCCCTCACCATGAGCCCTTGTGTATTTCCTTTCCTTTTTTCTGGAAAGAAAACTGGTCCACAGATTCTAATAGGTATCACACTTGCCAAGGGTTCCCTGGTCACATCGGTTTGCAGACACTGGAATAAACAATGTTGAACAAGTATACAGAACTTCTGAGAGGTTTTAAATGTTCATGTCCACTGAAAAATTCCAAAATGGGAGATATCAGAAGAAGCTCTATTTTTGAAACTTATGTGCACAGGGAATTGCTTTGTCCAGGTAGATGTTTACCACTCAACCTCCCCACCACACACGCATGCACATTCACAGATCCACACATTGCACGCATGCATGTGTACACACATACACACACAACTCACTAGTGTTCTACCAAACATCTTCCCAGAAATGCTGCCATGGTGTCTGAGTTCACGAGACCCCAAGGCAAGAGAGAGGAGAGGCCAAGGTCTGATGGCCATATAGAAGAAGGCACCTCAGGGCCAGAAGGAGAAAGAGAAGGAAGAGCCCCTTTAAACAGACAATTTTTTGGCAAATGGTCAACTCAACCTATGGATGGTCCCCAAGACAGGTTAAATCTGTCCTCGGAGATGTGCGTGTAATGAGGCTGAGACAAGGCATTGTTATGAAAATAAGCAGTCACAACACTGGCACGCATACCTCAGAGAAAGGCGGAACTATGGCAAATTAACGAATGAAGGCTTTGGCTACCAGAGGTCACGGCCCCTGGGTACCAGCCACCATGTCCAGGCAAAAATGTGAGCTTGGTCTTGTCCATTCTGCTCAGTCTTCCGGAGAATCCAAAAATCCGGATTTGTGTATAATTTGTAAATGTTGGTGACATGTTCCAAAAAAATTTTTTTTTTCAAAAAACACTCTGTGGGCCAAACTAAATACTTCTGTGGGCAAAGAGTGACCTCTGAATTACACTCTTCGGCTATTTTGGTTGTACAAACATTACTCTGCATTTAACGCAGCTGGGTCAGGCCTGAGAGCAGTGTGCTTTGCTGGAAGGATCATGAAATTTACAGCAGACAGACCTGCATTTTGAATCTTGGCTCTGCTGTTTGCTGGCTACGTGACCTTGGGCACATCACTTGAGGAGCTGGATCAGACCAACTTCATGCAGTCGTTGAGAATAAACAAGGGACCGCATTAAAGCCTCAAATGTGCCCGGCTATTCTGGGTCATTGTTTTCCTTGCTTTGTTTTATTTAACTTTATCTCAGCCTTGTCCGTGGTCATCCTCAGAGAAGCCTCGTTCCAGGCTCAGACTCCCCTGTGTGAAGAGCGAGGAAGTAGAAAGCTTACGCATGGTCTCTGGAGCTGGGCAATCTAAGTTCAAATCCCAGCGCCATAACTAACTAGCACGGTGCCCCCAGGCAAGCTATTTAACCCTTTAAGTGTCAGTTTGCTCAGCAAGGACAAGGTGACAAATAAGGCCTACTTCTTTGGGTGATTGGGATGTCAAGAACCTGATGCACGGTCAGAGCACAATACAGATTAGGGCTCACCCCACCTTCCATCCAGCCATCCAGCCATCCATCCACTGACTCATTCACATAGTTATGAACAGGTGGGTGACAGTCCAACAGTGGGGTCACAACAAGGCATGACCCCTTCCTTGCTCCCACACAGCTGACACTCCATTAGGGTGTGGGTACGGGGAATGAAGGCCTGGATGGTGGAGCAAGGGATCTGAGTCCCTGCTGGTCCTTCAGTAAGGGGAAGGCTCACCAGGCCATGGCTGTGCTTGCAAAGTCTGAGATTAGATAGGAGATGGCGAGCTCCACCATTAGTTTGAAAGTGAGTGAGGAGGGCGCATTAGAGTCTGCTGTGTGCCCAACCGTCAGAGCTTTCATACACCCCTAACTCTCGCTCTCGCCGGTGGTAGGCAGGCTGCCCAGGGCCACTAGCACCACCACTGTCCCCCACCCGCCCCAAACTCCCAAGAGAACAGCTTTCAGAAGCGTGGTTCCCAATCTTGACTGCAAACCTGATTCACCTGAGGAACTCAAAACTCCAAAGCTCAAGGGCTCCTGGGGGGCTCAGTCGGTTAAGCATCCGACTCTTGATCTCAGCTCAGGTCTTGATCTCAGGGTCATGAGTTCAATCCCCGTGCTGGGCTCCACAGTGGGCATGAAGCCTACTTAAATAAATAAATAAATAAAAATACTAAAGCCAAAAACGTAACCGTAAGAGCACAGAGTCCCATAATCTGAGGCACGGTGTGGGGGTCCTGTTTTTTGGAAGCTCCCCAGGTGGGGACGCCGTGCAGCTGGTGGTGAGGGCCACTGCGCCAAGGGCTCCCG
Source organism: Cryptoprocta ferox (assembly GCA_028646485.1). Classification (NCBI taxonomy): domain Eukaryota; kingdom Metazoa; phylum Chordata; class Mammalia; order Carnivora; family Eupleridae; genus Cryptoprocta; species Cryptoprocta ferox. Next base: position 8,323,458 of record CM053569.1, on the reverse strand, counting down.
GGCACCCGCTGCTGCTGCCTTGTCCATGCAAAGTTCCCCCACACAGTGGCAGAGACCAGGCGTCAGCACACTCCTTCTCCCCCTCCACCAGCGTGCACACGCACGCACACACACACGCGCGCACGCGTGCTCACACCTTCCCAGGGCAAGGGCGCGGTCGGGGCTGACTCAGAACAAAAGGATGAGTGATTCACCCAGTGCTTCCTCCGCTCAGTCTTGTTTTGGTTCAGTTTGTTTGTTTCTTTTTCCAATTTCCCCTCCTTTACTGGTGTCTGGTGGAAGGAAATGGGCTGTGGAGCCATCGCTCCCCTGGGTTCGAGGTGCGGCTCTATCATTTCCCCGGCTGGGTGACCTTGAGCTAATGAATCACTTGACCTCCCTGTCTGCCAAACGGGGAAAATAAAACTCTCCTCGTGAAGCCCCTGGGAGAACTGAATGCGATAACGTATCAGATGGTGCCTGGCATGAGATCAGATGGACAGCGAGCGGTAGCGCCTTTCCTTTCCGGGCCTCCTCCCTGCACGATCCCCTCCCAGGAAAAACAGCAGCCGCACCAACATTCCCACAGGCTGAGACTCTGCGTCTAGCTGTGCCGCCTTTGGCACGTGACTTCACGCAGACTCAGTTTTGCTAGACGTGAAAATGAAGGTGAGAGTGAGTGGGTGGTGTCTCCTTCTAGGATGAAATCAGCAATGCAAGGAAGCCTGGCACCGAGCGGGTCGGGTGACCCAGGACAGAGACCGGGCTTAGGAACCTTTGCCCTGGTTAGATAGTGGGATTGTTATTATGCGTCACCACCTGCAGGCAAACCCAGGAGATGTTCTAGAACTACTGTCAGACTGGGGGTTCCAAACTAGCCCTCCTGTGCAGGGGGGGACTCTTGCTTTCCAGACACTGTCCTCAAGGCAGGATGTGGCATCTGGGGTGAAAAGGGGGGTGTGGTGCTAGCCAGGCCCGGCGTCCCCAATCCCCACCCACCCCGACGCCAGGACTCTGAACTTGCTTACCTAGATCTCATGTCTAACAAAGAACACTTGAGGCCACTCACCCCAAAAGGACAGAGCACCTCTCCCCTTCCAGGGCTCAGGTCACAGAAGTGGGAGTCATTCCTAACTCCTCTCCTCCGCTCCTCACATCCACCCGGCGGCCGTTCCTTCCAAACACATCCAGAAGTTGAGCTCTCCTCCAGGGTCCAAACACAGCCACCGGGCGCCTGGGTCGCGGGGATGGCCTCCTGACACCGCCCTTCTCCCTCTTCTCTCTGTGCGCCATTCAGCACCCCGTGTGCTCTTGGGCAGCGTAAGTCCTAGAGTTGAGTCAATAGTTAACTTCTCGAACACATCCCGTGTGTCCAGGTGCTGACGGCTTTGCGTCTTCCTCCCAGCCTGCAAGGAATCCCTCTCTCACCTCATCTCCTGCCCCCTCCCACCTCCCGGGCCTGCTCCCACCTGGCCCTTTACACCTGCAGCCCCTCCCTGCCTGGAGGGTGCCTCCCCCAACACCTGTGCTGGCCACGTTCCTCACCTCCTTCCGTCTTTGCTGAAGCAGCCTCCCTTGGGTGAGGCTTGGCTGCCCACTCTAATCAGCAACTGCCCCCCACCCCCAGCCGCCCCTCCTCTTCACTGATCTCCCTGGCACTGGTGCCCATCCACACTCTGTCTTTCCTGTGTCACCCCCACCGAAATGTAAGCTCTATGGGGGCCCGGTTTTGTTGGTTTTGTTCACTACTGAATCTCCAGTGCCTAGAACCTTCTATACATATGCATTGAATGAGTGGAATCGTTGTTTCCAAGTGTCCTGATTGGCTTTACAGTTGGCCATCTCAGAACCACCCCCATAGAGGTATTTGTCAGTACTAGGCTCTGCCACATGCTGGGGATGGGACAGGACAGGCGCATAGGCTCCAGCCCCCACCGTGCTCTAGCTTCTCACGGCCTCCAGGCTGGCCCCTGGGGCCACTCAGTGGGTCGTGGCTGAGCTGCACCCCGCACTCCCACACTGCCCCCCGCGAGGGCGCTCCCCGGGGGACTGCGACAGGTCCAGAGTCGGGAGGTGTTCGCATGGGGGCGCCGTGCCCACTGAGCCTGACCCGAGCGGCGTGTGTGTTTGCAGAGGTGGTCGGCGTGGGCTGCGTCCTGGACGGGGTGCGCTACACCAACGGCCAGTCCTTCCAGCCCAACTGCAAGTACAACTGCACATGCGTGGACGGCGCGGTGGGCTGCACACCCCTGTGCCTGCGCGCGCGCCCCCCGCGCCTCTGGTGCCGGCGTCCCCGGCGGGTGCGCGTGCCCGGCCGCTGCTGCCAGCAGTGGGTGTGCGACGACGATGCCACCAGGCCGCGCAAGACAGCGCAGCGCCACACGGGAGCCCTAGGTGGGTCCAGGGGAGGGGGCATAATGGGGGAAGGGAGGGAGGAGCCCTGACCCCTGTGACTGGCACAGGCACGGAGTCCCAGTCCCAGGACACCGCCCCACTAGCTGCTTGACCTCTGGGACCCTATTTCTCCGTCTGTCCCACCTGTTTTATGGGGTCCTCCCAGCATAAAATGAGGAAGAGCTTTATAAAGAACAAAGCCAGATGCATGGGATTCAGTGTTATCCTACTTAAGAGATTAGGTGGGGGAGCGGCAGGTGCAGGAACGGGGTGTGTGCCCCAGGAGGAGAAGCATGAATACCAAGTGCAAGGGAGGGAGGGGGGGTAGGTGGCTTCCCCCTCACTATGGAGGGTAAGTGGACAGGTGAGGCTGCAGCCAGGTAAACCAGGCCAGAGGAAGCCTTGGAAAAGGAGGAGAGGGACAGGCCCATTTGTTTTAACACTACTTATTGGAGTAGCCCAATGCCAGCCACTTATTGGGTACCAAACCGATGTTTGTCATGTGGATGGATGGGCAGATGGATGGATGGATAAATGGGCGGATGGATGGATGGATGGGCGGATGGATGGATGGGCGGATGGATGGATGGATGGATGGATGGGCAGATGGATGGATGGATGGGTGGATGGATGGATGGGCGGATGGATGGATGGATGGATGGGCAGATGGATGGATGGATGGATGGGCGGATGGATGGATGGGCAGATGGATGGATGGATGGATGGATGGACGGGCGGATGGATGGATGGATGGATGGTTGGGCCAGTGAGGATCTGAGCTAGGGCAGTGGGGGTGGAGGTCGCAAGGAAGGTACAGATGTGAGAAGCACTACATGAGGAGTAAGACCGAGCCATAGCATCAATCCATTGCATGGAGTGAAGGGGAAGAAGGGGTAGTTAGTGACTCCCCGGGCTCATCGTGGGCTGGGTGAGAAAATACGAAGAGCACATGGAAGGTGAAGGAGATCTGTGTTGTTTGAAACAGGTTGAGTTTGAAGCTGGGGCCCCTGCCCTGGCATCACCCAGAGGAGCGGCCAGTGGGGCAGCATTGGAGGGCGAGGTGGGACAGAGAGAGTGCTGGAAGCCATGCACCTGGGGCTGCCAATGGCGAGTACGATGGCCCAGGGAGACTGTAGGGCAAGCTTTCTCAGCCTTGGTACAGACAACATCTGGGACTGGAGAAGACTCCGTGGCTGCCCTGTGCGTTGTGGGAGGTTCAGCAGCACCCCTGGCCTCTCCCTACTAGATGCTTGCAGCACCTGCCCCTCAGGTAGTAACAACCAAAAATACCTCCAGACATTGCTATTGGTTCTCAGGGGACAAAATCGCCCAGGTGGAGCACCAGAAGTATGGCCCGGAAACACCACCGCTTAAGGGGAGGGAGGGAGAAAGCTGAGACAGGCGAATCCAAGAGGCAGGACAGAAACAGGAGAAAGAGGTTTTGCAGAAGCCACGTGAAGAAGGTGTTTCAGAGAACAAACTGGAAAGCAGGGGATGCAAGGGGACCAGCCCAGACAATAGAGGCCTGCCCCCCAGCTGTGCACCCTCAGTGGGCGCCACCCTCCGGGGGTCCTGCCCCTCCCTGCAGTTCGGGGGGGGGGCACAGCCTCTTCGGAGGGGCTGGGGGTGGTCCCCAGGGGCCAAGCCAGCCCCAGGAAGAAGCAGTCTTGAGCTGATGGAGGAGGTGCCAGGGAATGCTCAGTTCCTAGCAGGCCCGAGGCAACAGTCCCACCACAGCCCCCAACTGTCAGAGCCACACAAGGGTCACAGGGGAAGGGGCAGTGGCTGGCTGCCCATTGTATGTGGCCCAGTGACCCCGTTCTGCCCAGTACAAGCAGAGCGCCTGCCTGCCAGTGGGTGACCTAGAAACCAAAGCCCTTTTATCCTCCTGGGCAAATCCGTTCCTCCGTCTCCCTCCTCCGCGCTCCCACCCCCAGCCCATCCCAGCCCTCCTCTCCTCTGCCCTTAGATGCCTCTTCTGGTTTCCTTCAGTTTCTCAAAACTCCCCCATCTCACACATTCTTCCTGCCTTCATCCACCCTTGTTCCCTGCACACCTGTTCACGGGGAGGGGCTGGGTATCCGGCACCGACCCTTCTCCTTCCTCCCTCCTTCTGATCCTATTAGCTGCCCTTTCTTTCCTACTTTCCTCTTTCCCCCCTCTGCCCCTCCCTCACTCTTTTGTCACTGTCCTCCCGCCCCCCCAAACCAGGCTCTCTCCCCCACCTTCCTTCTCTTCCCCTCCCACTCTCCCCTGCCCTACCATCTGTCTTTTCTCCTCTCCCCCCTCGGCCCAGTCCTTTCTCTGTCTTCCTGCCTGTGTGCACATGTGTCCGAGCAGGACTGGCTTCCTCTTCAGAGCCTTCTCTCATGTCTCTTGTTCCATCTTTCTGGGGGAGTCTCTCCTTTGTCTTACTGGCTTTTTCCTTGCCTTCCCCTCTAGCTCAGCCCATTTTTCCATTACTCAGGGAGTAACCGAGCACTTACCATGTTCTAGATGCTGGGATGCATACATTACTAGAACCATCCAAGACTCAGTGTTGAGTTGACAGTCAAGAAACCACGTAAGCTCATGTTTACTGCGAATCTACTAAGGGCCAGAGGCAACTTGTAGCTTTCCTATGTGTCAACCCATCTTTTCCCTCCACAGCCCTGGGAAGGAGATGCTAGAGTCAGCCCCCCTTGCAAGTGGGGAGCCTGAGGCACGGAGGTGGGGGCTGGCTCATCGAAAGTTGCCCAGCTGCTAAGTGGCCATGCTCATGGTTGAACCCAGGCCATTTGGCTCTGAAGCCTTGTGTCTCCTTAACCACTGTGCCTTCAGCATCACCCAGATTAGATATTAGGTTCTAGGGTATAGACACTCCCTCTGACCTTCTCCAGATAAACTTGACCTCTGCAGGGGCAGGGATAGCACCTGGCAGGTGATATGCACTCAATAAACAGGCCCTTTGGTTGGCACACCAGCCTTGGAAGGTAGATGTTTTGTTCCAGCGAGGACACCGGGGCCCAGAGTGAGTTATCTGGAACCATATAGCGTGTAGGTGGCCACCCAGGATTTGCACTCTGGCCCACCTGTCTCTAAAGAAGGTCTTTCCTCCCGGAGGAGTAGAGGAGCTCAGAGCAGATCCTCCTCTCCCTGGGGAGGGGCTAGACGTTCACTTGCCCTTTTGGGAGTGGGGGAGACAGCCCACCTCTCTCCTCTTGAAGGGTCAGGGTCCCAGCCCCTGTGGGTGCTGAGGGTGGGGAGGAGTGGCTGATGGCAGCTGGAAACTCACAGGGAGTCTTGTCCCTATATCCACAGCGGCCACAGGCGGGGTGGAGCCATGGCATAGGAACTGCATAGCCTACACGAGCCCCTGGAGCCCCTGCTCCACCAGCTGCGGCCTGGGGGTCTCCACTCGCATCTCCAACGTCAACACCCGGTGCTGGCCGGAGCAGGAAAGCCGCCTCTGCACCCTGCGGCCCTGCGACGTGGACATCCGTCCACACATCAAGGTGAGTCCCCCTTGCAGGGTGCGGTAGGCATCTTGCACTCACACCCAGGCAGGCCCAGCTCAAAGCCTGGCCCCTGCACTTGCTCGAGGGGGCCGTTTTTAAAATGGGGAGCTTAAGCTCACTCTGTAAGAGTTACATGGGATAATGTGTATCCGTGAGTGTCAGTGAATGGAAGCAATTGTGGTGACCATATTCTTAGAATCAGGGTCACTCTGGAGAGAACTCAGAGGCCCTCGGAAGTGTTCTCCTGGGGAGACGCTGAGGGACCCTCACTGACTGCCACTCACCCTGTGCTCCTGTCCCAGCCCACACCCATGTGCACGGACATGACAGCCACGCTGGACAGTAGGAGAGCTCTGAAGAGGGCTCAGGGCAGCTCGAGTCAAATGCGCGTCTGCTGCTCACTGCACATGACTGTGGCCAGTCTCCACACCCCTGAGCCCCAGGCCCCTCATCGGTAGCACTTGGAGTTGGTCTGACATTTCTTCCAGCTTTGAGAGGCTAAGGTAATCAAAGGATCAAGGATAGAGTGGGCCACAGTAGTTAGAAATGGGTCCGATTTGCCTAACTCATGGCCTCCTCACTTCTGTCTTGGGACTGGTCATAGGCCTTGGTGCCACAAGAAAAAAAAAAAAAAAAAACAGAAAAAAGAAAAGAACATCTCAGCACTGACTCCATTTTTGGAGCACTGATGGCTTCTTGGGGTTGCTGAAGGGAGGACTGCCCAGTGGACAGGACAATGCAACTTCCCACGAGTCCTTCTTGCTCCCTGTCCCTCACCCCTACTCCAGTTATCTCTCTGCCAGCCAACTGGATCTTTCTACTTCCTCCTCCTCCTTCTCCCCCTCTCTCTTCCGGTCCCTCTCTCATCGGTCACCTCTGCCACGCTGGCCTCCGTATTCTTGGTGCCTGATGCACAGTAGGTACTTGGCAGATGTGGCTTAACTGAGAGCATGAATGGAAGACTCACGAGCACCAGGAAAGATGGGAGCAAAGGCCCCACGCTGGGTGAACGCACCGTGCATTTGAGGTAGAGGCGGGTCTACCACAAAGCCAGCTCAGGTCCTTGCCGTTGGCTCTTGCTTCCCACCCAATTTTGGTTTTGTAATTATGAACCCAAGGAGGCTCCTCGAGCTGTGTCAGCCTCAGGCCCTGCAGATCCTGGACCTGCGCTACCCCCAGTTCTTCATGGTGCCGATACACCGGAGAGCCATTCATTCAATGAATTGAGTGAGGGCCTACTGTATACCCAGGCACAGAATTAGATCGTAGAGTCACAGAAAGGACCCTGCTCTCAAGCGGCCCACTGCCCAGTGGAGAGACAGAGCTGGCATTCCAGAATGCACTCTGGTTGGACAAGCTGCATGGGGAGAATGTGTCTAAGAGTCTGTGGGGGAGGGGAGGAGGAACGGGTTAGGGGAAAGCGCATCTCCCTGATCGTGGAGCCCCATGATGGCTCTGGCACTCACCAGCTGGGACACGTGGTGGCCTGAAGAAGCTACATAGGCATCCTGTGTTGGTAAAACTGTGAGAGTCCTGGGCATTGGCAAGGCAGAAATGTAGGAAAGAAGACCTCACAGGTTGCGAGGAGGAACCGTGTATGCAAGGCAGGGCCCCGTGTGGCCTTCTGCATACTATGGCTGGGCCTCGTTGTGTTTGGGGAGGTCCATCCTGGCTTGAAGCTGCCGCAAACCTGAAAGGAAAGTGGAGTGTTCCCGCGTGGTGACTGCAAAGGGAGAATTGGGGACTTGGAGGGAGGAGGGTTGCTGTTCATCCTCTGAGCATCCCACCTGGAACCTTTTTCCTTTTCTGCAGGAAAGGAAGAAGTGTTTGGCCGTGTACCAGCCTGAGGCACCCGTGAACTTCACCCTCGCCGGCTGCACCAGCACACGCTCCTACCGGCCGAAGTACTGTGGGGTGTGCACAGACAGCAGGTGCTGCATCCCCTACAAGTCCAAGACCATCGACATCTCCTTCCAATGTCCCGACGGGCCTGGCTTCTCCCGCCAGGTGCTGTGGATCAATGCGTGCTTCTGCAACCTGAGCTGTAGGAATCCCAACGATATCTTTGCTGACTTGGAATCCTACCCTGACTTCCCAGAAATTGACAATTAGACGGGCACAAAACATGGGGCCCAGGGCGTGGCCCAGTGTGTGCGAAGCAGCCAGCCCTCCGAGGCCCACAGTTGAGCCTTCTTTGTCCACTTCCCACTGACTTCTAACTATCCTGATCCAGACCGTTGGCCCCCTGTCGCGTCTCCAGCCACCCGAGTGACCCATTCCGCTGCTGCTCAGGCCCAGACTCTGACTTCTGTCCTTGGCAGCATTCTGCGTACACTCCAGACCAAGTGCCTGTCTCCAGCTCTTCTGGACAAAACCCAAGGCTGTCCAAGTCACTGGAAGTCCTGCCGGATCTTACCTGAGTTCCAAGGAGCGGCATCAGCTAGGCATTTCACCCCGAGCATTCCCTTTCTAGATACCAAACCACAAGACTCTTTGGGTCCATTCAGAAGCCCAGACGGGATCTAGGACAATGGAGCAGTCTATTATGTGGGCCCTGCCAAGTGGACTCTAATAGACAGTTCTGGGCATAGCACACCCAAGTGTCTCTGCTTCCAAAGATCCGTGTACCCTAAGGCCACCAAATATTTGCCAAGCGAGGCGAATGGTTGTTTGGTTTTGATTTTTAATGGAAAATTGTGTTCGTTAACCCAGGTTTTGTGGAGGTTAAGTCTCTCTTCATCCCTGCCCTGTAAAGGGTCCAAATTGGTTCTTTTCGGTCAGAAATGCCATTTGATAACTTTCATTCTTATTCATGGGAAAAGTTTCCAGTCAACACTCTAGGGTCAGAACAGGGTCAGCCAATTTTCAGAAGAAGTGACAGATCCTTGCGTGAATCTGCTGCTGGCCGACAGGACACCGGGCAGCTGGCCAGCTCTTCTGCGCATCCAGACCCTCTCCCTGCTTGGGGGCTCCTGGGAGTTGGTGGCGCCCTGAGGATGGCCCCTCTGACCCCGGAGAGTGGCATCCCAGGACGTTCTGCTGCTCTTGTGGAGCCCTGGGAGACCCAGCGGAAGCCCCAGCCAGACAATTACTGGCTGTGTGTGGCTCAAACCAAGAAGTGGATCCACTCTGCATCAGCCGGGAGCAGCAGAGTCACCTCCTGGGCCCAAGACACCTCTCTTTCTCTTGCAGTGACCCTTCTCATGGACTTCAGACCCCCAGCCCTGGTGTGAAGAAGACAGAGCTTGACCAGTGTTCAGAAACAGAAATATATTTAACAGGGACCAACTGCCAAAATGGGGTGATGCTTAAAAGGAACAGAAGATTGTTATGAATGGAAATGAGGCTATTATTTATCTTATTAGCAAAATATAAATATTTACTGTTATAATTATTTTATTTACTACCTTCTGTTTACCAGACATTGTTCTCAGTGCTTTACGTGCATTAGCTCATGGAGAAACTTGGCAACCATGTTGGAAAGTGCCTCTTATTATTTCTGTTCTTACAAATGTGAAATAGAAGTCAGCAAGGTATGGACCCTTGACCAAAGTCACCCGGCTGCGAGTGGGGAAGTTGGGATTCAAATCCAAGTCCGACTGACTTCACAACCAGTGTCTTTGTCCTTACTTTTAGAACTTCCAAGTGTCAAGCAGGAAAACATGTCGGAAATAACCAACTTCCTACTCTTGTTTTTCACTCTTTTTACTGCCACTCTAGCTCCTTTTCCAAGAGAAGAGTATCCGACTTTCAGATACGTAGGTGCCTGAACATCCAAAAAATACGGGATGGACCAAAAAATCCATGAATCCCCTATTGGTCCTTCCCTCCTTCAGATCAGGAGCCAGCTCTCATCATGCATTTAAGAGATGGTTTTGTTTACTCAATGTTGCAGATGAGAGATGTGCGGCTTATTCCTGAGGGAATTTGGTGTTGGCGGGCCTGGAATTCTGAAATAGGAAAAAAAAAAAAAGGACTGGAAATATGCCCTCCTTACCGTGACTTCCCACACGTCTGGTCCAGTACAAGGCATAAAGTGGTCCTCAATATGTATTTGAGGAATAAAAAAAAACTATGTGTTCCTACTTTTATTCTTCTTCCAAAGGTACGTGACAATAGAAGTTTTATCAGCCAAATCTTATTTTAAGTGCCATAGGGAAAGGGACATTTAATATTTAAACCGATGTATATTTTTGTTGAAAGAAAAATTTCGTGCGAAGAGCATTTACCCCAAGAATAAGCTCTTCTCTAAGCCTGTGTGGATCTATGTTGGATTTTCTCAGAGTGAAATTACTGGAGGTCTACAAATTATAAGGACTGGATGACAGCTAACCGCATTTGAAATCATCAGAAACCCAAGAGCTAGGTTCTTCCTGAGTTTGCATCCCAGTTTGGAAAAATGAGCATAGCTTCCAAGATCGTAGGAAGCCTGGTTGGAGGAATTCGGGATTACCCTGGGCTGAGTGGGCTGGGCTAGCTCCAGGCAGTATTGGTTTTTGAGAAATGGACCTGTCCTCGGTAGGCACCATAGGGAAAGCCTCAGCTCCATGCTTTGAAGTCATGGGGAAGGAGATTTGGGACCAAGGTAAGGAAAATCTTTCCAGCAGTCAGAATCGCTTGGCAGTGGTATGTGACCTACTCCCATAAAAGTCAGGAATATTAATCACAAGGAAAGAATGTCCCTTTTTTGAAAGGTTACTTGGTGACACCCACTTTGCTAAGTTTTAAATTATCTTACTAATATTCACAACAATTGGAAGGAAGCTTCTCGTCCCTGGTTTTATTCATGGAAAGGTTGAGACGCAGAGAGGCTGAGAAATCAGCCAAAACAAGCTGGAGCCCAAAATCAAGTTTTTTCACTCAGCCTTGCTCTTGGGAAGGCCTCCAGGAAGAGCATGAATGACCCCCCAGAAGAGTGTCTCATGGGCAAGGCCATCCAATAGACAAGATAGATGGTCTCTCCAGCCCTTCGTTACTCCGTGCTCTAGGATAAGGGAAAAGTACACTAAGGGTTTGTTGGCCTTTGGTGAAGAAATTCACATTAGTGCTTCAAGTGAATTTCTCTGGTGCACTTAGGTGGGGAGAGAGAGGATGCCTGTATTCTCAAACCACTACTTCTTGCTAAACCTCATTGTCAACACTTGGTGAGCACTCGCTGAGTGCCAGGCCTGGGTGAGGGACTTTACTGCTATATCTTTCTTAATCCTCATAGCAAGCCTATGAGACATGGCATTATTAACGTGTCCCACTTTAGATTAAGACGCTGGGGCTCACAGACATTAGGTTCTTTGCTCGATGTCTCCTTAGCTAGTGAACTGCAGACCAGGATTGCCAACCAAGGTTAGTCTGACACCTGAGCCATCTCTCCTGACACTAACCCCCGAAATCAAAAGGTTCCAAGAGATGCTTCACTGACAACAGGACAATGTCTGCAATGTTAATTTCAAGGTGATTCAGAGAGGGAGTCGAGAAAGCAGATTTGAGTGATACGGTTGTCTATAATCTCATTAACATTGTGCTCTGTGTACATAGAGATCATGGGGAAGCAACCAGACCCCATACACATAGGTGTGTGTGTATGTGTATATATATATATGTATGTTTATATCTATTTTCAAACTGTGACTTCATATTTAAGTATTCCTATTGCCATTTTCGCAAGTGACTACAAAATACAAATGAAGAAACATCTTGGAATTTCCCAATAGAGGAAAAACAAATAACACGCGGGCAATCTGTCATGTTTTACAACGTTCCTCATTTTTCTCATGATTTGTGTAGCGTGGAACGCGTTTGTTCCATGTTAAGGGTTTTCGGGGCGCAAATTCCCCGTTTATGCTTTTCTCCTTAAAGCAATAAATCATCAGCAAAATGACTTACTGGACCTTCTTGTACATTCAGTTATTATGCGCCAGGATGGGGCACTGGGGACATTCCACGGATGTGCAGATGGTGGAAAGTAGGTCCCAGATACTTTATGTATGGTAATAAAAATAGCTAAAAGTTTGGACATGGGCTTAGAGGTATGAATTCTGAAATTCACAGAAGACCAGCACTCCAAGTATGTCCACGCTGGAGGACACCTCCTGCAATTTTAATGTTCATTCATTTACTCACTCATTCAATGCCTTTCTACATCTCCAGCTAGACTATGGGTACCTTGAAGCCAGGGACGATGACTGCATCCTCTGGGCCTAGCACAGTGCATGGCACATGGCAGGGGCTGGGCAAGCAGGGGCTGGAGGACTGGATGTATGGAGAGGGATATTTCCAGCCCCTTGGGAACCAGTGGGAGTAAAGAGGAGTGTAGGGAAGGTTGCGTGATAAAACAGAAACAGCTCTGACTTCGGGAGTCAAGTGGATCTTCTCATGCTTCAGTTTTTCCTGGAACTCCTCACTTAACCCGTCTGAGCCTCAGTTTCCTTGGCTATGAGATGCAGAAAATGACAGGACCTGCCTTTGTGGCGGTGCTGGTGTGATGTGGAAAATGCAAATGGCATTCGAGGTCCCAGGACAGAGGTTGGCACATGGTAAGAACTTAACAAAACCGAGTATTATTGGCAGGTTCTCAGTTTCCTCAGGAATGGGGGATAACCGGCAAAACTCTAGTAAAAATTGGAGTCAGGGTATGTGCCTGTATATTTTTACTTATGTAGATGGTTATGTCAGAGTAGCAAATATAAAGAAAAAGTGTCACCAATGTTCGGTTGAACGCTTTTTTACTTTAATCATATGCCGCTTGATCCCTTAGCTTTTATTTTTATGTCCTTGTTACGGGCTATGATTTGATTAAACACCCTGCTGTTTTTAAGGCAGGAAGGCTGCCGTACTTTTCTGTCTCCCAAACCCAGCGCAGCACACAGTACATGCATAGCCACGTGGACAGGTGTGCCTAGGGCTGAGTACATGGGGTGAAAGACACGGTTGATGCCTTCTGGTGAAATCCCCCTCCCCCACTACCCCCAAAACACATTATGTGATTATAATAAAGTCAGGGGGAGAACCAATGCCAATAAAAGAATAACTGCCACTTGAATTCTTTCCCAGAATACTTCTATCCTGAAACTTACCTTTTTCAAACCTGGAAGTTAGACCATAGAGTCCTATACTGCCCCAGATTAAGACAAATATGTAGATTAGGGGAGAAATTTCTGAAGGTATCAGGTGAGTGAAATTTCAGGAAAATGGGATATGGAGGAAATGGCCAGAGCACTTAATTGTGAAGGTTAAAACAAAGCATATGGCCGAGATCCCAGTGTTCTTGATCCCCTCGCCGATGAAACGAAAATGCGAACGGATCCTACGTACTCAGGAGTCTCAGGTCCTGCTGAATCTGGGTTCCTTCCAAATAGAGAACTGAGCAAAAATGACTTCTAAGGGGATGAAAAACTGGGCATCAAGCCCGTGTATGTTTTTGTATATTATATTCTGTAAAGAATGTTTCCAGATTTCCACGCCGAACCAGACTACTCTTGGTTTTCACACAATAGTAACAAAGTGGGCTTCTTAGTCCATCCCATCAAACAGGAGAGGACGCTGCTTAAAGCAGGCTTATTGAGGAGCGCCTGGGTGGCTCAGTTGGTTAAGCATCCGACTTCAGCTCAGGTCATGATCTCACAGTTTGCGGGTTCAAGCCCCATGTCGGGCTCTGTGCTGACAGCTCAGAGCCTAGAGCCTGCTTCACATTCTGTGTCTCCCTCTCTCTCTGTCCCTCTCCCGCTCATGCTCTGTTTCTGTCTCGATAATAAATAAACATTTAAAAAATTTAAAAAATTTTTAAAAAATTAAAAAAATAAATAAATAAAAAAGAGCAGGCTTATTGAGAGCCCTGAGAAAGCGTCAGCCGGCCAGCAGAGGACGAGACAGAAGAATGAAGAACCAGATAGTGGACACAGTGAAACACAGGTCACCCAAGCCTGGGCGAGCCTATTTAACAGAGAAACAAACATCCCCACAAGCAATAAAAACCTTAAGGGCGTCTGCAGCTCCAGTCCAGGGGACGAACTGATGTCCTACCGTCCCAAGACATCAGTAGTGGCTGCATCAGTCATGTGCTTAGTGGCCTGTTTTATTTTTTTTTATGTTTTTAATTTATTTTTGAGAGACAGAAAGAGACAGCGCGAGCAGGGGAGGGTCAGAGAGAGAGGGAGACACAGAATCCGAAGCAGGCTCCAGGCTCTGAGCTGTCAGCACAGAGCCCGACGTGGGCTCGAACTCCCAAACCTCAAGATCATGACCTGAGCCAAAGCCAGACGCTCAACCGACTGAGCCACCCGAGCGCCCCAGTGTTTGTGTATTTAACAAAAGCCTCCTGTTTTGTGCTGGGCATCTGTGCTGGCCCTGGAGATACGGATGATATGCTTGTATCGGAGGAAAGGACACCTAAGGGGATGTGCATTATAAATACTGCACGGACTCCTGGGCCGTGTCTTCAGGATGCCCTTGTCACACAGGGGCATTAAACAAATACTTCTCAGAGCAGGGATGAGGAAGGGTCTGTCCTGCAACAGTGAGTTTGGCTGTCAGTGAATTTAACTGGGCAAAGCACTGGGCAATTTACAGGCTACAACTACATCAGTTGCTTAGAACCCCTGAGGCAGTCGTGTGGGGAAAGAGGGTTGGGGAAGGACGAACCCAGTCAGAGTTAATTGGACAGCAAGTAAATCAAGATGAATCAATTCTCTTCTTTCCCTTAGGAGGCACAAAGACCTGACTGGGTCCACAACCTGACGGTCATAGCCTTTGGGTTAGAGCCCCCGTTTTATTATGCCTTGGAGGCACAGAGAAATCTGATCTAGCAAAGAACGACACTGATGTGCTCCCTCCCTAATCTGGTCTCCAGCCTCACGAGGCCAGGTTTCTCCTGCCTTTGGGGTCCATGTGGGACACAGCTGAAAGGCTTCCCTGCAGCCTAAGAAACCCAAGACAAGTATGTAACCAGATGGGTTGGGGCTACATCAAGGGTCCGATCCAATGACGAACAGTGAGGTTGTGTCTGAGAAGGGACAGTGAAGAAGGTGACAGGTGAAGCCCTCGGCCGCCGCCCCCACAGATCCTGCACATGGTCCATCTCAGAGCACGCTTGGTCTCCCAGCTACTACTGAAACCCAAGGGTCAGGGGATAGAAACCAAAAGAAGCAGCTAGGAGGACAGAAATAGATCCCCCAGCTGGCGAAAAGCCTCCGGGTATACGATCTCTCAGTAGCTGCCGGTGCAGGCAGACACCTGTGACAGCTCATGCCCCGAGGGGTGGAGCGTGGCAGGGCCAGCGGGGGTCCGCGCCACACCCCCCACTCCCCCAAGCGGATGTGCGCAGCCACTGCTCTGGGTGTAGTGACTGCTATGACACAGAAACGGTGATTCTTGTGAATTTGGGAAAAGCTTCTCCTCCTGCGTCTAAAGCAGACCTCCTTAACCCAAGGTTGTCCGGCCAGCGGTCCGTGGATGGAACTCAGGGGCCATGTACGAGGATAACACGCATCTCTGCGTCTACTCTAATTGTACTTTAGCATACGCCTCCACTTAAGCGTAGGCAACAAACCCTCATATCATTGGCTGGCGGATACCTCAAGATATTCTTTTTAAATTTTTTTTTAACATTTATTTATTTTTGAGAGACAGAAACAGATCATGAGCAGGGGAGGGGCAGAGAGAGAGAAGGAGACACAGAATCGGAAACAGGCTCCAGGCTCTGAGCTGTCAGCACAGAGCCCGATGTGGGGCTCGAACCCACGAACCATGAGATCATGACCTGAGCCGGAGTCGGATGCTCAACCGACTGAGCCGCCCAGGCGCCCCTACCTCAAGATATTCTTATGCTTATCACTACCTTGAAATTCTGTTGCGATCTGCCCCAACGCCACTATTGAACTTACTAAAGAAGCATAAGCTATTATGTCACACAGTCGTCACATTTGGGTAATTCCATGTGACTCTAATGTGATCATATGTATTTTATTTTACACATATAAAACTCTTAACTGTCTCGCTGCCTGCCAGCATCCGAGGTCACCCACCCTGGTCCACACTACAGGCTCCCCACGAAGGCACTGGTCTTCCATCCTCTGGAGTCCACACTGGCCCCTTGGCTAGGAATGCCTTCTTACCCTTCTGTGCTGTGCTAACGCCCCCCTGCCGTTCCAAGTCAATTTCTGAAAGTACAGTGTATCTGCTCACTGGACCATAATGTGGACTTCAAGTTTTCAGCGAATTACACACTCTAAGAAACTCTTCAAGTGAAGAACATCCAATACAAATAACAGCACGATAGCTATTTAAAAGGGGAGGTGGACAGGATGCCTGGGTGGCTCAGTCGGTTAAACGTTCAACTTCGGCTCAGGTCATGATCTCAGAGTTCATGGGTTCGAGCCCCGCGTCGGGCTCTGTGCTGACAGCTCAGAGCCTGGAGCCTGCTTCGGATTCTGTGTCTCCCTCTCTCTCTGCCCCTCCCCTGCTCACACTCGGTTTCTCTCTCTCTTTCAAAAATAAATAAACATTAAAAAAAATGTCTTAAAGGGGGAGGTGGGCTTGAGCAGGGGCTGTGTTTAGTGACTTCCTTCCAAAGAGCAGTGTGGGACAATGGAAGAAGTAACAACGGTGGAGAGCCCTGGCAAACACAGCCTCAGCCCGGTGCTCAAGGTCAACCCCGCCGGGGGTAACTCCCATTGACCTGTCATGCTGATGGCACAGCACTTGGCCCCTGATGTCTTTGTTCCAAAAACCCGCCACCCCAGTTGAGCCATGAGAAAAGTATCACGGAAACCTTCATTGAGGAACATTCTACAAAATGTAGCCTGACCAGTGCTTCTCACAAAGGTCATCAAAAGCAAGGAAAGTCTGAGACACTGTCATATAAGCCAGGGGGAGTTCAGGAGACACGAGGACCACATGTAACGTGGCATCCTGGGTGGGATCCTGGGACAGAAAGTAGCGAAATTCCAGTAGAGCGTGGAGCTCAGTTCCCAGTAATACACCAGCGTTGATTTCTTAGTTGTGATCAATTACAATAATGTTAAGACATGACTAACTGGGGACACTGGGTGTATATGGGAACTCTGCGCTATTTTTGCAATTGTTCTGTAACTTTGAAACTAACCCTAAAAGGCCTAAATAAAAATGGGAGGTTATACTAAAACCTGTTGTTTACTTTTTTTTTTTTTCTTTAGTGCAGTAGAAACAAACATTACAGTGGCTGTCACTGGGTGGGAGAAAGGAGTGGTCTTATCACATGCTTTCCTGTAATAAAAATAAAATGTAAAAAAAAAATGTTTCCTTCTAAATATAGCTTGAAAAACTTTAACCCTTTGTCACTGTGTCTGCTGCCCATGCTGTTGAGCCCCTCAAATGGGGCTGGTCTGAACTGACAGGTGCTGTGGTGTGAAATACTCACTCGATTTCTTCGTATAAAGAAGGTGAAATACCTTAATAGTTGTTATATTGATTCTGTGTTGGAATGGTAATATTTTGGAGATGCTGGGTTAAGGGAAATATACCATTAAAATTAATTTCACTTGTTTCTACCTTTTAGAATGTGGTTTTCAGAACGCTTAAACTTAACATTGAAGCTTTTGTCATATTCTCATGGGACAGCAATGCTCTAAGGCAAGGAGGCCCCAGGTGAGGAAGGACCCCTCCCCATACTGTAGGGCCACACGCGCGATCTCCGAGGAAAAAGACACAAGCCACTGCAAAGTTACAAATTTATTGGTCTGGAAATAAATACAAATATCTCATTAAGAAACTGCTCCGGAAAGCCTTGTACACAACACTTTTCCTGTCTCGACTCAGCCACGCCTGCCCCGACCCCTGACCTTTCGGCACAGGTCAGGGGACGCCTCCAGGTGGTAGGTGCAATAAAAGAGTCACGGACCCTCAAGCTACCTAGAAGCCTTGACCTCCAGGGTCCCAGAAAGCACCAGGCCCCAGCGGCTGAGCCGCAATGATCCATCCGCTCTGATCAAACTTCCTATAAGAAATGCTTAGCCAGAATGAAATCAAAAGGCAGTAGTATAGGAACTTGACCGCTACGCTGACGTTGCCCAAAAAGGTCAGTGGTGCCGCCCCATTCAGCGAAAGGTTAGACGGTCAGGGAAGAGGGGAAGGCAGGAGAGGGAAGGAAATCCCGTGGAATATTCCAGAATCCTTACATCGTCTCAGCCACCTCTCCCGTGTGAATCCACGCCCCCTGCGAGAGAGAGCAACGGTTCTACCCGCAGACCCAGGGACGTGACCGGGTCAGAAACGTCCAGCCGTCAAGTTCAGATTCAACCCCGTTGTCTAAGATCAGGAGCTGGATTTAACTCAATCACACAAGATTCCTGGGAACCAGGGAGGGATCGGCTGAAATCGCAACTGTGCTCGATCCCATCGCAACCACAGAAATCCTTTCCATCTAATAACCCAAGTACCCCCCACCCCCCCCCCCGCTGCCCCTGCCCCCCCTCACTGCGTGGAGACATCACATCCAAGTACAGCTGTTGGGAATGTTTCCCTCCATTTCGAAGAAAGCAAGTGCAAACCTAAATGGTCTTCCCCATGAGCCCCATCACCGCTCACTCACGAATTTGGGGTGGGAAGCTGGGCTGTAGAGGAGGAGACAGACAGCAGAGCCAAAGGCTTGAATTCACGATACCAACGTTTGCCAAGGCCATTGCTTTGGGGAATGCCCGGAGATTCTGCCGCCCACTCTCATCGTCCATTGGAAGGATGCCAGGAAAAAGCAGGCTCGTATGTTTCGGCGTTAAAAAGTGGATATAGACTCACACTTGAGAAACCTATTTCTTCACGTTTCCCTACGTAGATTTGTTTTTCCAAGCGTTCTAGTCTCCACAGAAAGTCCACCTCTTTCCCACTTCCTGTTTTGCTGAGTTAGAAGAGCTCCCCCCCATCCGCGGCTCTCCCCCTCCCCAAATCAGAACCGGGGCTTTGTTTCCAGAAACTGGGTCAGTAATTCCTTAGTTGGAGAGGAAACAGGAAGTAGAGGGGCTGGGCTTCCGACCTATGCCCGTTAGAACCAGCCTAGGCCTGGATTTAGGAAGTGTTTAGGGCGGCGCGTCTTGTTTTTGGCAGTTTGGTGTCTCTGAGGGAGGGGAAGAGGGTGGCCGCCAGGCCACCCGCCAACGAGCACAGGACACAGAGATGCTTCTTTTCCTTTGGTCTGCCCGCCCTGCCCTGCTGGGAGAGGCGCCCTCGACAAACCCGGTCTAACTTTGTCCCCCCAGAGCTCTCTTACACCATAAGCTTTGGGTTAATACGAGTTACGTGTGGTGTGGCAGGCGGGGCGGGAAGGGCTGGAGGAAGGGCAGCTGCGTGAGCCCAGAGTCCAGGGACGGCCATGGCGCCGGCCGCCTAGCAGGACACCTCCATGGACTTGGGCCCGGCGCTGTTGCCGGTGGCCCCGGAGTTGGGGGTGATGTCCAGGCGGGCGCCCTCGCTGGTGTGGGAGCGGCTGCGGGCACCCTCGCTGGTGTGGGAGCGGCTGCGGGCGCCTTCCAGGGAGGTGACGCTGGAGCCAGAGGCCGTGCGGGAGCGCATCAGGCGGGTCATGCTGGCGGAGGGCACTGGGGAGAGAGGGGGGGCACTGCGTTAGGGACAGGAGAACGTCAGAGGCACCTGCGCGCCGGCAACGGTGCCTCCTCGTGCCTGACCTGTCCATTCCTGGGGCGATCCAGCCACCAGGCTCCCCGTGCTCTCTGTATCCACTCACAGAGGTGGGCAGTGAGGCCCTGGTGGGGATCAGGACTTGCGGCCATATGGTGGCCTGAACCTAGAGGTGGGTGTGAATCCCAAATCTGCCACTTGCTTAACGGCTGTGTGACTCTGAAAGTGTCCGTCTCTGAGCCCTCCATCCCCATCAATAAAATGGGAATACCAGCCCCCTGGTATCAAAACCCATACGTGTGCCCGTGAACCACAACCCCATACTGCCTCCAATCTCCAGAGTGGGGAAGATTGTCAAGGTCAGCTGGGCCACAGGTCGGAGAACCACGGCCACGCAGCAAGTCTGCGGCCCGGCCATCACTTGTCATCTCTTCCAGAGAAGGCTGCGAGCTCCCAGGGACTATCAATGACACCGTCCTTTCTTCAGGACTGAAAATGCCCTTGCACATAGCGGGTGGCTGAGAAAGTGAAATGAAGTAACGGGACTGGACCCTGTCCCTCCCCCTCCCCCAATTCACATCCATCAGAATCTTAGGATAGAGGTAGGGTCCTTGCCCCGATATATTTATTTAAGATGAGGTCATATTGGATTAGGGTGAGCTCTAACGCAATGGCTGTTTCCTGATAAGAAAAGACAGAACACCCCCGCAAAACACACACACACACCTGGAAGAAGGCCACGTGACCACAGAGCAGAGATGGGAGTACTGTCGCTACAAGCCAGGGAACATCAGAGACTTCCAGGTCCCACCAGAAGCTGAGATGAGGCAAGGAAAGAGTTTCCTAGAACCTCTGAGGGGAGTAGGACCCCGCATACCTCTTGATTTTGGACCTCTAACTTTCTAGAACCCTAGTACAATGAGAGAATAAATTTCTGCTTTTTCAAGCCATCCAGTGTGCGGACAGCTGTCAGGGCAGCCACAGGAAGGTAGCACACCACCCAACGAGCATCACTGCGAAGGCCACACTGAACAACAGACATCACCATGTGAGGCGGCTCATAAATACGGATGGGTGCGGGGGTTACAGTATTCGCTCCATGGGCGTAGGGTTGGCTTTCTGTGACACCTACCCATGAAGAGAATTAATCCTTGCTGT
Source organism: Cryptoprocta ferox (assembly GCA_028646485.1). Taxonomy (NCBI): domain Eukaryota; kingdom Metazoa; phylum Chordata; class Mammalia; order Carnivora; family Eupleridae; genus Cryptoprocta; species Cryptoprocta ferox. Next base: position 8,302,831 of record CM053569.1, on the reverse strand, counting down.
ACTGAATTCCCTTCTCAAAGAGCTAGTGTTTAAATCCAGAGAGAATCGAGATCATTCTCACATCTGCCACTCACCTATTTCTCAACCCCAAATCTGAGAGTTTTACTGACCTTGCAGGGCTCCGGTGACTACAGAATAGTGTCACCAAGACAAAGAGCTAGTTATGCCCGACCCAGCTTGAACAGGCACTCGAGTAGATGACCACTTGCTTTTTCTGTGGTTGGTGCCTCTGGGACTAAATCTCTTCCTGCCGTCTTCCCCTATAACCTGCCGGATGCTTCAGCTTTCTGGAAATAGAAGCTGGTGTGTGTGTCGGATGGAACAAAACCTGCCTTTCACTTCCTTTCTCCCCAGAATACACTTTCAAGGCAGAAATCCAAACCCAGGGCAGGCCCGAGACAAACAAATCATGACGCACACCCTGCAAGGTAAATGAAGCCTGCCCATCGGCGTTCTCAGGCACTGTCTCTTCCGGCACACTCTCCCGTGGGGAAAGCAGATCAAAAGGCAGGAGACCCACAGGCAGAGGGTTTCCATTGGGATAAGGCACCTCGGGTCACGGACTCTGCCCGAAGTATATAAATCAGGCGCAGTAGCTCTTGGCCTCTCTAGAAACTAAAACATGGCTGAGATCGATCTTAAGAATGTGGTCAATTTACCAAACACATCATTACTATTTTTAAAATGAACAAATAGTTTCAGTCTCAGAGGGGGAAAAAAAAAACAGGAGAGATTAGACATTCAGACTTCCTAGTTAACATGGGCACATAAATTATAATTCTAGGCAGTAGGCGGGAAGAGGTGAAAGAACCACATCATGGCTCGCACATCAACCGACACCACCTGTGGCCGGTACCCAGTTGCTTAAACTTGGCATTGCCTGTCCTGGTCATGGGATTGCATTTATGAAAAAGGGCTATCGGTATCTAACGAACTATAACCATCAAGTAAGAAACAGCAAGTTCTTGAATTATGCTTCTAGTTATCTTTCAATTCCCTAATCAAATGAGCTGGCAAAGATGCACTGTCTTGAGTATAAGCGACTTTATCACCCGCTTACACAGAGCTGTACAGTTGTCAAAGAACTTTCAGAGATTCCCCACTCTTCTCCTGGCTTAATCTCTCAAAGTTAGGTTCATCATTTGTAAAATGAGATAAGAGTATTCTCATAGGATTGTTGTGATGATTAAACGAGAAAAAAAGTGAAGGATTTACGAATACTCTTTCATCATTACCACCACCATCATCATCATCACCATCTTCATCATCATCACCACCATCACCACCACCAACACCATCATCACCACCACCTCTGTCATCACCATCATCACCATCAACAGTCATCATCATCATCACCATCACCATCATCATCACTACAACTGGAAGTCTCTTAAGAAAGCATCTAGTCAAAATGTAAAAGATTTTTATGGTTTGCCTGTTGTCTTCTTGGTGCTTAAAGAGATAGTCCTCCCCTAAATCTAAAGAAAATTCCCTCCTGTAAAACAATTCTTGTTCATCATTGGAGGGAGAAGAAGCCACGGTGGTATAAAGTAGATACTAGAACCTCTACACTGCCCTGCATCCTCCACACACCTAAATATTTCCTCCCCTTACCTTCCTAGTTTGCAAAAAGGTGAAGGTGGCCAACGTGATACAGAACACTCATCCAAACTCAGTTCAGGTCATCATAGTTTCAATTCCCACCCTGCTCTTGACCTACCACCCGCTTGAGAACGCCACACTTACTGTATCCCATGCCCTGCACGAAGTACTTGAAGGCCTCAGCAAGCTTGGCTGGCTGCAAGAGAAAAAGGGAGAAAGTGTGGTCAGTCGCTGGGGGTCCAGATCATGAATGGCCACATGGAGCTGTGCCCATGGTCACGTTTATTAAAGAGCTTGACCCAAGAGAGAAGGCCACCAATGTTGATAGAACAATACACAAAAGTAAAGGAAAGACTATTAGATATTATGGGGACCAAAATGAGCTTTGGCTAGGAAGAAAATGTCAAATTCACTTCACAGCTGGGGGGCGTGGTTGGTCAAGTTACCTGACCTCACCTGTGACACAAGGACAGCAAGCCACACTTTCTTCTGAGAGTTTCTATAAAGAAGACTACACTGATAAACGGATGTGTCTAACGCAGCATCTAGAATGTAATGGCACCAACACCAACATCATGTGCCACCCATGGTGCTGAGGGCATGATCTCATTTTCTCCTGACAACAACTTTATGGAGGTCGGTGCCATTTTCACATATATTTCATTGCTGAACCATCATGGAGGTAAATAATCCATCCAAGTCCTACAATTGGTTAGTCGTGGGTCCTACGGATTAATCCAGGGCTTTCTCAACTCTATGTTCTCAAGGCAGTTCATTCTCAGCCTCAAATACAGGTTGGATGGCTGGAAGGATGGAAGGAAGAAAGGATGTGAATAGGTAAAAAGGAAGTAAGATTGATGGATAGAAGTAAGGAGGATAGACAGATGGATGAAAAGAAAGGATGGATGGATGGAAGGAAAGAAAACATGGAAGAAGGAAGGATAGATGGACCGACCAATTAACCAAATGAATGGGGCTCCCATGAGTGAAATGAGTTGGGAATGCTAAGAACACACCCAGTTCTACCAGTCACTCCCCCAAACGTAATTTAATCTGAACTGCGAGGTGAATGCTCTCAAGTAAGGGCCATATTCACAGTCTAATTAACTGCAACTCTCAAATGCAATGTCCCAGGTCTATTCTCCTCTTATTCTTTCTGCCCTGTTAAGAAGCCATAGGCAGAGGCAATGCTGCTGCCCACCTCCACCAACTCCTGCCACTGGTCTCCAAAGAGTCACATGACATTTAAAGGAGAGACTGGGCTTAAGATGTCCTCTGGGGTTTGTGTGACAGTGGTAGGAAAGTGACAAGAGGTACAAGTTGGGGCTGCGGGGAGCCGGGGACTTCTGGGCCAGCATGGCGGCAGAAACAATCTTTCGGCCTCTCTTTCCCCTTCCGGGACGCCGCAACAAACACATGCTCTTCTCATCTCTAAGGACTGTTGCCCCCGCAAATGGAATGAAGGATGCGAACGCCCCCCGTAAACCAAAACCCTAAGACCTTGGACTGGTCTCCTGGATCGGTTCGCCTGTTGCCACACATTTAGAACGTGCTTTACTTACGGTTAGGGTTGGATCCATTCTCATTTCAAATAGAGAAAGGGAGAAGGGAAGGGGGGAGGGAGCGGGAAAGGGAGGGAGGTCACGTGGAAGGAAAACCGGCCCCCTTTCCCCCTAGCCAGCCCTGGAGATGCACTGTCTCAGCAGGACTCTCTCGGGAGCGGGCTGGATGGATAAAGCTTCCTCCACTAATGTGCGGGTATTAACTCACACTTGAGTCTAAGCAGGGCTCTACTGGGAGCCCATCTGTTCCCACTGGCGGCTGGGACGCCCCACCCTTCTCTGGCTTCCCCCAGCTGTCGAACGGGCACGACACAAGAGCAGATAAAACACTGAAAGGATTTCAGCAGAAGGGGGACACCGCGGAGAGCCTAACAGGGCCACCAAAGGCCACTTGTGCCTATACTTCTGTACAGAGTTCCGGAGGGAGGGGCTTGCTGAGAGTAGGTCCAGAGCAACGAGCCAAGATCCAGGATCCACCTGAGGCAGAAATCTACTTCTCGCGGATCTCTTCTTCCGACCCCCAGCAAAATATTTCACTACCCCCAGAGGGAAGACTGTTTTCTGTGGGACGGCTCTGCCCACAGCCAAGCGAGCCTCTCAGCCATCGCCCACCCACTGGGGGACTTGGAGCCAAGACTCCCTCTTTTCTATCCGACAATCCTTGAAATTGGCGGGGCCACAGGAAATTAATCAAAGAACTGATCTAGGGAGCACCGCAGGGAACAGTGAGAAACAAATAACTTATAAGTGCCCAGCAATAGGGCGTCAAGAGAATCAATGACAGTATATCTATGCAATGGCATTTTGTCCTGTCCTTAAAAACAAATTACAGAGCGGGGCACCTGGGCGGCTCAGTTGGTTAAGCGTCCGACTCCTGATTTTGGCTTGGGTCATGATCTCACGGTTTGTGGGTTCGAGCCCCACGTTAGGTTCCGCACTGACAGCGCAGAGCCTGCTTGGGATTCTCTCTCCCTCTCTCCCTGCCCCTTCTCACTTGTGCACTTTCTCTCTCCCTCGCTCTCAAAATAAATAAACTTAACAAAAAGTTACAGAGCATTTTTTAACCAAAGGAAGAGGGCTCTGAGCTGTCAAGGTATGTGGACAGATGGGAAATATACATGCAACACGACCCTAATTTTGCTTAAAGTAAGGAAAAAATGTATACAGCTCTAAAAGGAGACTAGAGGGACACCTGGGGGGCTCAGTCAGTTAAACGACTGACTTCGGCTCAGGTCATGATCTCGCAGTTCGTGAGTTCGAGCCCGGCATCAGGCTCTGTGCTGACAGCCTGCTTCTGATTCTGTCTCCCTCTCTCTCTGCTCCTCCCCGTCTCACACTCTGTCTCCCTCTCAAAAATAAACATCAAAAAAATTTTTTTAATAAAAAAATAAAAGGAGACTAGAAGTAAGTACTTTAAAATTTCTAACAACAGTAATCTATGGACTATGGACGTGGTTTTATAAATTATTTTTTTAATCACCTGTATTTTCACGTTTTTATCGATTAAAAATCCTCCTAACATAAGCATTTCAGGTCCTGGTCCATCCCTCTAAGAATCTAAGTTGTGTTTGTTTGAGCTCCCCAACCTGAGTCATTGTCCCCACAACAAGCTCGTGGATAAGCAGCCGCTCATCGGGGACACAGGAGTCCCGGGCCTGGATCCAGGGTGGGGAGACCCACTGGGAGGAAGACTTAGGCTCGGATGCTCCGTGCCCTCCACCTCGTCCCCCCCAACACCCTGGCAGGTGAGAAAAACCCCAGACGCACGCTCACTGCTGCAAGGGAGGCTCTCTAGGCTGCCCAGGGGGGCGGGGCGGGGGGGGTACCTACAGCTAGAGAAAGACCCAGATGCGATCTGGACCCAGGCTGGTCCAGGCTGGACTACAGCAGCCCTGAGCCCCTTTCAGGACGGCAGGAGGCCTCATTCCATCCTTTCCCCAGTTGGGTGGGAAAGACGACCAACAATTCACACAATGTCTCGTTTTAAGACAGAGTAGAAAACTATGATATAAAATCGAGGACATAGATTAAAAAGTTCACTCACTTATTAGGTTGGGGGGTTATTTATAGGAGAGGAGTTGGAGGGGCCGGTGATGGTGCGGCAAACACGCTGCACTGAATGATATGTTTACGTATGTGCACGCACACGTGTTCACACCCACACACTCTGGGTTCACCTCCTGGCTGCCCCCTCTGCCCTGGTCTTGAACTCCAGCAGAAGCCCGTGGGCTTTGAGGCCGGGCCCATCTAGATCCTGGTCCACGGTTGCCAAGCTGTGTCTATGCAGCCAAACGCCTTCACCCCTGTGAACCCTGGTGTTACCTAAGCCCCAGGGCTCCGATTTTCCTGGCGCATGAGCCCCGGGGTGTAAGCACCTTGTATAAACAGCAACGTGTCCACAGTGTGATCGGATGTCACAGTGAGGTAGGGGACAAGCAGGAGGCGAGGGACCAGGGGGGAACGGGTCACAGAGGCACCTGCCCTCCGCCGGGGGAGTGGTGGCAGGTGGGACTCACCTGGGAGATCTGGGGGAGGCCACCGCAATCCGCCATCTGGGAGAGAGGGAAGCGGGTTAGTGCCAAACACCCCGAGAGAGGGTCACCTCCAAGTGGGCGCCCCCCGCCCCGCCGCTGCCCTGCCCCCACTCTGGGCACATCACCACTGGGGAAACGCCCCCCTCCCCCCCAGCAGGGCCGCTCTGGTTACAATCCATCTCGGCCTTGACCCGTGCCTTCCTGAAAACCGATACACTGGGGGAGCTCAAACCCAGCAAGGCTCTGGCCAAGGTCCGTCCGACCAGAGAGCCGTCACTGCAGGAGGCCCTGTTTGCACATCTCTTTAAATATTCCCTCAGAGAGAAACTGCTGGCCACACAGGTGAAGGCTGAGGCTCCCAAAGTTCCTGTTGAATCACGAAACCTAAAGCCGCCACCTCTCAGTCAAGGCTGCTCCGTGCACGTGTGACTACTACCCAGGCCCAGGGCTCGGGAGTCCCCCGGCAGCAGCGTGGGAGGCGGTGAGGACGGCTTGGGGAGACAGAGGTCTGGCGGGCGTGTGTGACCGTGGCTGAGACGTGGCCATCCCACGGCCCTGAGTCTCAAGGCTAGGCCCTCAGGACCACGCTCGCCGGGGCACCCTGGGTACGGGAATGCAGTGACAAGGGGCCAGAATTTAACGCCAGGGCCCAGCCAGCCGGGCAGAGGAGCGCAGTGGGGACAGCCTGTCTGGAATCGGGCTGAAACGTTTGGATTCCCTTCCACCATCAAATCGGCCCCTTTGACTTAGGTCACCTCCCCTCTGCAGATGGAATGAGTTAAGATGGAGGCGGATCCTAAATTCAATGACCGTGGTCTTTAGAACCAGGGGACATTTGGGCACAGAGACACCCAGAGGAGAAGGCTGGGTGGCACGGAGGCAGAGATGGGAGTGAGGTGGCCGCCGGCCAGACACCCTGACTTTGGACCTTTACAGCCTCTAGACGGTGAGAGAACAGACTCCCGTGCCTTTCAGCCCACCCGGCTTGTGGTTCTTGTCGTGGAGACTAGGAGACCAACCCACCCTTCCGGAATGTTCCTTCCTCCTCTCCCTGTCAGCGGTGATTGTGGCCTGTCCATCTTTCTCCAGGGACGGCAGCCCAGATGCTGCCAGGGTCCAGACAAACAGGTGGGTCGGGCTAATTTGGACATGTTGGCTCCCGCGTGAGCCCATCAGCGGGGTCCCTCAGGCCTGAAGCCCAGCGTTTTCCAGTCCTGCAACTTCCTTGTGAGGGAATCTTAAAGAGCCAGTTTCGGGGACCAGGTCCCCCTCCTCGGTAAGCATCAGACGCTTCCCGAGCTGGACTGGGCCCAGGCCCTCCACCCGGCCCCAAGACCTGGTGAACTTGCCGGAGAGAATCCTGCCCTTCCACGGCCTGGGGGGGGCGTTTTCTCCTCTTCCACGGCCCCCCTCGGAGGAACGCCCCAGCCCCACCCTCGGCAGAGCCCCTGCTCGCACAACCCCTGGGCCATCCCTCATCAGAGCACCACGGCCAGCAGCCCACAGACTCTCGGGGTCCCAGAGGGGCTCCCCTCGGTCTCCACGGCCTCGCGCGTCCAGCCAGCGCCCAGCAGAGGGACGTTTGTGAGTGGATGCACGGGACAGAATTATTTCTCCGGTTTCGGACCACCGGCTTTGCCCTCAATTAGGCACAACTCAGTTTTGCAGGCGACCAGGAGCTTCTAGAAAAAGAACACGAGCCAACTCCCGTCTCGTCTGTACCTTAAGGAGCGTCGTCTTTGTTGGATCCAATTTCGAGTTGCACTCCACCTGGACAAGGAAGCGGGAGGGAAAGTTGTTAATTTTCTATCCGGAGCCCAAGTCATAATCCTCCCCGCCTCGCCTCCCTGCCACGGTCATCAACTGCCCCAGTGTTCCCGTTAGCGTGGAAGAAAGAACGTGGGCTTCGAGATTAAGCACCGTGGCCACAAATTCCAGCCTTGCCATTACTAGCTGACTGACCTTGGGCAAGTTGCTTAATTTCCTTCAGCCTCAGTTTTCTCATCAATAAAATGGGGATAATGTCTTTTTCAAAGGGTTGTTACGAAGACTAGCTAAAATCTAGAAGAGGCTCCAGGAACAGCTGCTGATTGAATGGCCTTGTTTCCCCAGCTGCTGCCACACATTCTCCAAGTTCAACATCGCTAGTCCCGACAACTTGCTTCATACAAAATGGCGTCCTAAGCTGGTTCCTCTCTTCAGTTTGTCAATGACCACCTTAGCAGTGCATCCAGACTTGGGGCAAAATACCCACATGATGTGATGTTCAAAGTGCCTACAGGAGAGCTATCACCTCCTTTGATGTGAAAAATATATCCCTGCTGATGCATCCTATGATTGTGGCCAGTGGGTTAGATCACAGGAGACTCACAGTCCGTTAAGACATCTCGGGTCTTTACCAGATGAACCTCTGCAAGGTGTTCGTGTGTGTGTTCGTGTGTGTGCGTAGCCCGCCGCACAAGGCACGTGAGCGCTCTAGGACTCTGCTCAACAGCCCCTAGGTCTCCCTGTCCCCAGCTCTGGGCCCGTTGGAAAGGGAGAGGCTTTCTTTGCCTCCACAACGTCACAGGTGGGAATCTGGGGTGAAATGACCCGGAAAGCCTTGTCTAAGCCCCACTCGCCAGGTGCCTCTCCGCCCTCCCAGACCATCAGGCGCCAGCCACGTCTGAAAACTGATTCCCAGATGAGAGGAGATCGTCTCGGCCAGGAAGCCAAGTGGCAAACATTCCCAAACACACACAAACCAGTGGCAAGCAGACTGGCAGGTGACGGGCCCTGGGAGAAATGACAGAGGGCCCGCCACCAAGCAAACAGGACAGGCAGTCACCCGGAAAGGAAGCTGGGGTCCGGACCCTCTGTCCGAAGGCCAAGCAGATTAGGACTGTCGAATAAAGCGCAGGAACAAGGGGACGATTTCTACATACCACAGCATCCACAGCAGGAGAACTGTCCCCAACCACCAACAAAGCAGGACACCTGGGGGCAGGGAGAGAAGGGGGAGTTACCACAAAATTCATGTAAAGATTCACACGCTCCCCGGCCCGCCAGGCTGGGACCAGCGTTCTTAAAAAATTTATTTCGGTTTTGCTCTTTTTACTTCCTTCTCCTTCCATCCTCTGCTTTGCTTTTAGGATAAACTGGGTTGGTAGTCATTTACACCTTAGTATGAGTTTCAGCCAGCGCATTTCTGTACCCTGGTGTTTTTGTTTTCAAGCATCCTCTCCTCAAAGAAGGATGAGTAGGACTTTGTACCTTTGATCAGAGACAACGAGGACGCACCTGACAAAGGAGATGGCATGTGTCAAGTTCAGGTGTCAAATAATACAGTTCACTTGAGAAACGATAAAAAGACAGCCATTACTGGTGGAACGCAGTTAGCCGTATCCACGACTGTATTTTCCTCTTAGCCTTATAGGGCACTTTGGGGTGGGGTGTCCTGTGTCTTAGTCATCTCTAGGCTCTGTGAAAGCAAAGTCTAACACGGCATCCGACACTGAGTAGGTGCTTAATAAACTCTATCCAAAACGCACTCCTTCTCTGAGATCCAAGGCTCTGATCCTCGTCTCAGGGACACCCCAGGAACTGAACACAAGGAGAAGGCCAGTGAAACTGGGTCAGGCCCGACTCCTGGAAGAACGCACCCCGGGCTCGCCAATTACGACGTCCGAGCCCTGAGCGGCACCGCCACCAAACTCGGAAAAAAAGCCCTGCCGGTGGCCGGGCAAGGCCACGCAGATGATGAAGAGGAGAAAGTCTACTCACTGCAGGGTGACTGTGTGCGCTCCGGGCATGGGCCGCTCAATCTCCAGGTCCCGCCGGCTGCGGACAAGGCACGCACAGGTACGTGGTTACAGGGGCAGACGCCCCCGCCCCGGCCCCGAAGACAGCCCTTCCCATCTCGCCCATCCCAGCAGGTCCCGTCATTGGCCGTTCCAGCAAACTACCCGTGTCCCACCCGCATGGCTCTAGGGACATCACGGCCTCTTGGGATTTCAGGGACAGCAGGACTCATGTATTTCCCATGGAGCCCACTTCCTTGTCCCCAGCGTGGCTTTTCCTTTTTTTCGTACAGGAGCACAAACCGTGTTCTCCACCTCAGAGGGCCCAGACCTCCCGTCCCCCTAGTTGGAGCCCCTGAGTCTCTGTAGCCCCCCCCCGGCTTGGAGTCCTCGCCACTGTGACCCGATCTCTTTAGATCTCAGACGTGATCGCTTCACCCCCTCCTTTCAAGCCCTGCCACAGTTTCCCACTGGACTGTGTCCCTGCAGGCCTGCACCCAGCCTCCCGGCTCCTGGCAGCTCCGCCCTCCAGACAGCCCTTCCCAGCTCTCGGCCTGGAGCCAGACAGACTCAGATCACGCCCCTCCACTTCCTAGCTGTGTGACCTGGGGCAGGACGCTGAGCCTCTCTGTGCCTGTGTTTCCTCAGCGGGAAATGACGATGGGAACAGTGTCGCAGGGTTTTTAAGAGGAATCTCTTGATTCCTATGAGCATCGTGAGGGCAAGGCCGTGTGTGGGGGTTGGTGGGGGGCGTTCTGGTCTGTGTGTCCACTGCCCAGCCGATAAGCCTGACCGCTCCGGGCCTCAGGAAGCGTCTGCTGAAGAAATGCGCCACTGAGTCCCGCGTCTTTCGTTACACCCGGGGGATGTCACCTCTCCCCTCCTACACCGAGAGGCTGGTAAGAGAAGACGGACCCTGAACTTTGTCACAGACACTAACGCCCCTCATGAAGTTATTAACCGTGAGGAGGACACGGCCCATGTGGCTCCTTGCCGCCCCCTTCCCGGGAATGTGGCTGGTAGAGCTGGTTCGGCAGGCGGAGCGAGTTCCCTGGAGTGTGCAGACCCCCTAGCTGACACCAGTGTCCCCGAGCTGTCCCCTCCCCTCGCCGAGGTCCAGGCCAGCAGCTAAGTTAACAGCCCCTTGCCAGAGGCTGGAGGAATGTGCCCTTTAGTGGGATGACTCACCTCCCGGCAGCCTTCCCCGACTCCTCCCCTCCCTTCCTCCCCTAGCGCTCCGCCGCTCGCTCGCTCGCTCGCTCGCTCACACCTGGCCTTGCCTACGGTCAGCCTGGGCGCAGGCACTAACTCCCAACCCTTCCAGGGCGTGACTGTGTCCCCCTGCCTCGTGCTCGCGCCCCGTGGTCGGGAGTGGTAGCTCGGCGCCCTGCAAAGCACTCAAAACTTCCGACGTACCTTACTCCCGGCCGCCCCCCGGTCCTAGTAATCAATTTGCTCAAATGCAGGGGCTGCACCTCCTGCTAACTCTACAACCCCCTCCGCCTCCCCCCGACCCTGCGCCAGAGCGACCGAAGGAGCAGGATCCACGGCCGCGGCGTGGCCGAGCTGCGCCGGTACCTGTTGTAGGCGTTGAGGAACAGGTGCAGGTTGCCCGGGTTCATGTCGTTGACGATGTGCTGGCGGTAGGTGTGGACCACCTCCACGTTACTCTGCATTTCCTCCTGCGTTTGGGGGCGGGGGGGAGACGCAACCTGCATCAGGACCCTGGCCCTGGGCCGGCCCCTACTGTCTCCATTCTTCAGGTTACACAGGTATAGGGGTAATTTGCCTGATGCACTTGACTGCCAGGGAGCCCGAGGACCCCTTCCCGAGAGCGGAAGTCACCACCCCCAGGCGGCCTGACTGCGTTCCAATGGAGAGAAGGAATAGGGGCCCCTCTGGGCTCAGAACTTTGGGAGTTTTTATTTGAAGTCAGTCCTCCTGGATCTGGAGCTTGACTCCATCACGGCCTTTTGGGGAGGGCAAGTATCTTCCCCTCTCTGAGCCTTAGCTTCCTCAATAATAAGGGGGGGTGGGTAGGGGTGCCTGGGGGGCTCAGTCCGTTGAGCATCTGACTTCGGCTCTGCTCATGATCTCGCCGCTCACGAGTTCAAGCCCCGTGTCAGGCTCTGTGCTGACGGCTCAGAGCCTGGAACCTGCTTCCGATTCTGTGTCTCCCTCTCTCTCTGCCCCTTCCCTGCTCACGCTCTGTCTGCCTCTCTCTCTCTCAAAAACAAATAAACATTAAAAAATTTTTGATAAAATAAAATAAAGGGAGGGTATATGTGTGTGTGTGGATATTACCTACTTCATCAGGTTACGGGATTTAACAGAGGTTCTGCACACAAAAGCCCTTTGTAAATAATAACGTTGATGCAACTGTTAGCAATTAACGTTTTTAAGGGGGAGTCGGGAGGTTCTCCGCGCTGGAAAAACAAAGCAACCCGTGCGACTCCTAGGAAGTTGCTGGAAAGAAGCGCCATCTCCGTTCCCGAGGGGCCGACCGGAGTCTCGCAGAAGCCTCAGCCTTCCCTCTCCCCGGTTCCTTTCTGGATGTGATTTGGGGCAAACAAACAAGTGACGAGCTTGCTCTGTTTCTCATTTGTACGACAGCGGATGCGGCAGGTTGACAGAGCGGCCTGATGTGATCAGTGGCGACTGGAGCAGGACAGGGAGGGAGTGGTGGGGGCCCCCTGTCAGGGCCCAGCTACCATCTGAACAGTCCCTGATCACTGAGGCAGCCAAGAGGCCAACAAACTACAGAAAAGAAAATCAGGGGGGCGCCTGGGAGGCTCAGTCGGTTAAGCGTCGGACTTCGGCTCAGGTCATGATCTCACAGTCTGTGGGTTCAAGCCCCGTATCGGGCTCTGTGCTGACAGCTCAGAGCCTGGAGCTGCTTCAGATTCTGTGTCTCCCTCTCTCTCTGCCCCTCCCCCTCTCATACTCTGTTTCTCTCTGTGTAAATAATAAACATAAAAATTTTTTTAATTAAAAAAAAAAAACTAATGTGCTGGGGCACCTGGGTAGCTTAGTCGGTTGGGCAGCCGGCTTCAGCTCAGGTCATGATCTCGCGGTTCGTGGGTTCGAGCCCCGCGTCGGGCTCTGTGCTGACAGCTCAGAGCCTGGAGCCTGTCTTCGGATTCTGTGTCTCCCTCTCTCTCTGCCCCTCCCCTGATCATGCTCTCTTTCTGTCTCTCAAAATTAAATTAAAAACATTTAAAAAATTTTTTTAAAAAAGGAAAAGAAAATTAGGAGAAATGTAGTCTGAGGAATGGACTGTCCTGGGGTTTCAGAGGAAATGCCTCTGCAGCGAGTTGGGGGCATCAGCGGATCCCAGGCCAGACTCTCACCCAGGACCTGACTCCGTCTGGCTCTGTCTGTTTCCACATTCGTATCGGGGTCAGATTATACACTCAGGGTGAAGAAAATGGATCACAAACTGAATGTGGCATAGAAGAGGGAAGAAGACCACTGAGGGCTGCCGGGTGGCCCCGAAGGCTATGTCCCCATCAACCCCCCTGGGAAACCGTGAAGGCTACCTTCTTTGGTAAAAGGGTCTCTGTAGATATCACTAAGTGAAGGATCCTGAGATGAGATCATTCTAGATGATCCCAGTGGGTCCTAAATCGAATGACAAGGGTCTTTCTAAGAGAAAGGCAGAAGGAGATTGGAAACAGACACGGAGAGGTCGTCGAAGACGGAGGCAGAGCCTGGAGGGATTCGGAAGCTACCAGAAGCTGCAAGAAGCAAGGAAGGATTATCCCTCTGGGACCACCGGAGGGAGGGTGGCCCGGCGACGCTCCATCTCAGAGTGCTGGCTTCCAGAACCACGACACAGTGAAGTTTCCGTTGTTTCAAGCCGCCCAGTTACAGGAGGCCCGGGACACTAACGTGAGGACAGACCCCGGGGGATGCACCTGGCCGACCCCAAAGTGGAGGCATCTGGTCACATCTTGAAATGGCCACACTCCCACTCGGGAACGGACAGTGCTCAGCAGGCCACACGGCAAACAGAGCAAGTGGAGCCGGGCCACCGATGGGTCTCGGTGTCTGGGCCTGCGTCAGGACCCCTGCACATCCTCTCCCGAGGCCAGAGTCAGGGGCCGAGCTGGCTGGCCAGACAGGGCCAGGGGCCAGGTGGGGGTGACCACACAACAGCCCAGCAGCAGAAGCACAGAAGGCCAGGGCCCTGCTCCGGATGTAGGAGCAAGACACACGGGTTCTGATCCCAGCCTCACCTCTCCCTGGCTGGGCAACCTGCCACGAGGCAATCAAGCTCTCTGGCCTCGGTTTCCTCATCCATAAAGTGGGAATACAATCAGGACTCTTCACAGGGCTCATCGAGCTCGAGTGGACTCCGTGGGTCAGTACTTGCAATGTCCTTGGGGCCGAGCGGGGCACACAGCAAACCCCATGCGTGTGTTTGTTACTGGGTGTTATCTGTAATAGCCCCAAACTGGGAATAACCCAAATGCCCATCGACAGGTGAACGGAAGGACAAACCCCAGGACAGCCACACAGAGAACAGAAGCCGGCACGAGAGAGGAGTGAGCTGCCGACAAACCCAACACGGGTCTCAAAACAACTGTGCAGAGCGCAAGAAGCCAGAGTTGTTTTTTGGGTTTTTTTTTTTAAGCAGGACTAGATACTGTATGATGCCACTCATAGAACAATCTGGGAAATACGAACTCAGCTCTAGTGACAGACAGATCAGAGGCTGTCTGGCGAGCAGGGGGAGGATTGGCAAGGGGCACAAGGGGACTTTGGAGGTGACGGGATGTCCATTACCTCTGTTTCAATGGAGTTTTATGGGTGTAGGCGTGTGTCAACATTTACTCAACTTCGTATTTCCAATACGTGCAGTTTGCCATAGTTCAATAAGGCTAGTTAAAAAAGCCTCACGTTAAAAAGAGAGCGAGTGATGTAGGGGTGCTTGGGTGGCTCAGTCAGTGAAGTTTCCGACCCTTGATCTCGGCTCAGGTCGTGATCTCACGGTTCAGGAGTCTGAGCCCCGCATCGGGCTCTGCGCTGACAGCGTGGAGCCTGCTTGGGATTCTCTGTCTCCCTCTCTCTCTTCCCCTCCCCTGCTCACCCACTCTCTCTCTCAAAACTAAATAAAAATAAACTTAAAAAAAAAAAGGGAGAGTGAGCGACGACCTAAGTCGACCCCATCAGGTGTGTGTGTGGAAGGTATGAGCAGGTGGCCCCCCGGCCCCGGCTTCTGTCTTGCCTGTCTCTGTGCCCCACGCACGGGCAGCACGCAATCGCTCAGCATGAATGACAGAACGGCAGGCCACGTCACTCACCTTCCCAAAGAGGTGGGACACCACCATGTCTGGAAGGGCCTGGGTCCATCCGGAGATCTGGGGAGAAAGCAGGCATTTGCGGCAGTGAGACGCGGTCAGCAAAGCCTCCTGTGCCCACAGGGCAGTGCTGGGCTCGCCGGCGCTCAGGGCCGAGGGCGGCCCCCTTAGGAGAACTTGGGTCCAGTCCCCGTTGTGGCCTGGACCTGGGGGCTCCGGAAGGCAGGGCCTGAGTCTCTGTCAACCACTTGCTCTCAGAGCCCCATGCACAGGGGATGGAGGGAGGGCAAACGTGCTGAACGCTGAGTCCTCACAACGAAGGCCCCTCGCCATTTCTTCCAAACACACACTGATCTCTGCCAGTCTAAACCCCAGGCCCTGCGCACCTTGAACTAGCCTTCCTGTATCATCCTCCACATTTTTCCCCTCAAGCCAGTATCCTCTCTTCGAATATCCTGAGGTTACGAAAGACACTGCCTCCTCTCTACCTCTCTCTCCCCAACAAAATGCAAGGTGTTTAGCAGGAGCTCCATAAGTGAGAGGCATCCAGCAGGGGCTTCATAAATGCTAAGGCATACAGCAAGAGCTCCATAAATGTGTGCTGACCAACTTCAGTGTCAGGCACCAACTGGCAGGATAGAGAAGCTTTAGATGTGGGGGAGGGGGGTCTCTAGATTGGAGAGACCGTGTCCCGGCCGTGTGGTCCTGGGCAGGTAGCAGGGTCTCTGAACCTCAGGCCTCTCATCTGTAAGCGGGTGTGCCGGGGGCTTCAACGTCACGAGGCCAAGATGAGGCTAACGTGAGGCCACTGCACGTGTCACAGGATGTGACGCCAGAGCCTGACCCACAGCAGACTCCTGATACGGGTCTTTTTTCTCTTGGGGTTGGAGAGAAGGACATGGTACAGATATTCAAGTCACACAGACATTCCTCAGGCTCCACGTTAGCCAACGGCCAGTGTCCCCAGCCCTCTGCGTCTGGCTCGGAACAGTTACCAAGGAGCCAAACTGGCTGAGTGCAACATCACTTCCTCTGCTGGAAAATAAAATAAAAAACAGGGAATGTGCTCCGCTCCTGAGCATCATGCAGATGGGAGGGCGGGCCGCCGCCTTCTGGCAGAACGTTCCGGGAAGAAAGGCAATAATAGAGCGGCCAAGACAGGGGTGGGAGGTGGGGGGCGGGGAGGGGCACGGCCCCTTCAAACCTCTGTCCGCGACAGCCACCCAGAACTTGGCAAAAGCACACTTTCGAAATGAGAAGCCAGGATCGCCCCAGCTCGAAAGGCTTTGTCCCGCTCCAGTTGGGACAATTTCCCCCCCCTCCTTGGCAAATCCAGGCGCCTTCATGAAAAAACGCAATAATCGTTTTTAAAAGATAAACAAGGAGCCCCAGGACGCCGGCCAGAGCAGAACTTCCCGAGACGGCGTGGGTCCCTTCTCCCCGCCGGCAGACCTGTGTCCTGCCCCCTCTGTAGTGCTGGCGTCAAGGGGCCATTCAAACACCTGCGGGATGAGGCCGGGGAGGCAGGAGGTGAGGCCCAAGGACCGTGGAGTCTAAGGATCCCCATTCCGCCCCAGTTCTTCCGCTGCCTAGCTTTGCGGGCCCCTGGGCAGCTTCCATAACCACTCTGAGCCTCAGTTTCCTCTTCTGTGACATGTTATGACAACCCCCACCTCCCGGAGTCACCGTGGGGATTACACGCGGCCACGCCCGTCCAGAGACAGAGCGTACAAACAGCGCCTGGCAAGTACTCGGCACACAGAGGCTAACTCTTGCTGTCCTCAAACTAAGCACCAGAGCTTGTCCTAAACACACACTCCTTTTTCATCGATAGGAGGTGGGTTCCTGAGATCAGAGGCCTTTGCCTTGTTCATCTTTTGGTTTCCAGTGTCTTGAGCAAAGCCCAGGACACGTTAGGTCCTCAGCAAATACCTCTTGACCTAAGCTATGCTTATCAAAGCTGGCTCGAACGCTCGCGTACGTCCCCGTGTACGGCTGGTTTAGACGACAGCGTCCCACCCGAATCTTCTGAATGGCAAATAGCTGAGGTCATGTCTGCTATTCCAAGCAAAGCCAAGGGGAGGGGCGGGGAGCACAGGCCAGGAGGGGTCTCAGCGGGCACACCTGCTCCACCTGCCTGACCCTGGCCCCCAGCCTCACCTTGGAGGCGGCCCAGTCCATCCAGCCTTCTGCACAGGGGTTCACGTTGATGAGGACGAGGCCCTCCACCATCTCCGGGTTGTTCAGCTGTAATTCAAGACACAAGGTGAGTGCCAGCCCAGAAATCTCAGCTACCCTGAACTTCTCATAGTCAAACCAAAGATTGAGAAAACACCAGAAAAGGGCGTGTGGGGGCCACCGGAGCCTGCTGCTGCTCTCAAGAGACTTCAGATCCCAACCCCCACCCCCCACCTTGCAAACCGGAGGGCCCAGCTCAGCAGACACAGGAGCGAGCCCCTGAAAGAGTGGAGGGAGGAAGCAGGAAGTACAAGCCTGCATGCGAGGCAGACCTGCCCCGGCAAGTCACTTCTCTCCGCACCTCGTCTTCCCCAGCCGTCAAGTGGGTACATCAGACCTCCAGCCTCCCAGTGAGGCAGGCACATAACTGCTCTTTTTTTAATTTCTAGGGTTTATTTATTTTTGAGAGAGAGACAGAGAGACAGAGCATGAGCTGGGGAGGAGCACAGAGAGAGGGAGACACAGAATCCGAAGCAGCTCCAGGCTCTGAGCTGTCAGCACAGAGCCCGACACGGGGCTCGAACCCACAAACCACGAGTTCACACCCGAACTGATGTCGGACACTCATCCACCTGAGCCACCTGGGCGCCCCCGTAACTGCTCTTTAGTGACTGCTCCTGGAGGATACACCTGTGCCTCCCTCTAACAAAGAATACAGACCTTCCTTTATCTGCTCAGAGCCTAGACAGTCAGGCCGTGTTCTAGTCACACCGGCATTTCTAACCTCTGACAAAGCCCAGCAAATAACGGGCGGTCAGAACACATTAGTCGCATAAAATGAGCATGGTTGCATTTCCAAACGACCGTTTGGTAAAAGAACACAAGGTCCAGTGGCACCTGACTCGGGCCCACAGTCCCGTGAACGCGGGTGTCTCTGATTCTAATATAGAATCGATCGGGATGCAAAAGCCACACGGAATCACAAAGAGCATAGCAGACCACACGGTGACACGGGGACCTGCCCGCAATCCACTGCCACGTGACCAAACCAGTGACAAAAGAGTGCCTCCGCTGAAGGAAAGGAGAGCTTGAAGCACGTACGGGAGTCCACACACCACACACTCACTCACACACACGACTCTGGACCACACACCACCATGTGAACTGTGGGTCTCCCTTCGGAAATGAAATTATGGGTCATTTCTTTCCTCGTTTTGGGCTCTTTGACACTTTTCCAAGTGTCTTCCTTAATCTCGGCTTAATTTCTTTAAAATGCCGTTTAAAAATTTTTTTTGAATGTTTACTTATTTTTGAGAGAGACAGAGAGCAAGTGGGGGAGGGGCAGAGAGAAAGGGAGACACAGAATCCGAAGCAGGCTCCAGGCTCCGAGCTGTCAGCACAGAGCCCGACTCGAGGCTCGAACCCGCAAACCGCGAGATCATGACCTGAGCCGAAGTCGGATGCTCAACCCACTGAGCCACCCAGGCGCCGCTTAAAATGCCATTTTTTGAAAACGCCAAAGAACTCACGGCGAATCGAGTGAGGACGTAGGCACCTGCTCCAGTCCCCATGCCGATAATGCTTCTCAGCCTGGAAGCAGAAATAAAACTTCGTGTCGTAGAAGGAAATGAGCGATGGGAGCCCTAATGACCCTCTTACAGCCTCCCCTGCTCCTTGTCCCTAAGGAACCCCGCCTCCCCCAGCATCTGTCCCCGGGGCACCACAAGCGTGGCTGGAGAGCTGGACAGAGTGGGGACACGCTGCCTTGACGTGCCTGGAGGACCCGACATACATCATCATGACGGCTTGACAGAAGACCATGACCTTGGAGAGACTCGCCCCTCCTGCTCATTTCTCCCCCGACTGCAGCCCGGGCGCGGAGAGGCTGTCTGACATTCACGGGAAGGCCCATTAGGGCACTGTTCTCTTCCCACTCTGAGGCTCTATTTCAGATTCTAAAACTTGGAATGGAAATAAACTGGGCAGGAACTCGGGAGGTATTAGCTTCGCGCAAAAGGCTCTATGGACAGGGAAATAAGCACTGGAGAAATAGGGCCTGGAGGGAGAAACTGAGGGCTCGGGCAACCCTATTCCAGAACATTCCACCGGTAAGAGAAAGCGGTGAAAGAGGAAGGAGCCCGGAAAGGACAGGCGGGGTGGCTGTGTTCAGGTGATTGGCTCAAGGAGAAAAGCCCGGCCGACGAGAGGCAGAAGTGTGAGGGCTAATTCCTCTCCTGGCCTTTACACCTACATTTCAGTGGCCAGGTCAGGTCAAGGCCAGGGGAGAGGCAGGAGCTAGAAGGCAGGCCGGTGGGGCAGCAGATCCCTCACTCTTACCCAAACTGGTGGAGGACCCCGGGAAGCATTTCAGCCAGCTGGTCCATGGAGGGATACATGAACCTTGGGGGAAGCCATACAGAAGCCATTAGCCAGAGCTGGACCCCGGGGGTTCAAACAGACACACGCTTGAAGGGCAGGGCCCACGCACGCCCTTGCCCGTGTGCCCAGTGCCCCCGCCCGGCCCCCCGCAGCCCTCCTCCCAGCACCGAGCGGCGTGCACACGCACCTGCTCCACTCTGCAAGGCCCCATCCGAATCCCCCCCCCCATTTTGTAAACCGACCCTCGATCCATTGCTTCCTTGCTCCACACCACGCACTTGAGGAGCGTGAGAAGCTCGTTCAGTCCTTCAGGCCAACCGCTCTGTGGGGTTGCCACGGTTTGCCCCCGTGCACAGATCATAAGCATCGCTGAAGCCGGGTTGAGGGGCTTGGCTTCCCGGCCCGGCAGGCACTTGGCGCAGCCTCCCACGTGGGCTCTGGGGTTTCCAGACTCCTGTTCTCACTCACCTCCCAAAAGGAGGCCTCCCAGCCCAGGAGCTCGCACGGAGAACATTCCTGGCCACGGGGAAGTCCTTCCCCGCTCACCCCTGTCCCCCAGAGATGCACCACGAGGAGCTTGGAGAGACTGCAGAGAAGTGGGCCACCCCGACGAGCTACACCCCGGGGTTTGGGGAAATGGAGAGGCCAGGAGGATTTTAAGGCACTGGGAGGCTCCAGTTCTCACAGCTTCTGGGACCACAGCTCCTGCTAACAGAGGACTGGGGGGCTCGGGACCAGGACAGCAGGTAAGGAGAAGGCGGGAGTGGGGAGGCTGGACCCACGCTGGGTGGCTACGGAGTCTGTGGGCTGCCCTGAGTCTGCGCATTAAGGTGGGGGCTTCCCACCATGGAACGCAGGGAACAACAGGGCCCACAAGGGATGTCCTGTGCCCACTGTGCCCACCTCTCCAGTGGTAATACCAATTGCCAAACACTGGCACTGTAAGGAGCCACTTCCCAGGCTGGTCCCTTCTTCTAGTTCAAGAACAGCCCTGTCCCCCGGTGTCTCCGGGAGCATCTCTAGACCCGCTCTCTTCCTGGCTGTGCACTTGCTGCTCTCTCTGCTTCTTCACAAGCAAGTGTGCGCTCACCTCCCCGGCGTCTCCAGAAAGGAGGCCGGAGACCTCTGCCCCGCCAGGCGCCAACAACCTCAGCCAGAGTTCTCGCACATCCTCTTTCCCTTTCCCATCTTCCCCGGAAGAACTCGAAGAATCGTCCCTTTCACCAAGGCGTCGGCTGCCGTCAGAGCAGGTGCACACGGCGCCCCACATTAGGAGACCCCCCGACTCCAGGACGCAGAAAGAAGCCAGGGCCTGACACTGAAATCATCTGCTAACCTGGGTGGGGAGCAAATACCCTGCACCTTGGCCTCCAGGTCAACTTCATGAAAATTCCAGGGGGTGAGGCCCCCATCTTAGAATATGTTTTAAATCTCCCCGTGGGGAGCTAGGAGCCACCAGGTTACCTCAAGTCTTTCAAACCATTGCTCCGAATAAAAATAGATTTCCTGACAGATCTCTGGTTTCATCTGCTAGTTAACAGGCGACTGTGTCCCACTATATTAGGAAGCCTTTAATTTTTGGTCCTGGCCCCATGCAGCTGGGTGTCCTTTCCCTACTCTGCTAAAGGTTGATTATTAGGGGCTCCTGGGTGGCTCAGTCAGTTAAGCATCCAACTTCAGCTCAGGTCATGACCTCACAGTCCATGGGTTCAAGTGCCACGTCGGGCTCTGTGCTCACAGCTCGGAGCCTGGAGCCTGCTTCGGATTCTGTGTCTCCCTCTCTCTCTGCCCCTCTCCCACTTGCTCTCTGCCTCTCTTTCTCAAAATAAAATAAAGACATAAAATTTTTTTTAAAAAAATGTTGATTATTAAGGATAATTCTGAACACTAATAAATAAAAAAAGGAAGTCTATTTGTGAATATCAGGAAGGTCCCTTCTGGGAGACTTGAAACCCAAGAACCCGCTCCCATCCTGGTTTAAGGACAGCATTGCACGGAGGTGCCTCTGAGAGGTCTGCCTCCCACCGGTGACACGAGCTGTCTGGTGCACTCGCCAGCCCGCCCTCCGGAAAGCCACACCCGCTGCAGCATGGGGAGAGCAAGCGGTGTAAACACCTCGAACCAGGGAACCTGACATGCTGACGAGAACACGATCCGTGCAGTCGGCACACTCTCCGACTCCCCCAGTTAAACTAGCCATGTGACCTTGTGCAATGTCCTTAGCCCTTCCACTCTTCCGTGTCTTCACCCAGGAAATGGGGCTAATAACCCCAGCCACGTAGCCGTTAAGGAGTAAGTGCAAGTGACCTGTGCGAATAAAAATTAAGCCAGGACCCCAAGAAGTACTTGATCAGTATTATTTCCTATCATTCCCTCTTTTTCTTCCAACCTTTCTAGAACTCTCTCCTAACTATTTTTTCTTGTCACGCTCCTCTCCCACTCAGTCCCGCCCAGGTCATTCATGCACATGCCTATTAAAACACTAGCTACCTGGGTGAGCGAAAGCAGAGGGGCAGGTGATGGCGGGGAATGAGGAGTTGGTGTTTAACAGGGACAGGGTTTCAGTTTGGGAGGGTGACAAGTCCTGGAGATGGACAGTGGGGATGACTGCACATCAGTGTGAATGCCCAGTGCACTTAATGCTACTGAACTGCATGCTCGAAATTGGTTAAAATGGTAAATTTTAGGTTGTATATATATATACTTGGGTGTTTTGTGGGTTTTTTGCTGCAATAAAACAAGTGGAAAACCCAGTCTAATGCCTGCCCCCCTCTGCCTGCACGGCTTTCCTCTCCACGTCCTGGGATGCGAGGCTCCCGGTCTTACCCCACGGGGAAGGAGGCGGCGCCGTCCTGCTGGCCAGGGGCGTCCACGTGGCACACGGCAAAGTGCTGCGTGATCTCCTGCATGTCCTCGGAGTTGAAGAGGGGGTTGTAGCACGTTTTGTCTGGAGAGCAGGAGTGGAGAGAGAAGAGGAAAGGAGGACAGAGAGAATAAATTAGGGTGCTCAGCGGCACGTGAGGCGTTTTGTTGGCTTCACCCCCAATAGACAAGAGGGGAATGAACTTACAAGAATGCTGACCTCCTTTACCCCGACCCTCTGGTGATAAAAGGCAAGTGGGCACGGGGGGGTGGGGGAGATGGTCAATAAACTTTGCTGCGTGTGCTAGCGGCTGAAGCTTAAACCTTAAAACTCCCGCCCGGGCTCCTGCCCCTCCCCTACCAGCTGTGGCTGTGATGGCCCCGGTGTGAGACGGGGCTGCCGCACTGATATTCTCTCTCTGTCTGGGTCTCCTAAAGCCTCACACTGGAAGTAATGGCCAGGGCACACAATTCTCAAACAAGGAGGAGCTTAGGAGCTAAAGCATGGACACCCTCACTTCTTAGGTGGCCTTGGATGAGTCTCCCAATTGCTGAGGGCCTGAGATAAAGATGGCCGCCTGGTCACCAAACCATCCCCATCTTCTTCCTGGGCACACAGCAGGACTACACTTCCCAGCCTCCCTTGCAAGGAGAGGCAGCCACGTGACCAGGTTCTGGCCAATAGCACACAGCGCTTACTGTTTCTTGTTACACCTGCTGCCCAGCCCTGTGGGTTTCTCTCTCTGCTGTCATCTGCCAGATGCAGAAGCCACTAAGACCCCAGGGGATGGGAGTGCCATGCTGGTCAGAGCCTGGGTCCCAGAATCCCCATGGGAAAGGTGTCCCACAGAATGCCCAGAGTTATTACATGAGTGAGAAATAGATGTATCGTATGTATAACCACAGAGGTCTTAGGGTCTTTTGTTTCCCCAGGTGGCTTACTAATGACAGCGAGCATCTATAGCGGGGGCGTAACACCACCACAACTGTCCAGCCAGCTACACTCGGGTTTATGGAGATGCCTGGCCCTAAAGGCTGTAAACGCCTTCTGAATCACCACAGAGATATTCACTTCTATTCTGTGTGATTTTAACATGCAGGAGATCCTATGCCTTTGCCGTCTGTGAAAAACGGGGGACCCACATAGGCTGACGCTTCCTGGGAACCTCAAGAGTGCAGTGTAAACATTCATGGCAGCAGTATGGCCAAAAAGGCAAAAACCAGCCAAATGTTCATCAGCTGAAGAACGGATAAACAGAGTATGGTACGTCTCCTCAATGGAGTATCTTTCGGCAACAAAAAAGGAAGTACTAATACAACACAGATGAACTTTGAGACCATAAGGAAAGAAGCCGGTCACAAAAGGCCACACACTGCATGATTCCATTTACAGGAAATGTCCAAAATCCACATATCCTTAGAAGCAGAAAGTGGACAAGAGCCTGCTGGGGGCTGGGGAGGGAAGGAGACCGGGGCATGATAGAGTAAGGATACAGATTTTTTCAAAGTGATAAAAATGTTCTTAAATGGAATATGTTGATGGTTTGCACAACTCGGTGAAAAACACTAAAAACCACTAGACACATTAATCAGAAGATGTCAGTGTCACAAGCGACAGCGGAGAGCCGGGTTCCCAGCACACCCAGGCACACAGACAAGTCTGCGTCCCATGGGGTGCATTCCAGCCTCTTCCAGTCGGCGGCAAGATCCTTCCCCCAACAGCCCCAGGGAGTGCCAGCAAGAGAAACAGCTAGACTCCCCGCCACCAGCCCTTCCTCACCGCCCGATTCGTCCATCAGAAACGGAGACCCCCGGGAACTTACGGTTCATGCCAATGTCATGGTATGTGAGGATGACGGGCCGGTTCCCCTTGGGGGTCCCGCACAGCGTGACGTGAATGGAGCCGTGCACGGTCTCGACGTCCTGCTCCTGAGGAAAGACAGCAGACAGAGGGGCCTGTGATGTGGGACCTGCAGCATCAGCGTGGCTGTGACTACCGACGGCAGGCGCCCAGCCCATTTCCGTGTTTTGAGGAAGCTCCGAGTACGTTCTCGTTTGGTCAGGAGGGCACTGGCCTTTGGGCAGCAGATGTCTCTGGCCAGAGAAACCACTCCAAGAACCAGGGAGGGAAGGAGAACTCAGTCAGGAGGCAGAAAGGGTCCTGGCTCAGACTGTGCCTTTAACTGCACAAAACTTGGGGATGCCCCAGCCCCAGCCCCAGCCTCAGCAGCCCTTACTGCACAGGACCTTGTTTCTCCACCTGGGTCCTAGATTACCTGCTCCCAAGTCTCACCTGTCCCACAGGGTTACTACAATGCTGACGAGCATTTAATGGCTTGGGGCTGCCCCAAATTCAATCCCTGCTTCCAAGAACAGCCCCCAATTTCCTTTGGGAATCAACCCCACTCTCGCCATCCATCCTAGTAGGTCTGTTGACACTGACTGCTGGCCCATGCTTCACAGGCCAAGGTGAATTCATGCATCCCACCCCCCAGCTACAGGACAGGCTCATGGAAGGGCAGAAGAGCTGAATCAAGTCAACCAGAGCCAACCACAGCTATTGGGGAAGTGGATTAGACTTGACCCTGCATGGTGGGAGGGTTGGATCTGCAGCAGCCATGTTGTTACCATGAGACAAGGCCTGTCTGAACACACAGCCAGCCCAGAGATGGAAAAGACAGAAAGGAGGTCTTGCTCATGGCATCCACCATCTACGATTTTCAGACCATGGGCCAACAACTTCCAAGCCCCCTTAAGGCATTTTGAGTTGATGAAAAGAATCCTAAATGACGCCATATCCATCTCTCTCCTGTCCTTCCTTCTTGGAGGGCCGGGGTCCCTCTTTGGCCAAGGCCAATGCTCCAGTGTGTGTCCTCAAGCTGGCTCACTCAGCCAGTCAGCCCCACATTTCTCAGGACTATATTGTGAATTTTTTTTTAAAGATCGGAAGACACGTTCACCTTTCCTCTATCCTTATTTAAAAAAAAAAAAAAAAATCACCTTGCCTTGATTCCCAGCCCGTAAATTCAGCTGCCAGGTTTTTAACTAAACTTCTTAAAAGGGTGGTGGTCATGAATTTTCTCAATCCACCACTTCCATTCACCTTCAGCCCACCCCCGCCTTGGGCTCCCACCTTCCTCAAGGTCCCCCAGGGGCTCCGAGGACCTGTCACTCACAGCATGTGAGCACTCTTCATGTCTGAGTGTAGGACCTCCCCTTTCAAGCGCTCTCTGCCTGGGTCCAAACGCCCCCCACTCCTGGCTCTCCTACCTGGTGTGGGCACGGGTGAGGCCACCAGCATGCTAGGGACAGGACCCTGAGAGTTTTCGGGTGCTGGGGGCAGCAGAGAGCCATTCCCCTCCACGCCCTGCATCCCCACAAGTCTCCTGCAAGGGTGGCGCGTCCCCGAGCTGGCAGACGCTGACATTCTGGCTCAGGGAAAGTCAGCTGCCCGGAGCCACGCTCAGCACCCACCCACCCAGTCGGCCACAGTGTTCCCCACACGCCTCTTACTCCCTCCCAGTCTGAGGCTTGAGCACTTGAACCATGTCCACTCCTTAGGAGGCCATGTTAGGTTGGCACCTGACATTCATTTCCCAAAGAGGGAAGATGCATCCAACCTGCTCCCGGAAGCCAGCTAAATGCGAACCATGTCGGTCACTGAGCAAGTGCAGGAGAGAGAAGGCCTGGGACCTGCCCTCACGGGCGAGAAGAAGAAATAGGCCGGACACCCCCAGTTAGGAGCCCTGTGGACCTGGGCAAGCCGCCCCCTCCCCTAGCTGCCCGTACAATGGAAACAGGCCTGGGACCTGCCAGCCCCGGGGATGCCGGGAGGCCCACAGGACACACAAGAAGGACTGTGCCTGCAGCCCCTTGATCCCAGACCTGTGAAGGGTCACCTCTGAGGCAGAGTGATGTGGCCGCAGGCACACCATCTGCCAGGCTGGGGACCCAATCCCACCTCCTTCTCCACTTAAGCCAGTTCAACTTTACCCAAAAACATTCATTAAGCACCTACTATATGCAGATGCAGAGATGAGTAGGTAAGAGCTCACCAGCTAGTGTTGGGGTAGCGGGCTGGGCCCCAGGACTGCAGTAAGATGTGGCAAGAGCTTGCTACACATGCTCGGGGTGCTCTGGGAATGGCAGGAAAAGAGGGTTTACAACCCGCCGGGCGGGGAGGGGCAGCCCGGAGTCCTTTGGGGTTGACAGTTGTCGATCAGAGAAACCTGGCTCAAAAATAAAGAAATACACCCCGATTCTCGGGCTTTACCTCCAAAACAGGGGGGCGGGGGGCGCTATCTGAGCTTTTAGCAAGAAGCCGCTCCCTTCCCTTCCTGAGCAGGGGGTTGTGGGGGCTTCCAGCCCTCACTGTGAAGACCCCTGGAGCAAGCAAGTGGGGAGTTGGGCAACCACCTAAGGGGGAGTGCCCGGGCTGCGGTCACGTCGGGGAAACGGGAGAATCATGGAACGTCACGGGGTGTGTGAGTGGTCACCAGGTGAGGCCACAGCATGGAGGGGACCCCCCACTCCCCGTCAGCGCCCGGGCTCAGCCCCATCCCAGGGCCCTCCTGAGCTTCCTGCCTCATCAGCTCCAACAAGGGGAGTGTCCCGACCGCAGAGCCCACCTCCTTCTTCCCCTCACTGCCCAACCCTTGGCTTGTGCCCGTATAAACACTGGAAAAACACTGGAAAAATCCACAGACAATGGAGTGACAGCCTGGCCCCCGGTGGGGGCCACGGATCATCTGCCGGGCCCAGTCCTGGCGTTGAAGCCGATTGGGAACAATGGCCCATTGAGAGGGCCACATTCTCCATTGTCTCCCCAGCTGACCCACATGGCGCCCTCTAAAAATAGGCCAGGCCGGGCAGCGTCCCCGCCAGCCTGAGGTCATCAGGGTTCAAATCCAAGCTCTGCCTTCCTTCTTCAATCCCTCTGAGCCCTGGGTCGCCATCTGTAAGACAGGAGTGCGCCACCTCGCCCCAGCTTCTCGGGAGAGGAGGTGACCTCGTGGTCCAAGACACAATGCCGGTAGGAAAGGGGATGCTTGGTACGTGGTGGCAGCGGTTGTTAGTGCGGTGCCTGGGCGCCATCTTAGTGGCAGCAGTGGGACGCCCAGGGCCGGCTGGCATCAGGGATGCCCCTGGCCGCACCCAGGGGTGGGGAGGAGCGACAGATGCTGACTCATCTCTGTGGGGGCCTTAAAGTTATACGGCCATGGAACCTGAACTAAATTCGTTTAAGAAGGGAGGGGCTGCCTCTGCCCCACTTCCTGTTCTGTCCTGAGGCC
Source organism: Cryptoprocta ferox (assembly GCA_028646485.1). Classification (NCBI taxonomy): domain Eukaryota; kingdom Metazoa; phylum Chordata; class Mammalia; order Carnivora; family Eupleridae; genus Cryptoprocta; species Cryptoprocta ferox. Next base: position 8,275,341 of record CM053569.1, on the reverse strand, counting down.
TGGCACACGGGCGGTGCGCACAGTACGTGTGCCAGGCTGTTGGTTAAAGACCTGAGACTCAGTGATCATAGTAACATAACTTCTCCAGGAAGCCCTGACTCTTCTGGGTCCAGGCTCCACTCTGCCCCCTAACTGGCTGTGAGACTCTCGGCAAGCTCCTGCCCGTAAACCTCCAGGATTGGCAGGAAATCTCCCAGGATCGGTGTAAAATCTCCGGGGACGGCGTGAGCTCCACTGAGCACTAACACTTCACCCTCAAGAGGAACCACAGGAGTGTCGTGGCCGTGGCCCGTGAACCTCGGTGCCGGCAGAAGAGGCACTGGCCATGGCTAGCCTAACCTGGAGGCATGACCTACCCAGTCCCAGAAAGCGGAAGTGACACAGTGAAAATGCGCAGGCGCGGCACTGTCCCCTGGGTGCAGGTGAGCGCACGTGAGGGACGAGACTTGCCAAGCGCCCACCAAGAGGCAGGCAGGGTGCCCAGCGTCCACACCCACAGGAAAGCCTACCTATCCCATTTCACAGAGGAAGAAATTGAGGAGGCTTCCCCAAGGTCACGCGGCTTGGAGAGGCAGAAGCAGGATCGGAGCCTGTCTTCTGGGCCCTCGTGCTGGTGCTGGGCCCCGCAAGCCTCCTCTTGTGTCCCCTCGCCCACACGGGCAGAGGAAGAGGAAAGGCAAGTGTGATCTCTCTTGTGTCCATTCCTTAAGTCACAGATGCATGCATGCGTGTACACACACCTAACGTACACGCATAGACACGCATGTACAAGCACACACGTGTACATGCATGTTTACACACATGTGTATGAGCACATGCGCATACATGTAATGTACACGTGTGCAGGCATGCATGCACACACGGTGTGCACACGCATACACGTGTGTCCAAGCACGCATGTGCATTTGCATGTGTGCATACATGTAATGTGCACGTGCACAAGTGCGCACACAATGAACACGTGCACAAACACACACGTGCACGCCCATGCATGCACACACATAAACATGCACACACATGCACATGCACATATATACGCACAAGCCATGTGCACACACATATGTACACATCCATGTGTGTACACATCCATGTGTGCACACATGGGTGCCTATGTGCACACACATTTGCACGCGCACACACTGTTCTAAGCCAGCCCTGGTGCTCTCTCTCCATTGGCCAAAGTCAAGACCGTGCCTGCGGTTGGCTGGAGGGATTCAAACATGCACGAACACATACATGCCTTTTGTCCTCGACAGACGCAGAGGGACATCTGTCCTTCTGTCCCTGTGGGGATGAATCACTGCCGAGCGTCCTGCAGGGAGGGACCTACCTCACATCCCCCATTTCCTCCCAAAGGGAGGGCACCCTGAAACCCAGTGCCCAGTGTGCTCCGGGGCCTCCCGTTCCGTGGCCTCCCGCCTGATGGGGGAAGCCGCCTGTCTTGGGGCTCATCAAGGGTCCTCCCTCGGGCCAAGACGGGGGCTGGGACCTCACACACGATTCTTCCGCCAGCCAGACTGCCAACCTCGGCCCTTCCACACGTCAGAGCCAGGTCGCAGGAGTCCCTGCTCACAGACAAGGTCCAGCCAGAAGCACGCGACAGAGAAAAACCAGCGGGCAAGAGTGTCCCTCTCACCTCCTCTGGAAAAGCCACTCTCTCACGGTAGAGAAGAGACGGCACGGGGCGGCAAACGGTCGTCAGGTCAGCCCTCCCTTGCACTGAGCCCCCGCCTTGAGCACTGCACGAGCGTTCTGTCCCTGAACGCACGCAGCACCTCCACTGGGTTTGCCAAGGGGCCCGCAATTTTACAGAAGAAGAGACGGGGCCAAAGAGGGCAAGTCATCTGCCCAAGGTCACCCAGCTGGAAGAGCACGGCGGGATTCGAACCCGAGACGGTCCAAGTCCAAAGCCCGTGCTCTTCGACGTGTTTTACCCTCCGGGCCAGGTGCTACATGAAGAACGGAGACCTCTAATACAGAAAGCGAGAGCACTGTGACTCTCTCAGCCAGTCCCTGTCCCCCCACTGATGTGACCGTAGATGGCTTTCTATCTCCCCGGCATCTCCAGGGACCAGCAACCCACGGCCATGCACTGGGGACTCACTGGCACGTGGAATCAAGGACTGACGCTGGCTCCTCCCACCCTTCCCGCAATGTGCGTCTGCCCCCAAAATGCAGGACGTCTGCCAGCTGTCTGATCTGGAAGGGCCTCCGCACAAACATCGCGGCGCCCGGCAGGCCCTTGCGCTGCACCCTGTTCCTTTGTCTGTAGCACCTACCCCCACGCCAAGGGTCATCTCATAGCCACTTGCCACCCGCCGGCCAGTTCCCAGAGGGAGAGGCCGGCTCCGCCGCAGACAAAGTCTGGCCCAAAAGGGCACCCAGACTCCCACGGTCCACACCACCTGTAAGCGGAGAAGCAGTAAAACAGCATCCACCCTACCCCTACTGTCTACACTGCCTGCAAGACGGCAGCTGGTGAAAACAGCACCTACCACCAAGTATTCCTCTTTCCGGCTGCCAGGCCTGGCTCTGGGGCTCTATGAGCTACGGCTGACTGTGTTGGTCGGCCTCTTACACATCTGTTACTCCCTCCTTTGTGACAGAATTCCCAGCAATGCGTCCGATAAAATTCTCTCCTCCCCCATCTCCCTTGTAGCCAAGGGTGGTCCAGAGACTCATGTCTGACTCATGAGGTGGCAGCAGAACTTGCTGGAGTTTTGAGAAGAGTCGTTGTTGTTGTTGTTGTTGTTGTTGTTGTTTTTAAAGGGTCAAACGTGGCCTTTTGATTTTTTTCCTTTCACCCTTCCACCTGCTTCCTCCCTGGAATTCGAAGGTGATGCTTGGAGGTGCAGTAGCCGTCTTGTGAGCATGAGGACAAAAACTGTATGCTGAGGAAGACAGAGCAGGAAGCTGGAGGGAGTCTGGGACCGGGGGACATTCCCAGGTCTTCCAGGTCAGTGACAACAGCCAACATTTCATTGTTTAGAGCAGTTATCTGTTGAGGGATGTTACTTCTAATGATATATTCCGCATGTGCCCTTGGCCAAGTTACCGGACTTGTGTGGGAATCCCTTCAGCTATAAACTGAGAGCAGTAATAAGTCCATCTGCTCACGGAGCTGCTCCCAAGACAAAAACCATGCTAGACACACTGGGAAGTGTTTTGCAAACTGCAGCAAGATTTCTCTCCATGCTGATTGTTACAGATGCCTCTCACAGAGCTAATCGGCCTGAAGCCACAAGGGGTCCGTCCCAGTGGCTTAAGTCACCTGGCTGAGTGATCCAGGGAGCTCTGAGGCCAGCTGCCACCACCTCCCTCCCTGATCCCCTCCTTCCCAGCAGGCCCTGGGGCGCTGCCGAATGCTCTAGACTCTAAGGGATGACGCACTGAGCCAGACGCTAAGTCAGCTGGTGTGCTGGGCCGCCCCTCCCCTCAGTCTAGCATGTCTTGGTCAAGGCGTGGCCAAGGGCGGAGGGCACTCTGAAACAACAGGCAAGGACAACCGATCTTGGCTATTGTCAAACAGAGCATGAACTCAAGCCTCGGTGGGGCAAGAAAGGCAAATCATGATAAAAGAGGCTCAAAAGAAAGTGCCAAGGGCCGTCACTGTCTTTTTGTAAATTATACGCTCCCCCGCGCCCATCTTCCTGGTTCATCCCCAGTGCCCACAGTGGGGAAGCAGCTGGCCTTTCCATTACATAAGAACCAGATAAAGGATGAGGCTGCCAGGGAGGGGCACACGTGTGGAAGACACATATTATTTATTTGCATATAAGGACAGTCATCTGTTTCCTGGGCAGACGCCACGACAGCCATTTGGCAGATGGAAGAAGCCACTTGCGTGCACCCCAGCACACACTTGCAGAGTCAGAGTCAAGATTCGGGACAAGCCCCTGGGCCCCCGAAGCCCAATTCCCCGCCGAGCCCAGGGTTGCAGAAGGCACGCCGGGTGCCCTGGAAGGTAAGACCTCAAAGACGCCCAGTGCACCTTGTGGCTGCCCCCCCCACACCCCATTTCTCAGGAGTCCTTCATGCTGTCACCACATCGCAGCAAAGCTACAGAGTCGGGCCCACGGGCAGCAGCCTGGGAACACGGAACGAAGCCGGAACCGCAGGGAAGATCGCAGTTCTCCGAGGAAGAAAGAATTAGGAGGAAGGGCTTTGTCGGATCAGAGGAAAGAGTAGAAGGAGCGGCCGACATCCATCCATGGAGCATAAGGGGGAGGCTGTGAGTCCCACACTGGGTGTATTTCATGTTCACAACACCCTCGGGGGCGGTGACACTCCCCAAGATTACAGATCGGGAGACGAAGCCCCTGGGAGGTGGGGCCACCGGCCAAGGACACACGGCTAGCAAAGACAGCTGATCGGAACCCGCTTCTGTCCACTGCACCTGCCTGTGACACCAGGAGACGGGCGTCTACATTCCGTGAGCCTGACAGCCTGGGCTGGACAGACCTGGCGAGAGCCAAGCCCCACCATGGGGGTGCTCGGTCTCACCCCCCCACCCAGAGGGCACCCCCAGGAAACCCGCAGAGAGGGGCAGAGGCAGAAAGCCCCTTTTCTCGGTGACCCACATGAACACGTCTGCCGTCTGACGCTCGGGGTTCACTCTAAGCCCCAGTGGCCTTCTGGGAGGTGGGGCTGGGGGAGGGCAGGGATGGGAAATGGTGGGTTGAGGATTTTCCAAGCCTCTGAGTTCTGCCCACCTTCAGTCAGCGAGCATGAAAACAAGAAGCAACTGTGTGAAAAGAAATTAGTAAAAGGTCACTGTTTCCATTTTCCCTAGAAGCTGATCGGCTTCCAAGAAAAGGGGGAAAAAAATCACTTCTGCCCACACCCCCCCTCCCCCAGGATCAGACTGGGCTTGAGAGTGGGAGCCAGACCCCAGGAGACCCTGCCCACTGCCCCCTGGACCCCAGCCCCTGACACCCTCCGCCCGGAGGCCCTGTGGGTGATGTCCGCTCCCTGCCCGGGGGAGCCCTGGGGAGCAATCTGCAGACACAGATTCCCATGGAAACCAAATCAAATCAAACCATCGGAATAACTAAGGATCCAGGTGGAAGGAATTCGAAACAGCAGAGCCAACAGGAGAGGCCATTTGGGGCCATAGAGAGTTTCCTGCCGCAGGGGAGGCGTGAGGGTCAGTGGGTGCAATTCTGCCGCCCCCTCCCCCCACTGGTTATAGGGACCTTGACTCCAGACCTGGGGACTGGCTTAGGCTTCATCATCTATCTCATCCCTGAGTGACCTGGGGCAGATCCCTTAAACCTTGTCCGAGCCTTGTCTTCTCAACTATAAAATCAGGTGGTACTAACACCTCTCCTACGGCCTGATGTAAAGATTAAGGAGATAACGCAGAGGAGGCCAGCCCAGTTTCTGGGGTACAGTTAATGCTCGGAAGTCAGCTATTAGGACCCTCATGATTATCACAGATCTCGGAGTCACATGGGCCCACATTTAGGGTTATGTTGATAGTGCCCTCCAGTGAGCTTCTTAACGGCTCCAGACTGATTTCTCATCCACAAAAAAGGGGAACATTCCCACCTTGGCAAGGACGCCCTGAGTCAGTAAGTGTCCCAATATGCGTTCGCTCCCTTTCCCCCGCCCTTCTCAGTGGCGTTCCATGAAGCCTTCCCCCCACCCCCGCAACGTGGAGCAGAAAGGGAAGGGCTGGATGAGAAAGCAGCTGCCAGCCCTGATATTCTTGGATTCTAGCCAAAGAAAGTAAGCTGGAACCCAAAATACTCCCACCCACCCCACTCACCAAATTTGCAAACACAGCTACCTAGATCCTGAGGCCGGAAACTTCTCGGCAAAGTCACATCCTCGTGCATTCTTGCTGCAGTGGTGGCACCTCACTCAGCCCAGCAGCCCACCCAGCCCCGTGCCCCGAGGGCCCCAGAGGGTCTCCAGGAAAGGCATGTAAAGTGCGACCAAGGGCAGGTCGCAACCTCACATGCCTGGGTACCAATCCATTTGCCCAAAAACAGCCCCGAGGCCAGAGCAAACGGCCCACCGTGAGATGAGATGATGTCAGCCAGGAAGAGAGGAGGCCAAGGGCCGTCTGCTCACACACGAGCCTGCTCCTGAGCCCGGCAGCTCGGGCGGCAGACCCCCCAGCCGCTTCTTGCTGCTCGGCTCCGGGCGACGGTGTGTTTTGATTCAGGGGAAAAAAAAAATCGTACTTCGAGAAAAGAACAAAGAATCTGCTTGAGGTAGTCAAAATGCTGAAGCACCAAATATTTTTCAAGAAGTAACATTGGCCGCTTTCAGACACACACACAGAAAGGCTGCTCAGATTCCTTAACCTTGACCCCGGAGGCTAAACATCAGCCCACCGAAGTATCGTTCAGATTATTTACTCGGCCAGGTTCGTTTTCTTTTTCCGACGGGAATTGCAAAAGGGGTGCCGGAATCTAGCCCAGATTGGCCCTTCCGCATTTATCAACTGCAGTAACTGAGGAAAACGATCAGGGTCAGACCAGGTCGGTTCGATGGGGCTCCTCCATGGCTGTTGGTCGTCGGAAAGCCTCAGTTTCCACATCTGCCTAGTAGGCGTGACGGTACAGACCCCAGAAGAATCCGCAAGAGAACATGGGGAAGCTCTGGGGCCTGGCCTGGCTCAACAGAGGACCACGAAGTCCACAGCGGGCAGGACACATCCTGCCGGAGCCCCGTGTGAATCCTGGTGAGTCCCCATGCTGGCCCTGCAGCCACCCCGACCAGGGCCCCGTCCTTGTCCTCCTCTGCGCCTGTGGTCAGGAACTCATCAGGACGCAGACGGATCACAGTGCAGTGCATCTTCTGAAGGAAAACCCTCCAGCAGCACACACCCACGGTTCTGGAGACTCTGCTAGAAAGCTGGGGGAAGCCTTCATAAACATCGTGAGTCAACCAGGTTTAGGAGCCCGATGCAAATGAATACAGTTTCATACGAAGATAGGTTGTGGGAAACAACTGTGAAAGAGTTGTCATTCAGCACTGAGATTCAGCTCAAATACTGTGGTTCCCTGGTAAGCCTGATCCTGTTAGCTTAGAGGGGATCTCAGCTCACCCTCAGAAGGCTCAGAAGCCAAGCCGGGAGGTGGGGTGGGAGGTGGGGCGGGGGGTGGTGTGGGGGCCTGTGTGTGGCGGAGCCTCTGCACAGGATGATCGGTCCCTAAGCATCTCCTGGCCACGTGACTGGTTCTATGTACCATTTAGGTCTCAGGTCCAACGTCACCTCCTCCAGCAGCCTTCCCTGATCCCCTCAACCCAAGACGGCGCCCCACCACCACAGCATGAGCTGCTGTCCTCAAAGCCCCTACCGTAGCTGGCGTTGGCATTGACGTGTTTACTTTTCCCTGACGTCCAGGGAGTCAGAAGCAGTGGTTTTTAACATGCGCTCTGGAAACACACCGGTTGGGTTCACACCCCAACCTTCTTCCTTTCTGCCCCTGAGACTGCAGGCAAGTTGCCTAACCTCTCTGTGCTTCGGGCTCTCCTTCTGCAAAGTGGAGACAGGGGTGGTTACGAGTGCCCCATGAGCAACACACGCCAGGCACTGAGAACGATGCCAGCATATGCCCAGGCTCGATAGTGCTGAGCGGTTAGTTTGGAATGTAAGTTCCTGAAAACAAGGATCACCGCCTGTCACGCTCCCCACCGTGTCCCCAGCGCTTAAGACAATGCCAGGCGCAAAGCAGGCATTTGTCAAAGGAACAAAGGAAAGCACAATCGGGAACATGCTCCCACCTCACAGGGCAGCTCTGGGATTAAATGAGAGGGTCCAGCCCAGCCCAGTGCACCACGTGGGTGGATCTCATCCTGTGTCTCCCAGCCCCTCACCGAGGCTTCCCCTCGCGGTCACCACTTGGCTGATACCATGAGGGGCAGCGCCCTTGCCCACCCCTGCCTGGGAAACCACCGCCTGAGCACCATCGCCTCCAAGGCTAGAGGGGGGCCGTGGGCCGGCAGGTGGGGCCAGCGGTCCCCTTCTCCACTCTGCCAACCACCTGTGGCTCGGGATCGGCGCACCTAACAGCACTTCATGAACCACCAAGAATGACAGAAACCTAAGGAACTATCTTCACGGGAAGCAGATAAACCGTGCTTTCCAGGTTTCTCCAAATCAGTGACCAAGCTTTGAAATAGCTACCACAATCACACGATCGAATAATCCCACTCCTGAGTGGGTACCCAAAAGAACTGAAGGCAACTCTGTTCCGGAACAGACATGTGGACCCCGCGTTCATACCACGCATGCCAGCCAAAAGGTGGAGGCAGCCAGTGCCCACTGACAGACGGACGAATCTACTAAACGTGGTCTCTGCATACAACGCAATACGATACAGCCTTGAAACCGAAGGAGAATCTGACACATGCTATAGCACAGATGAGCCTTGAAGACATTCCATTAAGGGAAATCATCGAATCACAAAAAGACAAACACTGTATGACGTCACTTAGCGCAAGGGCGGTGGCCAGGGGCCCTGGGGAGGATTCAGTGGGGAATTAGTGTCTCATGGGGGCAGACTTTCAGTTTTGCGGGATGGAGAGAGTTGTGGGGATGGATGGTGCCTATGGTGGCCCAGCATCATAAATGTCCTTAATGCCGCTGAACCACTTAAAAATGGTCGTGGTGTTGACCGTTGTTATGTGTACTTCACCACAAAAAAAAAAAAAAAAATTGGAAACCAAATAGACTGAGTAGATCGGGTGTGTTATTGACCCACCACTGAGCAGGACACATCACATCAGGGTCCCCCACGGCATGGGACCCATACCAGCCTTGAGATAGAGTCGAGGGCTTACACTCCTGGGGTTCTGACCCTCCCCTCTGCCAAGACGAGCCAGGCTGCGCTCCTGAAAACCTGTCCTTGGACAAAACTCCAGACACACCCCCTTTGCGTGCACCAGCCCTGAGCGCGGATGGAGCCGGTAAACCACAGAGAAGGCTGGGTTCACTTTCCCAAGCAGAGCCAAGAACACCAAGCCTTTGCTGGGCTTCCCAAGTGAGCCCAAGCCCACCCAACTGCACACAGGCCCCACACCTCAGCCTCTCCTTCCAGCCTTCACGAGGCGGATGGGCTCTTGCCTCCTTGGCCAGAACTCACACCAGCTTCTTTCCGGGGAGAAGGAGCTGAGTGTGGAGAAGCAGCGGACGCAACTTCCTTCCCTCCCCTGACCCCAGGGTCCAAACAGTGCTCTTCGACCAATGGAAAGAAGAAGGAAACAGAAAAGACAGAGCAGGGAAGGGGGACGGGAAACCACGCCCTCTACTTGCCTGAACATCAAACTCTTGCAGAAGGCCGGTGATGGTCTGTGGGGAGACAAGAGAAATGGTCAGTTTTGTCAGTTTCCGGGGGCGGGGGGGGGAATAATGTTGGGATACACGGGCCTCTCCCAGCCCTGAGACTATATCCACCCTCCCTCCTCTGTGGGCCTCTCCAATTTCTTACAAAGAGAGACTTCTCATTTCATCTCAAAGAACAGCAGTCCAGCATAAAAGTAAACACATTAACCAGATTCCTTGCTGACTACAGCCTTGGTGAAAAAAAAGATCCAAAGGTCTAAGCCAGCCACAAGCTTGAGAGATACAGGAATGTCATTTCCTATTAACTAGTCTCCCTGTCTCCACCCATGTGTTATGCTTTTAAACCCAAACCTGACCATGTCACTGTGCTTAAATTTCTTCCATGGTCGTGCTTGTTCCCTGGGGATCAGTGAAAACACGGCTCCGAGGAGGATGTGGAGCCACACGTGGCCAACATTTCTAAGAGACGCTGCCGGCGTGTTTTCCTTCTGGCCCAGAGATGGATCCTCTGAAAGTTGAGCCCCAGCCAGACCCCATCACCAGGCTCCAGGAAGGAAGACAGCTCAGCAGAGCGAAACGCAAAAGAGGGGAAGGAAATACACGTGGAGTCCCCTTGTCCCCTTAGGACAGTGGGGCTTGGCGAGCAGACTGCAATAAATGCCCTGCCGCCCGGGGTTAAGCTGGCTTCACACGCCCTGGGCTGGATTAAGGACATCAGGGAGGCTGGTAGGTTCAGGTAGAAGCAAAGGTGGCCGACGTCCACCCTGGGTACATGTGCGTGTTGGTAGGCGGAGCAGAAAGGCCATTCTGTATAACTCCCATCTTCAAAGGGTCAACAAGAGTGTAGCTAGACATCAGGAAGAACTTCCCAAAGCAATTCTAATCAAAAAACACTTTGCTGAGGGGCGCCTGGGGGGCTCAGTCAGTTAAGCAACGGACTTCAGCTCAGGTCATGATCTCACGGTTCGTGGGTTCGAGCCCCGCGTCGGGCTCTGTGCTGACAGCTCAGAGCCTGGAGCCTGCTTCGGATTCTGTATCTCCCTCTCTCTCTGACCCCCCCCCCACTCTGTCTCCCTCTCTCAAAAATAAATAAACTTTAAAAATTAAAAAAAAACACACTTTGCTGAGTCGATCTAAAGAATTGGAAGATTTACTTCCATCGAAACCTTGAAAGAAAAGGCAAATATTCACTTAGAGATAGACGGGGAACCTGCAGTTGATAACCTCTTAGATGTTTGTTATGAAAATAAAATTTTCCAAGGATACCAGGAGGCTGCCTGAAAAATATAAATACCATGTTTAAAAATGCATTTGCCCTTGGACTGAGATTCCACTTGTGAGAATTTATCCTAGAGCTGCACCTGCACACATATGAATGACCTACGTCCAAGGTCCAAGTGTTGGAAATACCTCTCAGCACTGCTGGTAACAGCAAAGGGTCGGAAAGACCCACATGTCGAGACAAGGCACTGGTCAAATACAGTTGGTGGGATGCTGTGAAACGGGAAGAGAAAAGCGTGGAAAGGTCTCCAAGCTAGTTCGTTAAATGACCAGAGCAAAGTGTGCTATACTATTTCATATGACTTTTTAAAGGGGAGAAGTAAGAACACATTGATAGGTATTTGTATTACTCAGGGTTGGTCCGTTGTTTTTCTCAGACTCTGTCATAGACTCCAATTGAAAAGGAAATGTATTTGGAGCATGGACAGCGCACAGTATGGATCAGCAAATCATGGCCCTCCCCTGTTTGTGTAAATAAAGTTTTATTCGAACACAACAAGCCCATTTGTTCGCATATTGTCTATGGCTGCTTTCACGGGGTCACTGGATAGCTGGGTAGTTGCGACACATTGAATGGCGTGCAAAGCCTGAGGTATTTACTGTTTGGCTCTTTGCAGAAGTCCTGTGCAGACCCCCCCCCCCACCCCGTGCAGGACGGTGACGAGGACTCTGCAGCTTCCCTGGGCCTGGCTTCTAATCTCCTCGTGCTACTGATCTGAATGAACTTGGGTGATTCCCTTCCCATCACACACCGGTTTCTGTATCTGTAAAATGGGAAGACAGGCTTGCCTCCCACATGCGTAATGGACAGTCCACGAAATAATGGACCGAAAACAGAGCAGACACGCGCAGAGTCGTAAAGGACCTGAGCGAACAGTCCGTTCACCGAAGGCAGCTGGCCCGGGTTTGGCTCCAGGCCTCACCCTTCGTAACGACGCGACGGAGGTCAAATCAACTTCCCGAGACTTCGCGTTCTCGTCTGTAAAATGGGAACGATCACAGAACCGAGCATCGAACCAACCGTAGTCTTATCCCTTCGGTTAGCACGAGATAAGCCATGAAATACAGCCCAGCGGCGGGCATGCAGGACGAGCGTGGTTCATGCGTGTTAATTATTATTTTTGAAAGCATTTACTTGGCCTCAGAAGAACTTCACTTTTGAACCTGAGCCTGTTTCCAAAAAGATGCATCATGGGGCGCCTGGGTGGCTCAGACGGTTAAGCGGCCGACTTCAGCTCAGGTCACGATCTCACGGTCCGTGGGTTCGGGCCCCGCACCGGACTCTGTGCTGACAGCTCGGAGCCTGGAGCCCGCTGCGGATTCTGTGTCTCCCCCTCTCTCTGGCCCTCCCCTCTCATGCTCTGTCTCTCTCTCTCTCAAAGATAAATAAACATTAAAAATTTATTTTTAAAAATAAAAAAAACTAAAAGATGTATCATCACAGGCATCTATAAAGCTCTGTAAGGACTAGGCTATGCGTGTAGTTTGAAGTACAATGTCAAGTGCGCAAACATAAAGGGTTTTCCAGAAAAGTCCAGGATGGATCATGCCAGTCTGCGCGGGAGGGCAGGGGCTTCTGGTTCCAAAAGGGAGGCCTCCTTGAGGTGAACGTTTGACCAAAAGGCCAAGGGGCCTCTTGTGCCTTGGCGTTCTCAGACACCAGGAAGCAGCGGACCGTGTACATGTATGTGCCTGCGGCACCAGTGCACAGGCATGTGTGCTCGTATTCTATGTATACGTATGCGTGTGCACATAAGGGGAGGTAGTCAGGGGCGTCTCCACTCACCTCCCCTTTCTCCACCAAAGGCTTCACCTCGGCGAGGTCCACGTCCTGCAGCTCCCGAGACATGTCCCTGCTGTCACCTGCCTGCATGGGAACAAAGGCCATGGGTCAGCACTTCCCGCAGACGCATTTACCAGAGGAGGCAACTCCGAGGCCGGGGAGTAAACCCATTCTGCAGCTCCTACCTCCTGCACCCACGCTGCAGTCCCAAGGCCCCCAAGCCGTGGTGCCTGCCACTCTCGCATCAGGGGCCAAGGAGGTGGATTTCCCGGAATCATGGACGTGACGACCTTTCTGACGAAATGGATGGACTGACATTCAAACCCGGGTCCTCACACGCGGTCCCCGGGCCCGACCCCCACACCCAGGACATTTCTCACGGCATTTTTTTTATCATTAAATTGTAGTTGACATACAATATGACATTCGTTTCAGGTGTGCGAGAGAGTGACTGGATATTTTTATACATTAGGAAATGATCACACAAAGTCATTACAATATTACTGACCATGTTGCCTGTGCCGCTAGAACTTGTAAGCAGTACGCTCTCTGATGCTGGTCTAAGCGGTATTTTGGGGGTGCCTCCTCAGGCCAGGGCAACAAAAGCAAAAATAAACAACTAGGACTGCACCTTGCCGCATTTTAGGAGGCAGCCCTCACTGATCCCGAAGTCAGGCAGCCCCAGGTGGACAGACAAAAGGAGAGAAAGTCATAGGAGGCTCCCCATGTGCAGGCTTGGCGTAAGCGTCATCCCCCTTCATCCTCAAAAATCGCCCTGTAAAGGGGGTGGCCGGACAGACACACCACGTCCACCTGTGTGCAGGGCTCTCGGCTACGTGCTGGCGAGGACAGGGCCAGGCCGGGGAGTACCTCAAGCTCAAGGGGTCTGATAGGACTGAACATTCAGGGGGACTCTGAGAGAAGATGAACTTTCAAGGCAGCAGGGGGTGGGCAGGAGGGTGTGGGAGAGCAGGGTGGAGGGTCAGGGGGTCAGGGATGGAAGGTGAGAGT
>CM053569.1:8187622-8261865 GCA_028646485.1 Cryptoprocta ferox | reverse complement strand
TGAGAGCAGGGATGGGGAGCAGGGGTGGGTGGAAAAGGATGGAGGGAAGGGTGGGGGCAGGAGTGGGAGAGCAGGGGTGGGGTGAGGGGGTGAGAGCAGGGATGGGGAGCAGGGGTGGGTGGAAAAGGATGGAGGGAAGGGTGGGGGCAGGAGTGGGAGAGCAGGGGTGGGGTGAGGGGGTGAGAGCAGGGATGGGGAGCAGGGGTGGGTGGAAAAGGATGGAGGGAAGGGTGGGGGCACGAGTGGGAGAGCAGGGTGGGGTGAGGGATGAGAGCAGGGATGGGGAGCAGGGTGGTAGGAGCAGGGTCGGGGGCAGGGGTGAGGAGGATGAAGGGTGAGAACAGGGATGGGAGAAGCAGGACGGGGAGCAGGGATGGGTGAGCAGGGTGGACCGGAGAGGGTCCTGCTTGGCTCTAACGTGGGCAGGGGACCTCCGCAGAGCCAGGCAGGGGCAGGGACCTGGACGGTGGAAAGCCACCATGATGGACTCCCTGGGGAGCCGCTCTGGGTGGTGACGTGCGCTGAGCCCACGTCTGGGAACCTCATCTGGAAGCGGGAGGCATGAGCGTTTCTTCCCGGAGCCCAGGAAGCAGACTGGAAGAATGGAGTGCCCGCCGATGCCAGCACGGGGCACGAAGAACCCGGCAGGGGGGAGAAGGCGAGAGAAGGAGTCAGTGACAGCGGGGAGACTGAGGGCCCCTGGGGCCAGACCCAGACCTCCAGCCTCAGGAAAGCTGCTGACAGAAGCCCTTGCGTTGCTACTTTCCGGGGTGGGGGGTGCGGAGGGTGGCAGTGAGTTGCCCAACACCCCAGAGATGTAAGGGCCGGAGAGAGAGCGCGAGCCTGTTACATCTCCAGCCCGGGGCTCCGCTGAAGGCCCGGCTCCTAGGACCCCGGAGAACCCTCCTTGTGAGGCACTTCTCAAAGGCCACAGAGCGAGGGCCACGCTGCACCCACCCCCGTGCCAACACATGGCATTCCGTGGGCGGATCCCCTGGGATGCTCCGGTCCGGGGCCCCAGCACGATTTTCCCCAGTAGATAACCAGCCCCACAAGAATGCCTTTATGCAGCCTTTGGAGTCTGTGCTCCAGAACATTCTGAAAACAAAGTCGGTTTTATATCTGCGAGCGTTCCTGGACGGCTGCCAGCTCAGAGGCAGGAGGCATGAAAAGCGGAGGTCTGTCGGCCTTGCGAATTCAGCGTGTTCATGGTCCCGAGACCCTGGCCCGTGGGACACCTCGCCTACACAGCCTGAGGGACCTTCCAGAAGCCCAGGGCTCTGGCAGCGCCCCCTTTCACACTGAGAATGTAAGGCAGGGGACGGGGTGGGGGAGGAGTCCTGCAGGCAGAGCAGCCCCAGCTGCGGGCTCCCCAGGACAGGGAGCCTAACCTCTCTTGTTCCCAAAGTTGGACCCCAACTCGCTGGCTGAATACGTGAACAGGCTTTATGCAGCTTAACAGCAATGTTTGTGCTTAACTTCGCTCTTAAATCATCACTAAACCACAGGAGTGAAACGACTGCAAACGCGTCTACACGTTTACGGACGCAAGCATATGCCGCAGCCCCGTCCAGCGTGGCCAGGTCTTGGCCTCCAGGCGCTGTGATCCCATCTCAGCCTCCACCGGCTCCCTCACTCGCCTTCAGGACAGAAGAGGCTGATCCCAGCCGCCATGGGTTCCTCTTTACCCCACACCCCTCCCTTTCCTTCCCAGCCCACATGGGGCAGCAGGTCGAAAACTGGCCAGGCTCTCTTAAATACCGAGTACTGGAGAATTACTGCTTTTGAGAGCCCTTGGGGGGCCATGGGGGGCTCAGGTGAGGCCACGAAGAACTGTCACGGCGTTTCTCTAGACAAACAGGCGATTCTGTCCCCCAGGGGACGGTTAGCAATGTCTAGAGACATTTTCGATGGTCAGGACCAGGACATACTACTGGCATCTCGTGGCCCCGCTACTAGTCATCCTAGGATGGCCCCCGCGGCACGAGTGTCTGGGCCCACCCGTCAATAGCGCTAGGGCTGAGCAAGCGCCCTGGGACTCTGAAGTCTGCGGGGACGCTGGACAAAGCAGAGGAAGCTGGAAGCTTCTAACACTAATTGTGGCGGGCGGAGCGAGGACGCTGTGGGTCCGGGCAGCCCGCGGTTAGTAAGTGCAAACGTCCCTGCAGGACGACTCCCCGACGACCGCCTTCTGGGTCACTGCCCTGCACTAACCAAGGCTGCCCAAACCCTGGTTACAGATGCATTCCCTGCACCTTGAACCCTCCCGCCTCCCCCCCCCCAAAACTGACTCCAGCCGCTGGGGCTCAGCCTACCAGGGGAGAGAGGCATCTGACTGCTTTCAATTCTGCTGACTTGGGCCAGTCCAGGACCAGCCTTCACTCTGTTCTCCTTTGCCTGAACCAACTTTGCACACTTTTGTTCTAGAACCTGTTTGTCTGGAAGAAATTGTATGAGGAAGCTCAATATAGAAAAACAGATTTACAGAAGAACCAAAATAAAGCTGATGTGCGCTTCGGATAAAGCCAGGGAAAGGGCCTGATGCCCCCCAGCAGCACCCTCCCCCCATACTCCCCCCAGCCCACCGTGGGGCTCTGCCGCCCCGTGCCCCCATGCCTACCCTCAAACCCCATCAGAGCTCCAGGAAGCACGGTTTGAAACAGGGACTCACTCAGAGGTTGCTTCCTGTACTAGGTTCTTGTGCGCCCAGCACTGAGCCGAGTGTGACAGTACCTGTAATAGTTCCGCGGACAAGGTCCTATTGTGTGACGAGTCGGGGACAAACAGACCCAGCCCTGCCCCACTGAGCTCGCAGCCCCGCGCACCCAGGCACGGTTGCCGTGTCCCCCCACCAGGCTACACTATCCTAGAGTCACAGTGTCCCACTGGCCACCACCAGTGTCACCACCTTCACTTTACCAAGGAGGAGGTTGAAGCCCCAGGGGTGGAGAGACCTTCCTGAAATGGCACAAAGCCAGCGGCAGATGGAGCGGCCGAGATGGAGAAGCCTCTGATGCCCACAATTACTTCTTCACCACCCTCTTCCTAAAAACGTTGTTTCTAAGGTTCAAGTCCACAGCATGCAGACCACACGGCTCATTCAAGAAACCAGCTGCAGCCGCACACGCTGCTTTGCAGGCTGGAGGGAGGGATGGGGGGTGGCCTGGTTGGGAGCGCTCTGGCTCCTGCCCCCACCCTCCGCCCCCGCCAGGCACCCGTGGGAGCCCACACTCAGGGGGTCACTCCCCTCAGGCTCCCCAAGATCCCGCTTGGCTCTGCAGGGTCTCTCCCTGGGCTTGAGGCCGAGTGCTGGACGCCAGGCCCTGTCCGTCTCCGCCACTGCCTGGAAAGCCCCTACACACAGCGTCAGATTGCAAAGGGCCAACGAGATCTTTTAGTGGATGGGGGACAGCGCAAGGACACACGGGACACTGTGGGTGGGACCCCAGCAGTCCGACCTTCAGCCCCACCTTGTATGACGATGGACGGGCGGTACCTGCCAACCCTGTCTCCAAGAAGCACAGACAGACACACGTCCTTCCGGACAGGGAATTAGGCCAGGACAGGTCTCCTTCTGCTAAAACCCCCCACTCAGGGCCAACCACAGGGCTCCGGGCCAGAGCACCCGCTGCCAGACCCATTCACCGAACTGCTTTCCTCC
Organism: Cryptoprocta ferox; assembly: GCA_028646485.1. Lineage (NCBI taxonomy): Eukaryota > Metazoa > Chordata > Mammalia > Carnivora > Eupleridae > Cryptoprocta > Cryptoprocta ferox. The sequence continues at coordinate 8,258,204 of CM053569.1, read as the reverse complement.
TTTCCCACCTGCTCTCCCCAGAGGGAATTCGGAGGAAACCCACCACAGACAAGCGAAAGGCCACTGGGAGCTGGGGGAAGAATCATCATGTACTAGCTCTGCAGTACATGGTTCTAGCAAGGAATCCAGCCTAGTAGCCTCAGTTTGCTCATCTGTGAAATGGGTACAATTCCTGCTCCCAGAAAATAGCGAGGTGGCTTGAATTAAATAATGGCACGTAGAATCTGGCACAAAGCATAGTGGCCCCCCTTACCCACCGGGGGCGGGGGGATACGTTCCAAAACCACCCCCCCCAGTGGACGCCTAGCAATAGTACCAAACCCTATACACACCGTTTGCTCCTATACACACACACTGCGATGAACTCTAATGTACGAATCAGGCACAGTAAGAGATTCATAATAACTAGTAATAAAATAAAACAACTGTCACAATATACTGTAACAAAAGCTATGTGAGTATGATCGCTCTTAAAATATCTTCCTGTGCCGCGCCTACCCTTGTTCATCAAGGTGAGGAGATGCAGTGAGGGGGGATGACACGGGCACTGTTGACATAGCATGAAGCTACGGCTGACCTTCCGACCACGTGTCAGAGGGTGGATCTGTGCTTCTGGACCTCGCGGGGTAACTGACCCCGTGGATAAGGGGGTGGCTGCTTAATTCATGAGCGCATTTTCTCTTCCTGGTCATCACAGAGACCCGCGGACATCTGTGAGGACACAGCCTGTGCTTTCTACCCCGTCAGTCCCACAGCAGGGCTAGCACGGAGGGGGACTCCACGGAAGTCCGGCAAGGGCCACACGGGCTTCCAGCGATCAGCCCCAAGGCACCACCACGGAGGTCCCCCTTCCACCAGCAGCGTCCATCGACGAGTAACGACAGCCCCAGGAAGGCTGGGCGAATACCTTTCCGCTTCGATAGACCCAGAAGACAGCAATTAGTTGGACCTCGTGGGCCCCGAGGGAAGCCAAAGACTGGCAGTGGCCCAGAGACGGGAAGAACATGACCTGGGGGCGGGGGAGGGCAGTGGACAGAGGCATGTCAGGCAACGTGAGGCCTCGAGAGAACTGTTAACCGGTCACGGGCGCAGTGAAGGCACGCACAGAGCCTGTGGCTCTCAAAAGCCTTGACGGAGCAGAAGGAACACTGGCTTAGCAGTCAGGGCACAGAAATCTGGCCACTCTATTCCCACGTGACTTTGGCCAAGTCGTCCGTCCCCCTCTGGGGGCCTCGGCTTCCCCATCTGCAGAAGATGAAGGATGCGCTCACGCACATCACGTGAGAAATGGGGAGGCCGATGGGAGCCCAGGTGGGAACGTGCGCTACACAAAGACAAAAGGGTCCTGCCCATCTCAGTGCTGTCTGGATCCGCCCGGGGAACCTGGAAGTCCCTGTCCCCCCCCTCGGCCTCAGACCTCTCCCTGTGGGAGAGACCTGGGCCCCCCTCCAGCTCTGATTCTCCTCCAGCTCTGGTTCTCGGCCCGGGGGAGCCGTCGGCACACACAGTACTGAGCAGGTTCTCCTGGGCGCCCAGAACTCCCACGAGGCGGGGCAGAGGGGGTGTCCAGCACTGAAACATCCAGGATGAGTTCCGACGGCTCCAGGATGCAGCGCGCCCAGCAAGAGTGGCCACGGGGAGGCCACGCGGACACGCCAAGATGGTAGCACAGGAATGATGTCTGTGGTGCTTACTGGATTCCAAAGCCCGGCCTCCCTCCGAACTTCACAGGACCCACAGCACCGTCATGTTCACCATTTGACAGATAGGGAAACTGAGGCCCGGAGTGGTTCGGAAATGTGCCCCAAGTCTCCAAGCAACAAGCTCGCACAGGTGAATGCAACCTTAAAGGGAAAAGTTGACCTTGAAACCAGCTTGGCCTAAATACGCATGAATAGTGTGCACCCACCCTTTGTCCAGGTAAGATGTTCTGAGGATGAACTGGGAGGCTTTTTCTCTGTGGAGGGAGTCACGAGTCTCTCCTCCACCTGCACAGTCCCACGGGGACGGAGTCCGTGGCCTAGACCTTCCCATTCTCCCTCACAACACCCAGAAAGTCTTCTGCTGTGAGCTCTCCCCCAGGAGCCTTCCCGATACGGCCTTTCAGAGACTTTGAAATAGTGTTCATTGCACTGTTCTATTTGTTCCTCAAGGAGGTCCCTGGCAGAAGGGTGAACATTATCATCCCAGCTTACAGATGGGTAACCTGAGGCTCAAAAGCAAAGGCCCACATGACTTCCTAAAGGCCGGCACCCGCTCTTTCAACGTGGGTGCAAGCGCGGAGAGCAGGGGCGGCCAGACAGCAGCCTTGTGGAGGCCTGGAGGGAAGCAGAGAAAGGCAGACCGGGAGGGAAAGTTGGCAAGCTGGCATCGATTCTGAATGTCAGCAACTGGCCCAGATTTTGTCCCCTCCGTAACACGCCTGGTTTCAAAGCCACATGAAAGTGGTGTTCTTTCCAGCACACTGGGCTCTTTATAGAACAGAATTTAAAAGGGGGGGAGAAGGGCGGGTGGGGTGGAAATCAATGTGTGCTGCTGCTGTTAGGCAGAGCATCTTCCCCGAATACTGCAATCCTTGAAGCTTCCAGAGAACAGCGCCTGCATTAACCTCAAGGGAAGCAGCCTCGGGGTAGGCCTTGGATACTGCTGCCCTACTGTGAGTACCGTTCTTTCTTGCCAGAGAGGTTCTGATGTGAAGCTACAAGGCAGTTCATGGGTTCTCTTGATATTTCCTGGGCCTTTTGAAACTCGAGGCTCTGGGGAGGGAGGGTGATGAAGTGGGTGGCCTTCACTCTCAATGCTTTTCTTATGTAATCAACCTAGTCAGCAACATGGACAGACTTACTGAACCTTCAAGAAAGTTCTCCAGTTTAGGGGAACTCAAGTCGAGAACAGGGCTCTCCAAGTCAATAAAACGGTACAGATGCCATGCAGAGGAGAGAGCCAGACTAGGAATTCCTGGAGGGCCCCTTCCGGCCCTGCAAGGAGCCTGAAACTCAGCAGGTATTCAAGGAATCGTTTGATAACCAAAAAAAGAAAACGGAATCTCCCAAAACAAGGCAAACCCCTGCTGCACTCATTCCCTGGGTACTGGAGCTAGAGCTGAAACGGGACCTCCTCTGTGGATTCAACCAGAGCACAGAACTAGCCAGAGGGTCCAGGACACAGAGCAGAAAGAGGGAGGGGTAGGCCATCCAGCGCCACCCACCCCCCCTCTCCGCAATACCACCCGGGGATCTTCCTGAAGGTTCTCAGTGGAGTTTCGGCAGCCTGATCAATTTGCTTGGCAGAGGGATGACCGTCTGCGCGGACAAGCAGAACAATGGAAAGTCCAAAGGAGGACACTGGTAGGATTCAAGAATTTTCCCTCAAATCTGCGGGACAAGGTGCACTAGATGGTCTGTGAGATAATTTGTTGAACGTACACACACAGAGCCAATGTTAGCACAGGGCATGCACATAGATTCTTCTTACAAAACCCTTTGTCCCGGAGATCCCATGATTGCCACACAGACAGGATCCTTCCCTGAAATGGTCTCGCTGCTTCTACACTCTGGATGCCCTTTCGATCTTTCCTACACAAGACGGCCCGAGTTATTTCCCTAATCAATGGAGGGTTTCTTCTGACCAACATTAACTCAGTGCCTACTAGGTCTACAGGAAAAGGGTAAGTAGAGACTCAGCCCAGAATGATCCAAGGAGGGCACCCACCCCAGCATGCCAGCCTGGAGGGGAAAGCCAGAGAGGGCGTTCTGAAGAAAGGAGGCAAGTTCAAAGCTTAAAAAGACAGAGGAGAGGAAGCCAGGGTTCCCAGCTGGGAGTCCGCAGAATTGACTACCTCTTAAGATTGCCGCTCGTACCCACATTTGGGTGGTGCCCAGAATCTTCTCAAAGCCAAGGGAGTAAAGCTAGGATTAGACGGTGAGTGGGATGGAGCCCTGGTCCCTACTCATCTCTTCTTCTTCTTTTTTTTTTTTAATGTTTTATTTATTTTTGATACAGAGAGAGACAGAGTGTGAGCAGGGGAGGGGCAGAGAGAGAGGGAGACACAGAATCCGACGCAGGCTCCAAGCTCTGAGCTGTCAGCAGAGAGCCTGACGTGGAGCTCGAAGCCACCCAGACACCAACTGAGCCACCCAGGCACGCTCCCCCCCCCCCATATCTTCAAGCAGAGCTACACACAGGTGTAAAAATCCCCACTTGTACTCAGGTTTCCACAGATTTAAGAGGAGAAAAAGGATAAAATAAAAGATGAACTCCCGAGTAGGTCATTCAAGGCCCCCAGATGACTAATGAGCCTCATCTCCATCAGCTCAGTTGGAGGAACACCCTGTTAGGACTGGAAAAGCCTAGAAGGCAGAATCCGGGCAGGTAGGGGGTGGGCAGGTCTTCAGTAATCGTTAGATGGCAAGTCAAAGATTGGATCACAGAAAGGTCTCTTTGGGGACCTGAATTCGTAATCTGTTCTGTTCTATAGTGCAAAATCAGACCCCCCAGACTTCCCTAAGGGGAGCACACCTCATCTCTCACAACACACCCCTGGAGAACTGGGCTCTGCACACACCCAATGTTCCTCAGTCCCTCTGCACACCCACCGCCAAGGAGCCTGGGCTGATGTGGGAGGAGGCCAAGAGAGTATCGGGAAACTCACCTCCAGCTCTGCAGCAGACACTGCCTTCCAGCCATCTCTGGTCTCCAAATGGAAACAGAAGGAGCAAGTAGAAAGGCAGGCTGGGACCAGAGTGAGATCAGGGAGGTAGGAAGGGCAGCATGAAGTAAATCCAGGAAGCCAAGTACATGGCTTCAAAGCCAGGTCCAGAAGGGTCTGGGCGGGAAAGGTCAACACTGGAGGGAAAGGTCCAGCGTGGCTCACCTGGAACAGGACCCCACTCACTTGATTCTAGACACACAAGTCACCTGCCCAACCTTCAGTTTTCTGACCTGAGAAACGGCAAGAACGTCTCCCCATCTTTCAACCGAATGAGGTGATACACTGAAACCACAAGGCACCTTAGCCAGGTAAGAGCCGTTTATGGAGCACCGTGGTCTGGTGACACGGGAGTTTGGGATACGTGGCCTCTCCTTTCCTTTTCCTCTCACCGATCATTCTAGGGCAGATGGCCTCAACCCCGGCTGCCTTCATTTTTTTTTTTTAATTTTTTTCTTAATGTTTATTTTTGAGAGACAGAGAGAGAGAGGCAGACTATAAGTGGGGGAGGGGTGGAGAGAGACAGAGAGATGGAATTGGAAACAGGCTCCAGGCTCTGAGCTGCCAGCACAGAGCCCGACGTGGGGCCTGAACCCACAAACTGTGAGATCATGACCTGAGCTGAAGTTGGACACCCAACCGACTGAGCCACCCAGGCGCCCCAACCCTGGCTGCCTTCAGTATGCTCTACCTCTAATCCAGCACAGGGAACTCTGAAACGGTGCAGATTCCTGGCCCCTCCCAGACTTGCAGGGCCTGGAAATCTCCATTTCAGACAAGGTTCTCATTACATTTTTATGCAGTCTGCAGAAGCTTAGTTTTTGTTTGGAAGAACTTCAAGAAGCAAAACATGAGTTCAGCACTTGCAGGCAGTTTCACTGGCCTGGGTAAGCTTAGGACAAAGTCCCCGACACTGATTGCCAAGGAAATGCCTTGAGAAACGTAATTTGTGAGAATCATGGACAGCAAACACCTACACGGTCTTCCCACGTGCCCGGCACTATTCTCAGCTCTTCACATGGATTAACTCAATTAATATCTACAGGTCTCCATGAGACTGTGTCTGTCACTCCCACATTACCGGAGAGGAAACTGAGGCAGGGTGCTGCTGTCTGCATCTCTGGACATTTCATTACAGCTTTTTCCAGGTACCCCAACATGCGGTCATGAAAAAGAAGAAAGGCTTGGGAGTCTGACTCTCTGGGCCCAAAGCCTGGCGCTCCCGCTTCTAGCCAGGTGGCCACAAGCAAGTCCCTTAAACTCTCTGAGCCTCATTTCTCCGGTCTACTCAATGGAGCCAAGACAGCTCAGGCAGAGCTCTCCCAGGGATGAGAGGGGAAGCAGGGATGCGGCAGCTGACTAGGAGAGTGAGCGCCTGCCCCCCTGCCCCCTCCCAGCCTGAGTCAGGCCTCCTCCCCACCAGAGTCTTAGATGCTGAGTCATCACCCTGGCTTCCTTTTTCCAAGGCACAGCGACTTTGAGTCACGCCTTGGATGGGATTCTCCAGACTTGGGTCCCAAGGAAGAAATACAGCTTCGGGCCACCAGAAAAACACAATGCGATCTTTCTTCCCCATCCATGGACAGGCAAGCTCAGGCCAGGAGTTTCTTGAGCCTGGGGGAAGGGGTGGGGGGGAGCCCCCAGCTCTGTTCAGATCTAAGGTCCCACCTGGAGGGGGCGCCAGAACCCAGTCCACCACCACTAAGCAAGGCTGCAGCCCCTGCTCCCTAGTCTGATTCTGCTAAACTCTCAAGAGCATCTGATTTACACGAAATAAATAAATGATGACCGCATTCCGCCTAGAGAGTTTCCTCGCCGGAAACTCCGTGAAGATCCTATTTCTTTTTGCCCCTCTCATAGCAGAGGGGCAGACATCAAGACCAAGGACCGCTTTTGCCCGCTTCAGTCCCGACCAGAGGGGTCTGGAGGGGCAAGTTCCAGCCCTGGCTCAGCCTTGACAAGTCGTACCCTGTCTCTGGGCCTCAGTTTCCATCTGTAAAATGGGAAGAGGTTGGATCAGGATCTTGTGTGGGTTTTCAATTCCGTTCCAAATTACCAAACCAGTAGGTAGTAATCCTGAATGTGCACATCGCTCAGGGAGGTCTCCCTCTGGGGAGAGAAGACCCCAACAGGTGCTCCAAGGTCTCTCTGAAAAGCCAAATGGAACACGGCCACCCCAAAGGTCAACCGCCTGCTTGGGACTATTAGAGGGGAATGGGGCAGAGAGAAGGAGCCATTCCATTCATTCAGTGCCAGGCCCTGGGCCTGGTACCAGGTTACAGGGCAAGGCAGGCAGAGCTTTGCTTCTCAGCCTCTTGTGGGGGACAAAGCCCCACAGAACTAAGTCACAGGTGAAGGGACTTTATAGGTTTGACTCCTTACACCAGGGCAGGGTCCCTCTGGCAGTTCCCCACCCCTTCCTGATCACCTCTACCTCCCCCTCCTCCGGGGACCCCCACCCCTGTGCCACATGCCACACCAGCACCCCCTCCACCTGCACTTGTCCCCTGAATGCGTGAGCCCTTTGCAGGCAGGTGCTGGGGTTTGCACTCTCTGTACTTGCTTATTTCGACTCACATCAGTGAAACTCAGTAGAGACGCAGGGTTTCTGTACAGGAGGGGACGCTGGCGGGTTTGCCTTGGCCCCACATTTCCTCGCAAGAACACAGTTTTGTATTTAGGTATCTCGTTCATTGGAGGAGAACATTACGTATGGCGGACGGACTGATGAAGAGAATAAAACTCTCCAGTGTGGCCACGGGCTGAACTCTCTCTGAATCTTCGGTCTTTCCCAGGGAACTTAAAGGAAGCGCCCAGGACCTCGGGGAAGAGCTGAGCCCGGGCCCTCCCCCACTGGCTGCCAGGCACCTCCCCCTTTCCAGCCACAGACGGGTGCTGCCGCTGACCCACAGGGACATCTGACAGCAGAGGCGACAGACGGGAGAGTGCGGGGGGGGGGGGGGGCGGGTAAGGAAAGGATCCACTAAATCCAGCTTCACAGGCACTAAAGTGACAGAGGCGGTGACGGCGCCTTTGCCCCCGGCCCGCCACAGTCCTCACGCCCCAGCCCCCGCCCCAGGCTGGATCCGGGACCGCGGATCTCCTAGGAACACCGGAGCCATTCCAGCTGTTCGTCCCCGCGGAGGGCCAGAGAGGCGGGTCCCCGAGGCCGCGAGACCAGGCGAGCGGGGGAGGTGGGCGGAGGCGAAAATGACGCCACTCGCAGCCCTGGCCAGCGCTGGGCCGCCACTTGCCCACACGACCCCTCTGGAGCAGGCCACCTCTTCCGCGCCGCCACGGCGCCAACCCCGGGCCACCTCGGGGCGCGCACCCTGCCCAGCGGCGCTGGCGGACACTGGCTCCCGCGCGTACAGCACGCGTCGCGAAACACCCGGACCCTCCCCCTCCCCCCCCGCCTCCACCACCACGACACACACACCCCACCCCGGCTTCGAGGCGGAATCGGCCCCCGCCCCTCAGATGCAAATCGGTTCAGGACTCAGTCTGGAAACCAGACACACCCACGCCCCTTTTTCCAGCCTGAGCTCGCAGCTCTCCCTACCAACCTCCTTTCTACACACGCGCGCTCAAGCCCTCCCCAGACACCCCACTCCGAGGACACACCCCATCCCCAACACACACACACACACGCGCGCGCACACACGCACTCTCCCAGGCCCTCCTCCGGCTCCCACTTCCAGCGCGCCCTCGGGCCCGCGGCGCCAGCTGTGACTCCTGGGTGCCTTTGGGCAGCGCGATCAAGGTGTTCCCCGGCCGGCTCTCCACCCGTCCCCGAGCCTCAGGATCCCACTTTCCCGGCCGGGGAAAGGTGACCGGGAACCTGTCTTTTTTCCTCCTCTTCGCTAATCGAACCCCCCAGTCCAGCGGCGGCCGCGCCCCAAAGTCCCTCCTTGCGCCCGCGCCGCAGGGTCGCCACACACTTGCAGCTCGGGGGCCACAAAGGGCGGTCCAGAAGCTGCAGCAGCACCCAGGGGCGATCGACGCCTGCCTGCCCCGCAGGAAGAGGGTGTCGGGCTTACCTAAGCCACAGGGAGAAAAGCGAGAGGAGCCGGAGCTCGGCTGGAGGCGCGGCGGCCGGCGGGCGCGGAGGAGAGCGGTGAGGATGGGCGTGCGCCCCGGCGCGGGAGCGGGCAGACCAGGAGAGGTTTGTTTATGCGCGAGCTGAGAGCGACTTTATAGGCGCCGCGGCCCCGCCCCCGCGCTCGCCCCGCCCCGCCCCTCCCGAGCCCGCACACCGCGGGGACACACCCCTCGCCGCTCCCTCCTCCCCCAGCGCTCCTCCCGCTCCCGCCAGTGAGCCGGGCCCGGCTGGGCCGGGGCAGAGCGCGCCGGCTGCCCGCGCGAACCGCTGCCTGTTGCGCAAGCCTTTGTAGGGGCGCGGCGGGGAGGGGCCTCGGAGCCCGGGCTGCGGTTCGGCTCGGCGGTCGCCTCTCTCGCCCGGAAAGCCATGCCCTCCGCGTGTGCGGCGGGCGCGTGTGCCCGGGGGAAGCGTTTGTGTGCTCGCGCGTGGGCACGTGCAAGCTCGTGCGTGTGCGTGTGGATTTCCGGTGTGTCTCCGTGAGACCGAACGGCCCCATCTGTGTCTCGGAGTTTCTGCTGCGGAGCCCCATTGCGCCACGCCCTGACATCCCTTGCGGGCTACTCCCCACTTCCTCCGAGTCTCGAGATCTTAGCTCCGAGCCCCATTTCACCGCTGCCTCCTTGGCTTCCCTGCGACCAGCTCCCCGCTGGGGAAAGGTGCCCCTTGTTGCTTCCTCTCTCCGCTGAAACCCTCGCTCCCGCTGAATCCCAACCCTCTGGTCCACCCCCACCGGCTCATCCGGGCACCGCCCCTACCTCTGCCCCTCCCCAGTTCCAAGCCCACCAGTCCTAGTAGTTTCCCGCCCTTGGCCTTCCCTCCTCTGGGAGCCATGGCTGGGAGGATCCTTACTTACCCCTTCCTCTTCTGCTTCCCAGTACTTGACCCCGAGCACCCTTTCCACCCTTAGCTGTCCTCTGGTGCCTTGTTTCTGTTTAAAGATGGTCTCCGTGTTCTCAACCCACACTGCATATTAGAATCCCCGGAGGAACTTTTTTTTTTGAGAGGTGGTGCCAAGGCCCCATCCTAAACCAGATTAATCAGAACATTAGGGAGCTCCTGGAGGTCCTTCTAAGGCGCAGCCAGGTGAGAACCACTGGACAGAAAGAACATCGTTTTATAAGTAAAGGAACACCCTGTCACTGTCCCCAAGCCCCTGCCAGGACTTGTATTTGCAGGCTCCGGTCACCCTCCCCTGCCTTTTCTCTTCTGGCTGCTGATAAACCCGTTCCCTCCACCTGCCCATGCTTTGCTCAAGCCAAGGGACCTGGCTCTCTGCGCATCCCATTCGCCTCCATGCACCCTGACATTTACTTATCCTGTTATCCCACAAATATTTATTGAGCCGCTGCAACCAGCCAGGTTCTGTGCTCAGCCACCGGGAAAAGAACCGAAAAGGCAGTGTTCTTGCCCTCAGGGGCACGGCATAGGAGACCGAGGTTCTGTTTCCCCATCCACATACAACAAGTCTACGCTGAGCCCATTCGTTCGGTTCCTGGATCAAGCACCTACTATGTCCAGGCACTGTCTTAGACGCTGGGGATACGGTCGTGACCAAAAATGTGCTTCCTCCAAATCCCCCCTGCTCTTTGAAGACCTTCTCAGATCTAGCAGTCTTTTACCCCACTCCCATACATCCGTTTTCCCTTACCTCCTCCGTTTTGGCTTTCAACAAACATTTATTGAGCACCTATGGTTTGTTACCTGCCAAAGATAACAGAGTCAAGTTCAAAACTATGGAGGAGGCTGCCTACTCCTTCAATAACACATTAAAACACTAGTGTGTGCGCCGAAGAAGGGCATTTGGCCAAGAGAAGCCGTTTCCTGCCCCTTTGAGGAAGTCTTTGGGCACAGAGCCCAAGAGCCACCCAGACCTGCAGCCAGAGGCCCCAGAGTTGCTCAACGGGAACCCCAACTTTCCAGAAGGCAATGAGCAGAGAACGAATTCAGAGACAGGGGACGGAAGGTGCCAGAGACAGAGAGAGGAGAAGAAGAAGTGGAACAGTGGAGTCCAAGGTTGGAGAGCTTAGGCATTCTAAAACCAGGTCGCAAGGAGATAATTGCAGAGTCCAAATTGGCTCGGAGAAGGTGCCCCTGGACCCCACACTCCCTCTCCCACAGACCCGACACAGCCAGCTCCCCACCAAGGTGGCCGCACGATAGGAAAGACTGACTTTGGCTCAAGTCCAGATGCTCGCAGGATTAAAGATGCCCACCCTACAGAGCCGCCCACAACCCCGCACCCCCAGCCCGGACCGGCTGAGGCAGCAGAAGCCCTTGGAGCCAAATGTGGGTGCAAGTGAGTTGAGCTGTTTAAATTATTTCTTTTTCTCGCTGGTCAGCAATAGAATTAGATTTGCCTAGTAAATGCGTGTGGGCTGCAATCCATCACAGGATGAGATCGGAGCTTCTGGACGAATGTCCTCTGGAAATTTCTCTTTAGCAACACCTTAAATTTATTCACAGAATATTTGGACCAGAAGGACCTTTGGGCTCATGGATTCCCCACCCTCTTTCTTGGAATGTGTGGGTACTCAGGGTTGAGAGAGACCCAAGAAAGCTGGAATTCAGGAGAATGACAGCTGCTTCCCATACTTAGGGGCTGTGACACCTGGGTAGTCACCCCCCCTCTCTGCACCTCCGTCTCCTTCACGTGCACATATGAGAGATGCCATCAGACCTTCCCACCACAATTTATGCGCCTGATGTGGTCGTGCCGTATCTCCTTCCCGTTAAGATGAGGAAATGTCCCTGAAAAGCCAGCCTCCCCAGCTCCAGTACTGGGCCCCCTCTCCATCCTTTGGAATCCCCATCTCCCTCTCTTCTGGATCATTCTAATCAAGGAGTACACGTTCCCTGCAATTCACGACCCTTCCTTCCTATTATCCCACTTGGCTTACCTGTCTTCCCACTGCCTCCACCAAACTACTCTAACTCGGTGTCTACACACACCCCTCCACGTCCTTCTGTCCCTTTCCCTTTACTTTTAAGCGTTTAATTTATGAAGATCCTGGACGAATAATTCTGCAAATCTTGTTAGGAAAAAAGATAGCTTTCCCCACCCTCCCTGCCTCACAAGCTCTACACCCCTGGGCAAGTGCTTTGACTTCCTGCCTCAGCCTCCTCATCAAAGGAAAGAAAAAAAACAAGACAAAACAAAAATCAACAAACAGGGGCGCCTGGATGGCTCAATCAGTTAAGCATCTGACTCTTGATTTTGGCTCAGGTCATGATCTCAGAATCATGCAATCAAGCCTGACCATGTCTGGCTCCGCGCTGAGCATGAAACCTGCTTAATATTCTCTCTCTCCCTCTCTCTCTCTCTCTCTGCCCCTCCCCTGCTCACTCTCGCTCGCTCTCTAAAAACATAAAATAAGATAAAATAACAAAAAACAAAAACAAAAACAAACCACTTAACAGTAGAGTAATAATAGTTAACTGCTGGGGTCACTGTGAGAAATACACGAATTAACACATGTTAAGTGCCCAGAACAGTGCCTGGCACGTAAAAACCTCTTGAAAAACTGTTAACAGACTTCATCCTTGCCACCATGGTCCCTGGCATCTTGCATGGTGCCCGACTCACACGGAAATCCAGTAAATATTGGGTGAGTAAGCGAGTGGACGCAAGTCCTTCTGTCTGAATTCTCCCCACTTTGCGCAGCCTGGCTCGGGCTTTGTCGGGAGGGGAAGGGATCTGTCTACTTGCTTTCGGAGCCCACGCGTGCACCTCTGGAAGTTCTCCCCGTGCTCTGAGAGCAGATCTGCCCCCGTCACATCCCACTGTGGGCGATGGGGAAAACGGCAAAGGAGAACAATTTCCTGCGAGATGTTAGCCTGTGCTCGGGGCGCGAAATGATCCATTATTTTGAGCATAAACAAAGAGGTATGCAAGGCCGGGCCCACGGAAAATCAGTTTCTCTTCACTCCTGGTTTTTATTTATTTTTATTTTATTAGCGTTTGTTTATTTTTGGGAGAGCGAGAGAACAGAGTACAAGCAGGGGAGGGGCAGAGAGAGAGAGGGAGATACAGAATCCGAAGACAGGCTCCAGGCTCCGAGCTGTCAGCCCAGAGCCCGATGCGGGGCTCGAACTCCTGAACTGTGAGATCATGACCTGAGCCAAAGTCGGACGCTTAACCGACTGAGCCCCCCCCCAGGCGCCCTGTCTTTACTCCTGGTTTGTAAGAGTTCGTCAGAGCTGCTGTAACAAATTGCCGCCAACTGGGTGTCTTAAACCAGCCGAAATGTATTATCTCACAGCTCTAGAGGCCCGAAATGCAAAAACAAGGTGTCGCCAGAGCCGCGATCCCTCTTTGCACATGGTGTTGCAGCTTCTGGTGCTGCTGGCACTCCTTGATGGCTCCTGGTTCGTGGCCACGTCCCTCCAGTCCCTGCCTCTGTCAGGACACGGCCTTCTCCCCGGGCGTCTCTGTCTCTTCTCATAAGGGCCCCCCTAATCCGGTATGACCTCATCTTACTAATTACATCTGCAAAGACCTCATTTCTCGGTAAGGTCACATTGTGAGGTTCTCAGTGGAAATGAATTTCGGGGGGACGGGATTCAAGCCAGGACACGGTCAGTTGTGTATTTACTACTTGTAGCGTATTTGCAGAGGGACCCACTCGCTGGCCTGTCACGGGCAGGCCTGAGGATGCTGCTTTCAGAGGGTCTCCCGCGAACTCCCGCCCGGCTTTCCACCAGCTGCCCTGATGGCATCTGCCCCCTCCGATCCCCTTCGGCCCCTGCTTGGCTTCCTCTTGAGCAACCTAATCACAGGTCCTGCCTAATTAAACCTTCTACCGCTCCTGCTGCCTGCCAAGTTCACCACCCACCCCCTCCCGGAGCGGCTGTACCGATGCCCCTGCCCGTGCCCGGACTCTCCTCTCCCTCCCCCCTCCCCCCAGGCACTAGGTTACCCTCCAATTCCCCTCACATTCTCACCTCTGAACCTTGGTCCACAATGTTTCTCCTTCCCGAAAGCCCCCCACACCCCCTGCCCCTATGCGGATTCCATTCATGGGGGGAAACACTAGGGTTGCTCTCCACCCCTACCCCTGCCCATTTCACCTCTCCTACTCCCTGCCCCGCCTTTCCCTGAAGTTAGGCACACGGTGTGCCTCTCACTGTCAATGGATGGGGAGCGGAAGTGACCTGTGTCACTTTAGATGGGAACTTTAATAGCCAGTGTGGGATTCACCTTGTTCTCCTGCCTCGGCCACAAGCGATACCCCAGATAGTGTAGGCGCCTTCCCTTGGGAGGAACATGGAGCACAGCCCCCAGCTGGCCCCAGGTAGACATGGGACCAGGGAAGGAATAAACTGCCAGGGCGCCTGGGTGGCTCGGTGGGTTGAGTGTCGGACTTCGGTGCAGGTCATGATATCATGGTTCGTGGGCTCAAGCCCCACATCAGACTCTGTGCTGACAGCGAGGAGCCTGCTTGGGATTCTCTCTGTCTCTGTCTTCTGTCTCTCTCTCTCTCACTGCCACTCCCCTACTTGTGCTCTGTCTCTCTCAAAAATAAACATTAAAAAAAGAAAAGAACAAGAAGGAAAGATCCTGCCAGGAGGATTTTGCACGGGTCTGTCACTGCTGAGCCCCCACAGCCCCTCCGGACTGGATCGCTGTCCTCCGAGGCCACGCCACACGTCCGTTCCTCCAGGAAAGCTCTCTTGTGCTTCTCCAATCAGTTCATTTTTCAAATTCAATACATAGTTGTCAAGCACTCACAAGCCTACCAGGCCCAGCCAGAGGAGCAGGAACAAAGGGACCAATACAACAGTGGCTTGCCCTTGGCCCTGTGAGTGTCCTTAAGTAAGAATAGAGAGCCTCAGGGCCGCCTGGGGGGCTCACTCGCTAAACTGACTTTGGCTCTGGTCATGATCTCGAGTTGCTGTTTGTGAGTTCGAGTCCCTCTGTGCTGACAGCTCAGAGCCTGGAGCCTGCTTCAGATTCTGCCTCCCTCTCTCTGTCCCTCCCCTGCTTGCTCGTGCACCCTCTCTCTCTCTCTCTAAAAAATAAATAAACATTAAACAATTTGAAAAAAATAGAGAGTCTTAGAAGACTCTGTGACCCAAGAGTCTAACCTACTCTGAAAGGGCTGGAAAAGCCTTTCTGAAAAAGGGATATTTGAAGCAGCCAGCCCTTAGATGAGGCATGAGTGACCATGACCTTGACACCTTCTGATCCCCGGAGATGGCGCGTTTACCTTTCTTTTTGCTAGTTAGAATTCTTTTTTCGGTCTTTTTTTTAAGTTTTATTTATTTTTTGAGAGAGAGAGAGGGAGAGAGAGAGAAAGCAAACAGGGGAGGAGCAGAGAGAGAAAGAATCCCAGGCAGGCTCTGCACTGTCAGTGCAGAGTCCAAAGTGGGGCTCGAATTCATGAACCCATGAGACCTGGGCCGAGATCAAGAGTCAGGCACTTAACTGACTGAGCCGCCCAGGCACCCCTCTGAGTTAGAATTCTTTAGTGTGTATATAGCATAAACGATTTCAAATGGCTTAAGCAACAAAAGGAAGGGCATATCTATGGGCTCACATAGCACTGAAGTCCAGAGGAGGCTGGCTTCAGGCACAGCTTGAACCAGGACCTGCTGCCACCAGGCTCCTGCCTCTCCCCCTCTCAGTATCTCGCAGATAAGTTTTACTCCAAGTTGGCTTTGTTGGAAGGCAGGTCCTTGCTAGATTCCATCAGGAGGTTATCAGGTAAATGCAGGTCAGTTAGCTAGAGAATTCCTGATCTCCAAGGAGGACAGAGCCCCGGGAAATTTTCCCTCATTTTCTCTGAGAGGCCGCGGGAGCTTTGAGGAGCCTGAATGTACGCTTGGCAGTCGCTCCTCTGAAAATCGCCGGCCCTTAGCTCCCCACCCACCTTCCTGGCCTGACCATCTACCTTCACCGCCATCTACAGCAACAAGTGCGCCTTCCGGTCAAACCTGCCTGCTTGCCCTGTCCGGTGGTGCCGCGTACCTTCACGCCCCTGTGACCCTGTGTGCACACCCGAGGAGACTGCAGCTCCTCTACCCTGGGGACACGCCGACTTACACAGGGCAGGCAAGACTTGAGCCACGTTCGCTGACTGAATGTAAGGAAGGAGGGAGGAAGGGGATTTGAACGTCAGCGTGTTCAAAACTACCACCACTCATCCAGGTTTTTACGCTCCTCCTTCATACTTTCAAAACATTACTCTGCTTCCTTCCCGCAAAAGGCTGCATTTCCCTTACCCTTGGAGGCGCTCACTGATGTTCTGAGCGAACACTCGTCTTTGAGAAGTTGAGCCTGAGCCTGAGTCTCCCTCCGCACTGGCTGGTCCCCTCCCACCATCACCTGGGACCTGAATCAAGAAATGTAAAAGGATTTTGTAGTAACCATGAAATGTCCTTGCCGACCAGAGTCCAGAAGGAGCGTCACGTGACTCTACCTTCCTCATGTTAAACTAAAGGTCAGTCAGGTCCCCTCTGCCGGACCCGATGGTGAATTCCATCTTGGTCAATAAATTATCCTGCCTGATGTTATTACAGTTAGGAAGGCAACTCTACTGCCTTTTTCGTTTTTTTCCACTTGCAGGGCTTTCTGGTGCTCCTCTGTAAGGACTCTCGGGGTCCCCCCCACCCTTGCCAGGAGCCTCCTACACCACAACTCGGTGTCAACCCTGATTGCGCAGGCCCTGTTTTGCTCCTTCTTTCCGGACAGAAACTGAAATTGTCATCCCACCGAGGCCTTCTACAATGTGTGCCTTTGACCACCACCAGGATCAAATTCAAGAGGAGGATCTGCAATCTACCCCCACCCTGGGGAGCACAGTGCAGGCATGCGCTCTACAAGCCACCAGGGATCAGACAATGGATCCGTGGAGGGACAGGGGAAGGGCGGGCTTGTTTTCAAGGCTCAAGAAGACCAAGGCAGAGGTGCCCTGTTCCTAAGCAAAGAAGGGAGGAAGGTGGAGGGGAAACCAATTATGCCCTTGCACAATCTGGGGAGGGTCAGAGTTCGCCTGAGCGTGGACGCGTTTGTACTTAATACTCTTTCTTATAAGGATGGAGGGCATAGGACCTTTCAGAGGGAAGTGCCCCCCGCCCTGCGCCTGTCCTGCAGGCAACGTGGGTGCCCATTTCACAGATGAGGAAGCTGAGACCCAGATTGGACTGATGGCCCAAAGCAATCCGTCCTGGCCCAGGCCTGGGAAGGCAGTAACCCCAGTGGCTGCCAGCCTACATCATTGCTGGACAAAGAGCTAGCGACATGAGCAGGGTGTCCCTGAGGAGGAGGAAACAGAGTCAAGGAGCATCAGGAGAGGACAAAAGGTGACTGTCACAGTCCCACGAGCCAGCCAGGTGAAGCTGAGACAGAGCCCCCAGAGCCACGCCTGGGGCCAAGGGGCAGAGTCACCCAGTCTTCCTAAAACAGACAACCCCTAGTTTATATCAAGACTAACTGTGAGTTTACCTTTAGCCCATGAGCATTTAGGGCCGGTAGACCACGCCTCAATCCTGAGCATATCGTAAACTAGGAAATGCTACAGAAATGGTGGCTACCATCACAACCACCAAAAATTCAAAACTAGATGTTCCCTGTGAAGCTATTAGAAAATTCAGATAAGCATGGGGTGCCTCGACTCTTGATTTCATCCCAGGTCATGATCCCAGGGTCGTGGGATCGAGCCCTGCGTCGGGCTCTGTGCTGAGCATGAAGCCTGCTGAAGATTCTCTCTTTTTCCCTCTGCCCCTCTTCCTCACTCCTGCTCTCTCTCTCTCTCTCTCTCACTCTGAAAAAAAAAGAAAAATCAGGTAGGCACTAAATACTTACAACAACAACAGAAATCACAAAAACAATGAAAATAACCCAACACTCAGTAATAATCTCTATTAATATTTTGGTGCCTCTTACTCCAGAAATTTCTCTATGAGTATGTAGGTTTGCAGGTACGGGTAAATATATATTAAAAATTTATGATATCATTTAATTGTCAGTATGTGCTTTGATGACAGCCTGTAAAAATAACTATTGACTTTGTTATAACCTGCCTTTCTCACACAACCAGATACGATGAACATCTTTGCGTTTGAAACAAAATCTGCCCCCCCATTTCTTTTTTACTTTCTTATCATGAAACACAGCCTGTATGAAACAGAAAATGCATCAAACGTAAGCGTGCACTATAGTGAGATAATTATAAAGTGAACATCCAAGAATATAGAGCGCCCGCCTGGGCCGAGACAGGGAGCTGGACCAGCCCGTGGAAACTCTCTGTGCTATCCCCAGCATCCACGAGGCAAGAAGATTGTTCCTAATAACATATAATATTTATCCCCTTGCACAGATGGACAAAGCCTCGTATAATAGTTCTAATAAGCATAGCTCATACCTAGTTAGCAAAGGTACAGGGAGCTCTTGGAAACCATTTGCATGTAATCACGTTAACCTTCACCACATCTCCAAGACGTAGGGCACGATTTTGACCGTCCCTGCTTTACAAATGGAAAAAGCCAAGGCAGGAAACACATGAAGTAATTTGCCCAAGACGCCCAGCGAGTAAGGGGTAAGGCTGGAAACCAAAGCCGGGCGGTCTAGCTCTCAAGTATGTTCCTCACCACCATCTCTGGCTGGCCCCCAAGCCCACATTCTCCTCCTAAACCACCAAAGGGCCTTCTGAAGCCAAGGGGCTCCGCAAACATTTTTATGGGATGTCTGGAGGGAGATGCTTGGAGCCAACGCTCCAGCCAGGGGCCCCGGACAACCAGAGAGAAAGCACCTGGCTCTGTGTCTTTGTCTTGTGACTCTGAAACCAACCTCACTGCAACCACACCTCCTGTGCTGAAAGGGAAAAGGGCCCCCTGATGAGCTCACCTCCTCCCGGGCCGTCCCCTCCCCCACCGCCAGGGGCAGTGAGGCTGGGCTCCCTGAAGTGGTGATAATGGGTTTAATCATTAGGTGAGTGACCATCAGAGGCTTCCTGGGGCTGATTATTAATAGAAGCTTAGGAAGGTGTGCATGTTCGGTGACAGGCTAGCGTTTTTGGGGTGCCAGGTCAGCTCGGTCTCTTGGTTTCTTGAGTCACCTGCATGATTCAGATTCTAGACTGTCTCCTTTGACTCATCCATCCCCTGGCTGAGGGCTTGGCTTCTTGCCTCTGGGGCACCCCCTGCCCAAGGCAAACTGCTGTCTCCCTTCCTTCCTTGCTCCTCATTCACATCATCTTTTCCCAGGCTGTCCGCGGGAACTGAGCTTTTAGTCCAGGAAGCCTGGTTTTAGATGCTGGGAGACCTTGGCTAGATTGTCTAACCCCTTAGAAGCTCACCTGGAGATGGGGGTGACATCTGAGTCATTGGGAGGGCCGGCGGATAATCGCACAGCAGACACGCAGTGACCCACTAGTCACCCTCAGGCTCCCACAATGCACGCTGGCTGCTGGAGGGCTTAACTGACCCTGTCCCTTTGCACATGCTATTCCCTTGGACATGCATGTCTTTTCCTGGCCTCTGACCCTTTTCTCCACTATGCGGCGTGACAGTCGTATGAAGGGGCGTGATTTATTGCAATATTAAATAGTGGGATTCTTCTTTTTATTTTTTCGGCAGGGCTCTAGCGAAGAACCTTGGCCCCTTTGAGCCCTCTCAATCCAGCCGTAAGATGACTGGGCTCAAAGCAAGACACAGACCTTGCTGGCATTTGTTTCGGGAATGGCTGGACTTTCTTGTTCCAAGAATACCAGCAGGGAAGGGAGAAGCTGGAAGGTGGAAAAGGAAGACCCCTCTGCTGGGGGTGGAGGCAGGGTCTAGGACCCTTGACCCTGTGCCCTGAGGAAGAAGAGGGGCCTCGGGGTCCTCAACCACCCTCTCCGGAGGGTCCTGGTGCCCAGGCAGTACCCTGCCCTGGAGGAAAGCCTGGGTTCCCCCCTGCCTGACCGCTTTGTAACACAACCCCGCAAACTCCGCATGACCCTTGGGGTGGGGGAGCTGGGTACCCCACTCTTGACTGACACACGCAATTTCCCACAGGGCTGTAAGTCCGGTTTAATCTGATTTAAAGAAAATAAAGAGATGGGTATTTCTTGGGTATCGAAGCGTGCGGCCTGAGGTCTTGACACATCACACCTGCAGCGGGCCCCCCACATCCCTGCATGAGGTGAAGCACCACTGCACAATGTGGTCCTGGAGAGAGCATGCCCTGTGGTCAAATGGGTCAGGAAACAGAGTGGAGGCAGGTCTGGGGGAGGGGGCAGCTTCCTGGAGCCCGGACCTCCACTCACACTGTAGCCAGTAGCCGCAGGTGGCTGTCGGTAAATTAATTCTGATGAAATGAAATTTAAAATTCACCATATTTCAAGTATCTGATAGCCCCGCGTGCCCCGTGGCCACTGTCCTAGTCAGCAATCAGTTCCATCGTGGCAGAAAGTTCTAGTGGGCAGGGCCAGTGAGCCCAGGGCGGTTCCACGGGGAGCATCGGAAACAAACTTTGTCCACTCTCCCAGTGTTCAGGGACAGCTCTAATCATTTCCAATATTCCAATTCATGGGGATTTTGTGGCCACTTTATTCTTTGAGGTCTTCCAGGATGCTTTTTTGAGGTGAAGTTTCTACCACTGAGGAAGGACGCAGGATGTCACGCCAAAACCTCATTTTCTTTTTTCTGTCTCAATCAGTAGAGCATGCAACTCTTGACCACGAGTCATAACCATGGGGTTATGAGTTCGAGCCCCACATTGGGCACAGAGATTACTTAATAATAAAAGTAAATTAAAAACAAAAGTGCCTCGTTTTCTTTTTCTAGTGTTTGTTTATGTTTGAGAGAGAAAGAGAGAGAGACAGAGTGGGAGCGGGGGAGGGGCAGAGAGAGAGGGAGACACAGAATCCAAAGCAGGCTCCAGGCTTTGAGCTGTCAGCACAGAGCCCGACGCGGGGCTCAAACCCACGAACCGTGAGATCATGACCTGAGCCGAAGTCGGACCCTTAACGAACGGACTGAGCCCCCTGGGCGCCCGGAGAAGCCTCATTGTCTCTTGCAGTTTTGGCTCTTCTCTTTGGGTGCTCCCCAGCTCTCTGAGAGAAATCTCCTGGTCACGGGTACATCCCCAGCTGGCACACAGTCGGTGCCTAATACATGTTGACAGGATGGATGGATGGATAAGCTGCCAGCAGGCTGGCTTGGGGTGGCTGACTTTGATCTCCAACATAACTGGGTTTAAACCTCATCGTTTCCAGGAAACCTTTGCTGACTACAACCTCCAACTCTGGGCAGAATCCTACGTGTTTGAGAGCCAGAGAATTCTCTGCAGTGATCCCAGAATTCTCCATTGCTTTCTTGGGTTCACAGAACACGCTTTGCTGTTCCAGCTAGGAGAGCTGAGAGATCCTTGACCAGAGAGTAGGGAGGGGAGGGGAGGGAGAGGAGGGGAGGCCGACCCTCGATAGACAAAAGAGGAGGAGAAAGGCTGGGTACGTGGGGCATCTGGGGTAGACAAGCCCTTCTGTCTGCACAGCACGGGTGCAGACATCACCCAGGCCAGCCGGGGCCGCGTCTCACTGCTTCTCTGACACCTCCACCCTGCCCATGCTCGCCTGCGTGCTCGGTCACGTCCTCCTCGTCCGCTGCGTGCCCCACGCACGCTGCGTCACCCTGCCAAGCTATGCAGGTGAGCCTCTGGCCTGGGCCCAGGTGCTGTCCCCTGCTGGGCGGGGCCGACTGTGCCTGCCACTGCCCCTCCTCCCCACAAAGAAAGCCAGCCTCTATTTTCACACTTGGGCACGCACTTTGTCTTTGAGCGTTTCTCACTAGATATCAGAGAGGTGTCACCTGACAGCATGATTCTATGCCAGGTTAACCTTCTTCTGAGAAACGTTCCAAACGGCACGGCTCGGTTGATCGATGATTCGTTCGTTCATTCGCCCACTTGCCCAACGATATTTCCTACTCTGAGCAAAGGGTTCCGCGGTTTCACGGAATGCTGGAAGGTCCAGGAACGAATGAGGGAACTCTGCCCTTGACGACTGGTCGGGCAGGTGGAGAGGTAGTAATCATCGTGATTACAGCTCACACTTCCTGTGTGTTAATTTTGTGCAGGTCCTGTTCTGAGTGCTTTCTATATTTGAAGCCTCCGAACATTCTTACGTGGGAGATACTCTGGTAATTCCTATTTTATACATGAGGAAAATGGGTCCAGAGAATTTTTTTCAATGTTTGTTTTTATTTTTGAGAGAGTGCTCACGCGGGAGGGGCGGAGAGAGGGGGATGGGGGATCCCAAGCGGACTCTGGGCTGACAGCAGCCAGTGGGACGCCGGGCTCGACCTCGCGAACCGGAGATCATGACCTGGGCAGAAGTCAGATGCTCAACTGACCGAGCCACCCAGGTGCCCCTGGGCGCAGAGGATTTAAGTGAAAAAAACACCACACAGCTTGTGTGAGTCTGCTAGGGCTGCCTCACCGAGTGCCACAGACTGGGGGCTTCACCCCCAGAAGGGTAGTTCTTCACAGTTCTAGAAGCTGACAGCTGACAGATCAAGATATCGGCAGGGCTGGTTTCTTCTGCAGTCACTCTCCTTGGCTTGTCGATGCCACCTTCTCCCTGCCTCCTCACGTGGTCTCCGCCCTCCCCGCCCTCTGTGCCTCGGTCCTAATCTCTTCTTTCAAGGACACAATCACAGTGGATTAGGGCCCGCCCTAATGACCTCATTTTAACTTAATTAGCTCTTGAAAGCCCCTGTCTCCAGTCAGTTTTGAGGTCCTGGGGGTTAGGACTTCAACACATGGATTTGAGGGGGACACAGAGGCAGAGCCAGGATTTGAACCCAGCCTGGTGGCTCTAGGCAGCTTAATGTCACAGAGACTTGCCACAGGGGACGACAGAGCCAAGGCTGCAGGATTCCCGGAGCAGGGGACACCGGGAGGGAGGGGGTGACGGGGAGTGACGGTTGGTATCTCCCAAGCCCAGCCCTGACTCACAGCTCTCTAAGCCCTGGGAACCCTACATCCCCTGGGGGGGGGGGTCCTCAAATTCCCAAAGGACCTCCCGTCCCCTGGAGCAGAGCAACAGACTTGCGACCGGAAGAAGAGCTTCTCCCCGCCCCTCCCCCCACCAGGCACCTTGCTGGGTCTTCCCCCAGGGTCCATCCTACTTAGCCAATAACCCTGCAAGTCAGTGATTGTTCTCCTCAAAAGGAGAACATGGAGGCCAAGTTCTTTGTGGTGCCCCTTCCCCCCCCCCCCACGTCTTGTCAGAGAATATTGTAACTGAAGGATCACTTAGGGGCTCTGATGATTCTGTAGATGAAAACACTGAGGCTCAGAGGAGGGATTCGGTTTATTGAAGTCACAAAACGTATTCTAACCGAAACTAGGGCACCCAGCTGGAGTGTGAGCCCATAGGGGTAGGGATTGTGTCTGTCTTAGTCACCCGGAGTCCCCAGCCCGGAAAACCAGATGAACACAAAGTAGACCTTTCCCACATATTTGTTTGAAGAATGAATGAATGAATGAATGAACAATGAATAACAATGCCCAGCCCAAGCCCTTGTTTTAGCCCCAAATCACCCAAGAGAGAATGGGTTCTAGTCATTTCCCTCTTCACTCTCCCTAATAGAACAGCAGATTTTAACGCAAAACCAGCCAAAATAAATACAGTCCCTTGTATGTGACTAAGTTTTGGACAATAGTAAGTTCAAAGTAGAAGTAGCTGAAATCTAAGACATAGGCTTAAAGGGAGGAAAGATGCACAAATAAATGTGCTTCCTTCTTAATGACGGCAAGAATAAGATCCAATGGCTGGGGCTCCAGCAGCCATAATGGACCATGAGGTAACCTTCGGAATGAAATGTAACAGAACAGATGAAATGTAGCAGAACAAGGAGAGAAGGAACCTGGGTTATTGAGACCATGGGGCAGAAGTCTGACCCAGACAGGTTAAGTGTGGAGGGGTCTGTCTTGCCACCTACCAGTTATTTAAACAGGCAAGAAATTCCTTCAATCCGCTTACCGGTTCTGGGATCTTGGAGAAGAAACTATTTAAACCCTCTGAGCCTTAGTTTTGTCACCTGTACAATGGGGATAGTAATACCAACCTCAAAGTTTGCTGAGATAAAGAGATAAAATAATATTTCCTGGCAAACAGTAGGTACTTCATAAATTTCCTCCGGTCCTTCCCTTGCCCCCGGGGCCATGACGGTGGGCCTCTAGAGCACTTGGACCAAGTAAGCCGGACACACGAAATTTATTTCAAGAGCACAAGTGGAGAACGGCATGCATTTGTCCTATGTGATCTCCTGACTACGGGTGAGCCAGAGAGAGGTGGGGCTCATGCCAGGTGACAGTCCCTCCAGATGCATGAAGACTTTGCAGCAAACCTCTGCCCCCTGCCCTGTCCACGTCACCCCAGAGAGAAATGCTTCAATGTGAATGAAAGGTTAAAGTAACATGGAAGCAGCAGTATATTTCAGTGATTCTACAATTAAATATTCAAATCATTTTATATTTAAATTTCTGTGTCTTCGGGGCGCCTGGGCGGCCCAGTCGGTTAAGCGTCTGTCTGACTTTGGCTCAGGACATGATATTGAGGTTCGTGAGTTCAAGCCCGGCGGCAGGCTCTGTGCTGACAGCTCAGAGCCTGGAGTCTGCTTCAGATTCTGTGTCTCCCTCTATCTCTGCCCCACCCCTGCTTGTGTTCTGTCTCTCTCTGTCTCTCAAAAATGAATAAACATTCAAAAAATTTTTTAATTTCTGATGGAATCAGAGATATCAGGTAGCAAAATTGTAATGGGGCTTTGAAGAGCAGTCTAGAGTGGATAAATGGATGGCATCTCTCCCGCATGGCGGTGGATGGAGAGAAATGGCTGCCTAGAGCATCCTGTATTGAGAATTCTCTGTGTCACATCAACTAGTCATGTCTGTCCTTCATATCAACTAGTGATGTCTGCCCAGGGCAAAGAACAAAAATGGGAGCACATACACATGGTTGGGGTATTCGTCATCCCCGAGCTGGTTCCTTCCTATCATCTGGTTAAACCTAGTAAAACTAGTAACAGCTAAGTAGTAGCTCAGAGACCTCCCCTTGGTGTAGGTCTTCTCCAGGGAGAGCTGAAAGAGAAAGATGGGTTGATACGGATCCTGTGTTAAGTTACCCAGAACTGAGCATGGAAGACTAAGCCCTCTACACACATTATTTCTGACCTCCCAACAATTTTGCAAGCGAGGCACAAGTGTACCCCTTTTACAGTTTAGGAAACTGATTTCTGAGAGTGAAAGTGACTCGCCAGGACCTTTTGGGGACTGTTAAGAGGCAGAGTCAGAAGCTTCCATCCAGCCATACTGTGATCCCATGAGGCTGACAATTAATTACAGAAGCTTTCTTTTGCCTCTGCCCTTGCTGAGTTATCCGGGCACCGGCCTCGGCCCCCGTTTGGCTTCGACTCCGGGACCCAGCCTTGGCTCCCACCACGGACGGTCGTGTGGCTCCTCCGGTGGTTGGGAAACACCTGTGTTTTGCCCCACACAGGCCAGCCTAGAGTAGGAACATGTTCTTCACGGACTCCTTTGCAGTCCTTTCTGTGCAAGCAGAGACAAGGGCCGGGTGCTGACTCAGGGCTGCCCGAACGGTCTGGGGTTGTTTGTTCGAGCAGAACTGGGAGTTTTAAAACCTGCCTGGTCCCTGCCAGCTCCTCGCTCGTGGGCCAAGAACCCAGGGGGCCTGAGGAGGCGCATCATGGGGTCTCAGGGATCTTCTCTCCCCTCTCATTTAGATTCCATCTCCTTTGTACTGCTTTTGTGCTAATTTTGCTGACGTTTCAATGTTAAGTAAATTCGGATGAGGAATATATTCTAATAGCTTAACAAATAAGCAATAGAAAGAGGTGCCCATGAGAATTTCTTATTCCCACTCCTGTCCCCTATCCATTGTGCTCTCTACCCCTCCTCCACCCCCCCTCCCCCATAAAACCATTTATCTTACTCTTGTGTATAACCATTCTGAGTTTCCCGGAGAAAACACACACCTATATGAACATATATGGTTATCACCCCACTACTTTGAACAAGTTTATTTTTGGAATCATGATGCTTTTTTTTTTTTTTTAAGTAGGCTCCACGCCCAGTGTGGGGTTTGAACTCATAACCTTGAGATCAAGAGTCGTATGCTCTACCCACTGAGCCAGCCAGGTGCCCTCTCCCTGATCATCACCCCACTTCTATTATGTGAAAATTAGCACGTTGTTTTACATCACCTTGCACCTTGTTTATTTCAAGTAATAATAGTCCCTGAAGCTCACAACACAGAAGGAATGTCCTAGTGGGTTTTTTTTATTATAGTTTATTGTCAAGTTGGTTTCCATGTAACACCCAGTGCTCTTCCCCACAAGTGCCCTTCTCCATGCCCATCACCCTCTTTCCCTTCCCCCCTCCCCCTTCAGCCCTCAGTCTGTTCTCAGTATTCAAGAGTCTCTCGTGATTTGTCTCCCTCCCTCTCCCTAACTCTTTTTCCCCCTTCCCCTCCCCATGGTCCTCTGTTAGGTTTCTCCTGTTAGACCTATGAGTGAAAACGTATGGTATCCGTCCTTCTCCGCCTGACTTATTTCGCTTAGCATGACGCCCTCGAGGTCCATCCACTTTGCCACGGATGGCCAGATTTCATTCCTTCTCATGGCCATGTAGTATTCCATTGTCCTAGCGGTTTTTGGACATTGCATGTATTCCACTGAACGGATTGCTAGATTATTTGATCCGTCTTCACTTCATAGATATTAGGTATGTTTCCAACTGTTTACTACAAACAATGCTGCAATATTGTATGTCACTTAGTAACCGAGCGAGATTATCAGTTGGATAAATTTCCTAAAGTGGGATTGCTGGTTCATAGGGTAAATGCTTTTATAACTTTGCTAGTATTGCCAAACTGCCCTCCATAAACTTGTACTGATTTACACTCTCATCAGCAATAAACCAGTTTCCACCCAACATCACCAACAGAACGCATTGTTAATATTTAATTGTTTAATTCAATCCGATAGGTGAAAAAATGGTCCCTCAGTAGTGTTTTATTTGATGATCTTTTACTGTTGTGTCCAGCTATATATCTTCTTCATATTTTTTAAAGCGATTTATGTGTTGTTGTGTTTTTTTTTTTTTTTACTAAAAACTTCCTATTGATATCTGTTGCCCATTTTTGGGTTTCTAGTCTTTTTCTTGTTTGTTCCTGAGAGCTCTTTACTTAGGAAGATTAAAAGATTAAAAATGCCCTATGCAGGATACCGCGTGCATAACTGAGCCAGTGGTCCCAATAGGAATGGAGAAGCATGGGCAGCTCCAAAACAGAATCGACATGATTCGGTTGGCTGCCTGAGGTGGATGGGAAAGAGGGAGGAGTTAGGACAGTTCCTAGGTTTATGGCTTGAGCAAATCTAAGCCTGGAAAAGCTATTCGCAGAGACCAGAAACACTAGGAGGGTTGACAGAGAGAGGCTGAGCCTGGTTTCAAACAAGTTGAGATGTGTTGGGGAGCATGGCCTTAGAGACGTCCAAGGGTGATTGTAGCACATTTCTGGAACAGAAGGAGAGGTCTGAGCTAATCTGGAGGGATCAGCATGCTGTAGGCGGCATCTCAAGGCAGGGCACATCTCTTCACCTTCTAAAGACTAGAAATGTCTTCCCTACAATATAGTCATGGATGTTCTGGGCCACTCGCTGTGAACTAGGGTGGTTTTGCCTCCAGGGGACATTTGGCCACGTCTGCAGACAGTTTCAGTTGTTGCAACTAAAGAGATGTATCTGATACTGCTGGCATCTCTAGTGGGTAGAAGCCAGTGACGCCATTAAGTATCCAACAGTGCAAAGGGCAACCTCTACAAGGTCAAACTGTCAGTGGAATAAAGTAATCTGATATACAAAGCAATATTAAGGCCCCAGTGACCGAGAATTCAATGTGCAACACAGGGACTGAGTTCATATCCTGAATCCCACTTCCCAGTTGAGTGACTTCTGGCAATTCACTTCCTCCCCTAAGCCTCGGGTTTCCCATCTTTCAAAGGGGCATAAACTGTGCCCACCTCATTCATGTCTTAGGAGGATTAAATAAAATATTATATGTTAAAAACCTGGCACATCAAAAATTCTCAACCCATGTTAATTTTTTCTCTTTCCCTACAAACCCCCGCCTCGGAAGTCTCTTTTGCAGGAACACCTTGGGCGTGCCCGCCTTCCTCAACCAGGGCACTGATGCCATCCAGATCTCAGTTCGACTCTGAGCCACAGAGCAGGGCTCCCCAGATGGCCTCTATCCGAAAACGGCCACCCCCTAGTCTCCTCTGTCACATGAATCTGTTTCCTGTTTGCTTCACGGCAGTCAGCGCTGATGGGAGATGGTGTTTCCGCTCGCTTGTCTGTTGTCTGTTTTCCAAAGGAGACTTAAGGGCCAGGAGGACAGGCACCCCAGCTGTCTTTGTCACCACTGTGTCCTTTAGGCAAAAAACAGTGACTGGAACGTAGTGGGCGCTCAGCACATATTTTGCGTATGAATGAATGGGTGCAAGAAGAATTCCTCCAGAGCAAAAAGAAACAAAACAGGCAGAGTGCAGCTACATTCACAGCCCTCTGCTACTTAGAGCAAAGTGTCTTCAGAGACAGGTGCAACGGAGGGGAGGGAGGTGGCCCAGGGAGGTGGGATGTGCTCTGGTCCGGGGAGACTTGGCCCTGCTCCGGGCACTCACAGTGGCCCCAGCAGCCCCAGCTCTCCTGGCTTCGGCAGAAGCCACAAAGGCCCACCGAGAGAGCCCAGGCTTAGGTCAGGTGTGACACCATCTCAAGCCGGTGAGCCCTGGGGGAGCCGACATCGTGTTTGAAGAAGTTCTGAGAGTGAATGCGCACAGGCTTCTCGAGTCTCTGGAGCAACGGGAGGCCCAGGGCTCCTTGTGCAGGAGGATGGGCCATGGGGGCTCCTGCAGCCTGAGAGCTGAATGAGTCCTTCCCTCCATGCTCCCGGCCACACCCACGTCCAGACAGGGGACAGAATTTGCCCAAGGCACATGGTAAGCCAGTGGCAGGACCAGGATCCCAGACAAGGCTTAACACGGGATGGAATCGTCAGAAAGTGATTTCCACTGGGCTTTTTGTTCCCGTGCTCATTACTTACATTGCAACAGCACGTGGCAAAACGGACCTTGGGTGCAAGTCTTGCCTGAGCTGTGGCTCCCGACCTCGGTGCTGGCTGTGCGCCCAGCACTCCCCTCTGCCCCACACCCAACAGAAATCCGTTCGCTCACAAATAATTGACTGAGGACCTCCGCCGGCCTGGGAAGTGGGGAGACAGAGGAACAAAATGCTGTCTGTGACCTTGAGAGGTTCTCAGTCTGGTAATGGAGGCAAACGGGTGGGGAGAGCCTCCTCCCTGACGGTGAACAGGGGGAAGATGCTGGTGGGGTTACCGACAGCCACAGAAAACTCCGTAGAGTTAGGGCAACTGAGGCAAGGAGTCCAAAGAAGCTTGAGCAAAAGGCTCAAGTCGAAGTGAGGGGAGCAGGTGAACTAATGGTGGCTCTTGGGTAACTTGGAGGCTCTCGTTGATGCCATCCACCAGGCGTTCCCTTTTCCCGCCAGACTTTTTTTTTTTCAGGAGTAGAATTCAGTGATTCACACCCAGTGCTCATCCCAACAAGCGCCCCCTTAGTGCCCATCTCCCATCTAGCCCGTCTCCTACCACATCCCTCCGTCAACACTCAGTTTGTTCTCTGTCCTTAAAAGCCTCTTGTGGTTTGTTTCCCTCTTCTCTCTTCCACCCCTTCCCATTAGCCTCCCCTTTAGCCCTCAGTTTGTTTTCAGTATTCAAGAATCTCTCATGACTTGCTTCCTTCTCCGGCCAGACTTAATGGGAGAAGTGGGCCTCCCTCAGCACCTGAAGCAAGGTGTGGCCATGTGACTAGGCTTGGCCAGTGAGGTGCGAGCAGGAAGTGGCGGGTGGGGCTTCCAAGCTGGAGCTTTATTTAAGAGCAAGGCAGGTCCACCTTCGGTCACTCCCCATGCGACAGTGAGCGGCCACGCTCCTGATGGGGTGGTCCTATCAGCCCCTAAAGGTAAGACAACATCATGTGTGAGCTCACACCCAGTCTACCAGGCATGCAGGGCTGGGAAGAAATAAAGCTTTGTGGTTTAAAGTCACTGAGATTTGGGGTTTTACTGCCGGGCAATCCAGTGCATCTTGAGCAATATAGCCCAAACCCAAATGATGTCACTCGCAAAGTCTGGGACCTCACCACCTGGAATTTCTTTTGCCAGAGTCAGGGTTGATACATCTCACGGCATTAGTCAGGCTTGTCCAGCCTATGCCGCAATGACAAAAACCCTCCATGTCTCAGGGACTTCTCATAATAATTGATTTCTTGCTTAGATCAAAGTCAGATCTGAGTCAGGCGGCCCTCCCCGCTGTAGTACCTGGGCCATTGGGAGCACGTGGCCTGCAAGGTCGCTGCAGGTGAGAAAAGGGAGGGAGCATGAGGGCTTGAAACTGACACCCAGGCGCTGTGCTCACCGTCCCTTGACCAGAAATAGATGGACGGTCCCAAACTTAACCAGGAAGGGATCGCATCGCTAACCACGTCTGCCCTGGACTTGCTGTCAGGCACGCACACTAAAATGCTATCACTAATAACTGTGAAGGTACAGAACATCTGCTGCTTTGGGGGGAATAATAAAACACCTTTTGTGAAACACATGTGCTGCCTTTCCGAATCCTCACTGCGGCCCCCTGAGGTAGATCAGATCATGATCCCATTTACAGCTGACAGAGCAGGGACGAGGAAGCTAAAAGAAACTTCTCTAGATTGCGAGGCTCACCAGCAGGGCTTGGGTTCGTGCTTGTTCACTGGACCACGTCATGTCACAGCTTGTAGGAGTGGGGGTTTGTTGTTTTTTTTTAATGTTTATTTTTTTTTTGAGACAGGGAGAGACAGAGCATGAGCAGGGGAGGGGCAGAGAGAGGGACACACAGAACCCGAAGCAGGCCCCAGGCTCCGAGCTGTCAGCACAGAGCCTGATGCAGGGTCAAACCCACGAACCGTGAGATCATGACCTGAGCCGAAGTTGGACGCTCCACGGACTGAGTCCCCCAGGTGCCCCAGAATGGCATGTTTTTGACTCAAGGTGACCTTGTAATAATGATGTTCTCATTCCACCACAAGCCTGCATCCTGAGAGGGGAGATAGGGGTGTAGCTACAGTTTCTTTGATAAGAACTGTGCCAAAGTGAGATTTCCTCCCAGCAGTGAATCACTGATACTATCACCTCTCCTGTGTGTTCAGTGGGAGAAAGTTAAAGGTATGAACCATCCGTCACTCGAGGAGTAGAACGTTCTTTGAAGACCGTTGCTTTTTATAGAGCACGGAGTATGTGCCAAGCACGGGGCTCAGCCTTGTTTCGATGTTTGTGCCTTTTCACTGTTACAGCCACCACATGAGGATGTAAACTGCTCCACTCCACAGGCGGCAACAGAGGCTCATGCTTGGCTGGACCAAGGTCATGAAAGGCATCAGGCAGCAGGGTCTGGGTCCGTATCAAGCCCCGTGTCGTCAAGACCCAGGCTCTTAGCCACACCTGTAGTCCTTCCCCACCTAATAGTTCTGATGCCAAGTGCTCTGGGACATGCTCAAAGCAGGAGGGAATAGCCCGGACTTGGAATCAGAAGACCTGGGTTGGAGTCTTGGTAGCTGTGTGTCCTGGAGCAAGCCGCCTAACCTCTCTGTGCCTCTGTGTGTTCAAGCGTGTAACAGACCTAATATTACTTTGCCCCTGAGTTGTCTGTGAGGCACAAGCGAGGTACAGAATGTAGAGCACTCTGCCAACGATGCAGTCTAGGCAACATGCACGGGCCCTGCTGCCTCCTCCCACTTCCCTCCCCTTGCCCACGTCTCAGTCCCAGACACTCGGCTCGGGGTGACATTGAAGCTCTCGTCCGAAGCCCAGGATGAGCAGGCTGCCCTCCTAGGATGACGTAGAGCAAGGGTCAGGCTGGTTCCTTCGTGGAGTGGAGAGCAACACGATGTGGGCTTGCAAATGCCCCCACATTAGGGAGAAACTCCAGGGTCCCACGAATGTGGGAAAGACTTTTAGAATAAGGAGAGGCAGCTGTTTCACTTCGCTCTCTCATTTAATTGCATAGCAATCCGGTGACGTTTCTGGTGATGGACACACCCAAGCCCATTCTATTTTCCAGGAAGGTAAACTGAGGACAGAAGGAAGTCTGGCTGCCTGCAGGTGGGAGCCGTTGAGAGTCTGGGGCTGTCTGGGCCCACGCTCTCTGCCGGCTCACCTGTCCTGCCTCCGACTCCCTCCCCAGTCGATGACATCACTCTGGCTCTGGGCTCCTGGGTGTTTTCCTGTGGCTGGAATTTGGCAATCCCCCAAGTCTTAGCTAAAGAAACAACGGGCCCGAGATTTTGGGTCTGGGCCTAATGAGGCACCACCGTGGGGTTCTATTAAGTCAGCATGGTCACCTCTCTCTCTGGAGAGCTAGGCACCAAGGCCTCTCTTCTCCCAGGGCTGATTCCCAAATGCGCAGACCCACCAGGCGGCTCCACAGCCCACGGACGTGGTAGCCCTTCTGGAACCTTCTGGAGGCAGTGCCTCAAGTTTTCCTGGGAAGGGGGTGAGTCAAGCCTGAGGAATCTACCGGGAGAAAGAGTGTAGGTTGGGGCCCCCAGAGGCCTCCAGCCTCCCGGAGCTGATGTGTGGGTGCCCTGACTCCTGTGAAAACCACCCCCACTCCCTGGGCTGCAGGGCCACCCAGAGGCTGGGCTGGGTCAGGGTCCGGCGCTGGGAGGGTTATCTGGACCATCACGGGCTCTCGCAGGGGCCCAGTCACCCCTCTGAAGAACAGCATCATAACGCTCACTTCCCAAGCTGTGAAGTGTGGGGGCCCATTACTTCTCAGCTACTCCTTCACCCGTTTAGCCTCTTACGTGGGGGCTGGCGGTGCGCCAGGAGAACCCAGGGCGACTCAGAGAGCCAGCGTCTGCCCTGGTGGCACGTGTATCCCAGCGGGAGGAGGCAGATGACGCAACTCGGTGACACTGACAAGCGAGAAGGGAGCCAGAGTGAGGGCGGCCCCGGCGCCATCAGTGACAGGTGAAGGGGCCTGGGGTCGGCTCTGAGATGGGCCTGAAGGGCAGAAAGGAACCAGCCAAGGCCAGAGGCCTCGCCAGCGGGTGGGATGGGATGGGGCGAAGGCCGGGAGGCTGGAGTTCAGGAGGGAAGGCTGGGCAGGCCCGCGAGGGAGGCGGGCCGGCTGACCCGGTGCTCCCCCTCCGTCCAGGCTGAGGAGCGACCCCGACGTCTGCAAGGGCAGTGGCGAGATCCTTCTGACTGCTGTGTGGCCGTGTGGGGGCAAGGTTGGCAACATCCAGATCAGTGACAAGACAATCCCCGCTGTCCCCGTGAGAGTACCAGTCCCGGCCGAGGGCGGACTGTGCCCGTGGAGGGAGGGGACGGAGCCGAGATGCATTTGAGAGGACCCACTGGTGTGCCAGCCAGCACAGGACCTGAAGCATCAGCGGTGCTCAGTACACATTCACTCCTTCCTGTGGACCCTGAGCAGAGCTGATCTCCACGCTCTCCACGGCTCGCACAGCCCCTGCATATGGTAGGCACTCATGGGCGTTTGGTGTGATTACCTAGACACCTTTCATCAGCGTGACCTCAAGGCAGTCCTGTAAGCGCCCCATGCCTCAGTGTCCTCATCTGTAAAATGGGGATGGTCAGAAGACCAGCCTCGTAGGGATTTGTGAGGGTTCGATGAGTTAATACATCAGAAACGTTTAGGGGCACCTGGATGGCTCAGTGGGTTAAGCGTCTGACTCTTGATTTCGGCTCAGGTCATCATGAATCCACAGTTCGTGAGATCGAGCCCGACATTGGGCTCTGGGCTGACAGCCCAGAGTCTGCTTGGGATTCTCTCTCACCCTCTCTCTCTGCCCCTTCCCCCACTCATGCTCACTCTTTCTCTCTCTCTCAAATTAAATAAACATGATATATATACATATATATATATATCAGAAGCATTTAGAACAGCCCCTGACACAGGGTAAAAAGTATGCAAGGGATAGTGATAATTTTTCCCATCATGTTTTCCTCTCCCACCCTCGCGTACCACGCCGTGGCTGCCGCACGTTACAGAGGCATGCTCCCCTCCCCTGCATGGCTCGTTTACCGCACACCATGGATTCCTCCACATCCCACCATACTTAAACCCCCCCACCCCCCACCGGACATCCAGGCAAGTAAAATAGTTTTTTATCGTGATCTGAGCTCAGAATCCACGTCCATTTCCCATAGACACCCAAGGGAGTTTTTCAGGGCTTTAATATTCCCTGAATTTTCTAGAATGCAACTACCGTGTAAATCAAGGGACATTTGTGCTTTGTCGGCCCTGGGGTTTTTCCAAGAATTGTTCAGTGTTTTGGAAAATCACATCACTCACAGAAGCGCTTTGAGTCACCAGCAAAACACACCCATGTCGGTCCGCATTTGTAATTGCGTTCACGGCGATTTTTTATCTGTAGGTGTGGGCAAGCTGGTTGCTTTATTAGTGGTTTTCCAGTGCGGTCGGGCCCAGGTATTTCCCGAGTGAAATCCGAATCGGTGTACTACAAAGCATTTTCCTTTGATTCTTCCTTTGTATTAAAGTTAGAGCATCCCACGTGTTTTCTAAAAATTGTGTGTGTACGTGGACCGTGCTGTCTATGATGTTGATTTCCAGATAGCACAGGATATTTACTTTTAGAACCATTTGGGGTTTTTTTTTAGAAGGAAATAAGTAGGTCAGGAAGAAAAAGTGCTTGCTGGAGGGTCATGGTGGAATTTTAGGCATGTAAACACCACTTAGGGAACTTAATACTTCATGTTCCTTCAGTGATTCTTGCCTGGCTATTCTGCTCTATAGTTTCTCCTGGCCTCTGAGCTACAAGCAATCTCCGTGTGTCTTTGCCCTTTAAAAAGTCTCTAGAAATTGGTTTCTTTGCTTTTTGGGACATAGGCTGTGTGTGTCTCCACTGGCGGTGGATGGCCTCGGTTCGAGTCCTTTTTTGCTGCTCACCTTGGGACACTAAACTTCTTTGGGTCTGTCTCCTCGTCTGTAAAAGTGCGAACAATAGTCCCGTCTCTGAGGGGAGGAGGGTTTTGGGTAAGGGTCCGTGCGGACACAGCGTGTCCTGGAGGGCGAGGTCACAGACCCCTGCCCCCAAGAGAAGAGTCAGGCCATGCCTGAGTGCAAGGCATGCTGGGACGACCTCAGGACTGGCTCTGTCCACCAGTTGGCTTGGGGCCTGAAGTCTCTCACTCTCAGTTTCCCCATCGGCAAAACAGGTACAGAGGCAGAAGTCACAGGATGTGTTCTGAGGCCGACTGACCCACGGAAGGCCTGTGAAGTTCCTGTAAACATGTCCACACAAAGGGGGAAATATACATATTCAGAAATCATCTCTCTTCTGATAATGGGAAGGTGCTAAACCATCCATGTTCCAAAGTCTAGAAACTGCCTCGGAAGGAAAACTTGCTCCCAGAGAGGAAGGTGACAGCAGTCATTTCCACGTGCTGCGCAGGCTCCCAGGCAGGGGCCGCTGCGTCTGGAGCTGCAAGCAAAGGGCTTTCACTCCTGCACCAGGTTGGCATGGGGCCATCCATTCTGTCATCCGATCAGCACCTTCCCTGAACCGGGCCCCTTTGGCTGTTCCAGGTCAGTGAGGAGGCGGGTACAGCTTGGCCCTGGCTGGTGCGCTGTCATGGCCAAGGTTGCCCAGAGAGCTGCGGGAGCACAGAGCAGGGCCACCCAACCCAGCCCGGTCGGCAGGTATCAGGCCCGGGCTGAAGGGCCATAATCCTTGAGATAACTCTTCTGGACAAAGAAACGGATTGGAGGGCTTGGTATTTCCAGGCAGTGGGGAGAGCCTGTGGAAGGGCAGGCGGCATGAGGAAATGTGGCGTCCTATTTGGGACTGATTAGTGATCACTTCTACTGGGCACAAAGTGCAGGGGTCGGAAATCTAGAATTGAGTGTGTTGGGTGGATCAGAGCCCGCCAGAAAGGCCCTTGTTTATACGCCCTCATAAGGGGTTTTGAGTGCCCTTTCGGTACCTGGGAACCGCTGAAGGATAGCAAGCAGGAGAAAGATGTAGTCAGATTTGTGTTTTCAGAAAAGCTTGTGTGACGGAAGCACCCTCAAGGGAGAGATGATGAGCACTGACCTGAGGCAGTGGCTGCAGGAACCGGTACGGGGACTTTGGCTGAAGGACGCTAAAGACGCAGGAGAAAGAGCACAGTGGGGTGTGAGATGGCCGCGTCCACAGGTGCCTGGGTGGCTGCCTTCACCTACATTCGTGGAGGACAGGGCTCAGGCATGTGACGGTGAGTTTCATATGGGTGGCGCCTGATGAGGGCCAATGTCACATGAATCCTTGGACCAATCCTGAGAGTTGATTGATCCTGGGATGCTAGTTCTTGAGAGAGAGAAAGCGACTTGCCCAGGGTCACACCTCCGGGAATCAAGCCATGGTGACACCAGTCCTGTTAACTGGGACCCTGAATGACAGAAAGGTGAGAGGCCTGCCCAGGACCTCTCAGCCACCTGCCGCTGTGTCACTGAAATGTGTCTCGCATCTAAGAAAAGGCATGGGTCATCCTCACAGGGACCCACCTGGATGTCATAGGCTCATGAGCATCTCAAGCTACTCTGGGAGAGAAAACTCTAAGCCCATCACTCTGAACAAAAGGGTCTTCGGTTGTCATGGTGACTGGGAATGGGGAGAGAAGTTTTCTGCTCTCTTGGAGGAGAAAAAAAACCAACAAAAACCCGAGGTGTCGTTCCTTCTGGGATGAGCTATACAATGCCTCCCATGTTCTGCCTCATCTGGATGCCTCTCTCTTTTCTCTCTTCCCTTTGGCTTGTGAGGTTCCCATCCCTGCCAAATAGGTCAGTTGATTTGGAAACATTAATTGTTTGTGCTGTGGGATGCCAAGTTCCCGGCTGGCCTTCCTCACCTGGCACAAGTGCACACACCCTCTCAGAGCCCATCTCAGGCGGCCCCTTCTTCCTGAAGCCCCTCCCCTGCCGGCTGTCCCCTCCACAGCCCTACACCATGCCTCAGCTGACTCAGGGCATCCCTGTCTCTTGAGCCCCCTTCCCCGTGCAGCACTGGCTTGAGCCCCTGCTGGTTGGTGCCTGCTCCCGTGGGTCATCCCCTGGACTCCGAGTCCCGTCCCTTGTGCCTTTCTACTTGGGATGTGACTGCCACCAAATTGTTGAATAAACCAGTGAACAAATGGATCCACCCATGAGTGAATTTCAAAGGCATCCTAAGATACTCTAGTGGAAACACTGTCTTTGATACATTGTAAATATTTTATTACAGTATTTTTATAAAACACACATACTGAGTCCAAGAAACTCTTAACTGTGCCCGATGTAGTTTATTCCAGCTGCTGTAACAAAAACACCATAGGCCCAGTGGTTTCAACAGCAATTTATTTCTTACAGTTCTGGAGGCTGAGTCCAAGACCAAGGCTGTCCCGTGGAAGCCAGCTTCCTGGTTCGCACATGGCAGTCTTCTCCCTACATCCTCTCCTGGTGGAAGGGGGAGGGATCTCTGGGGTGTCTTTTATATAAGGACACCAATTCCATTCCCGAGGGCTCTACCCTCCTGACCTAACCACCTCTCAAAGGCCCCACCTCCTAATATCATCACATTGGGAGGGAGTTAGAATTTTAACATATGAATTTGGTGGGGGGGGGTACACAAACGTTCAGTCCATAACAGTGCCCAAGGGCGTAAAGTAAGCAATGAGTCTTTCTTCCACCTCTAAAGACCACTCCCCAGATGTTCCAACCCACACAATGGTTGTTTATATTTTCGAAAGTTTCCCTTTTGTACGCTCTATACAACTGGGGACATGCTGTTCAAATGGTTCAGCTAGAAAATAAACAAATTTTTTTAAATTTTTTAACGTTTATTTATTATTGACAGACAGAGAGAGACAGAGCATGAGCAGGGGAGGGACAGAGAGAAAGAGAGACACAGAATCCAAAGCAGGCTCCAGGCTCTGAACTGTCAGCACAGAGCCCGACGCGGGGCTCGAACCCACAAACAGCAAGATCATGACCTGGGCCGAAGTCAGACGCTTAGCTGACTGAGCCACCCAGGTGCCCCAGCCATTTTTATTTCTTATATGAATTATTTATTCTTATCCACAGTCGATTTTTCTGCTGGGATTTTGTTTAATCTCTTACTGTGGCAGAATGTTACTTGGGTATTTCCAATGAACCACATTCCCTGGCATTCAATGCCTGTGCTCCCCTCCCCCCTTGCATCTGGGCGACTTGTGTGACCTACTGTAACAGATAGAACGAGGCAGAGGTCTCATGGGGAGGGTTTCAGGGCTTAGCCGTCAGAGAGCCTCCCCTCTCCCGCTCGTGCTGTCTTTGAAGCCGGCAGCCACGCACTGGTGACACCCGGGCTGGCCACCTAGAGAATCCTCGGGAAGAAAACCGAGGCTCCAGCTCAGAGCTCTGGCTGAGCTCCCAACAGCCAGCCGGGTGAGCGGTGGTGACCTCGCTGGTGACCGGGCTCACCCAACAGAGGACCTGGCCGTGTCAAGCCCTGTCTGAGCCGATGCCAAAGATGATTGTCTTTACAAGCCGTTACTTTGGGGTCATTTGTTGGATCCCAGTAGAAAACCCAAACTTTCATTCCGTGTATCAGTTCCACAGATCAAAGCTCGTGTGTTGGAGATATGAAGGGTCAGAAGTTAATTTTCATGGTTCGTTTTCTCCCCCCAGAGTCCGTCTGGCCTTTCATTACAGCCGATTGATTCGCTCAGATCCATCCCTTCTTCTCTGCGCGGTTTCAGCTTTTGAGGTCATGCTCGAAGCTCTTTCTCATCCCGGTCAAGTCCAATGATGTTCAGCTGTATCTCTTGTGTCATGTTTGCACGGACAGCGTATTTTTATATGTGATGGTGAAAGTTTTCATCAATCTGGAATTTACACTGAACCAGGGCAGGGGTGGAGGAGAAGTCTGTGGGGGTCCAGGGCTTTCCGTGGACCTGAGGGGAGAAGGCAGCGGGGATGTGGCATGGGGAGTGCGAGGGTCCTGAGTAACCCAGATGCCCCCACTTGCCTGAACTCGTCCTGGGAGCCCTGCGATGTGACAGTGGTGCCTCATCTGCAGAGCATGTCTTATGTTCAGGCCCTCCGGGGAGCCCCCCACTGAATGGGCCTCCCCCTTATCTCTAAGGAGGTCACGAGCGTTCCTTCACTAACACCACCAAGGAGCTCTACAAATGGCCGGGTTCAGGCCCAGCTGGGGACCAGGTGCAGATGGATGAGGGGATGGTGGGTATTTCCAGCGCGTGGGCCATTCTTCGCAACCTCTAGCCCCCTCCAGACCAGCAGCCAATGTGAGGGAAAAAATGCAAGCAAAACAGGTGCAGGGCGCCTGGGTGGCTGAGTCAGTTAGGCATCCGACTTTGGCTCAGGTCGTGATCTCACGGTCGGTGAGTTCGAGCCCCGTGTCAGGCTCTGTGCTGACAGCTCAGAGCCTGGAGCCTGCTTCGGATTCTGCACCTCCCTCTCTCTCTGCCCCTCCCCTGCTCATGCTCTGTCTCTCTCTCTCTCTCCCTCAAAATAAATATTTAAAAAAAATTTTTTTAAAAAGGTGCAGAGACATACCTCTAGGTTAAGAGACTTAGAATGTATCTGATACAAAACACTGCATGATTCTCAACTGGATTCTGATTTGAGGGGGAAATGCTATGGAAATTACTTGGAGGACAATTCTGGGTGTTTGAATATGCACTGAGTATTAAATTATATTAGGAATGTGTCATTAATTTTCTCATTTGAGGTATAGAATGTGGTTCTGTGAGCTAATGCCTTTATTTTTAGAAGATATTTGTGGGAGTATTTATGGGTCAGTTGATCATGGTGTCTGTATCTTACTTTCAAATGCCCCAGCAAATAAAAGCAAAAATAAAAGTAAAATGTGAACACTATTGAGTCTGAGGAAGTAGGTATAAGAATGATCATTGTAGTGTTCTATAAAGTACAATACAATACAATAAAATACAATAAGATAAAATAAAATAAAATAAAACAAAATAAAATGAAATGAAATAAAATAAAATAAAATAACATAATATAATAATAAAAACAAAACAAAATAATAAAACAAAACAAAATAAATAAAGTTAAATAAGGCATGGTGCCAAAAAATAAAATAAAATGAGATATAATCTCTTGGTATTTGATTGAGATCCTCAAGAACATGCCAGTCTGCCTCAGTGCTACTCTAGGGCACAGGCCCACCCGGGGCTGAATGTGGAAGTGGGGTGCCGGCGGCCTCACTGGGCTCTGCACAGGGACGGATTCTCCCTCACGGGGGTCCCTTGCGTCTGGCCAACTCATCCAGGGCGGCCGTCCTGCACAATTTAACTCTCTGAAAGCTGGCCCTGCACCTCTGACAGCCCAGGAAGCCCACTGCCAGGGAGGGCTGGACGAAAGGTTGGAGGTATGTGCGACAGTCGTCGCCCACCGCAGGGGGTGTGCGGCAGCAGGGCAGGGGCCCGTGTGACCTCTCCGGCCTCCCTCCCCCACCCTGCCCGGCTGTCTGGTCCACTGATCACTGTGTCATGCATCTGAGCCTGGGGACCGTTGTCTAGGGCGTGACTTAGAATGTGGGGCACAGATCACTATTGATTGGCGAAGACCGAGAGCATTTTCCCATGGGGCTGGAAAGGTCATTGTCATTTCAGTTATTCACTCACCCACTTATTCATTCATTCAAGAGGCTGACTCCGGTCAGATGCTGCTGACCTGGGGGTTGGTCCCTGCCCTGGAGGCATTCGCCACCGTCACAAGCCAAAGCGATGGTAAAGCCCAGCAGGGGATACACCTTTAGAGGTAAGTACAGCACAGGAGAGAAAGGAAGAAACATTTTACTCCACGGAGGGCGAGGAAAGGGAGGGCCAAGGGGCTTCGGGACGGTATCACTGATAGTGACTCTGGTTTTCATCAAGGCTCTTACTGGTGACGACACAGAACATTCCTTCATCCTCCCAGAGACCCCGAGAAGAAGACCCGAATGCCGTCCCCCCGCTGTGCAGACGGCACATCAAGGTTGGGAGAAGTGACTGTCTCTAGCATCACCTGTTATCTGTGATGGAGACGAGAGGACCCTGAGAGAGTGCCCGCTCCCGAGCCTGACCCCCACCAGCGGCCTCCACAGCGAAGGGCAGAGGTGGCCCAGGCAGAAACACGAAGGTCAAGAACAGGAAGTGTGGCCCATGAGAACGGCAATGAGCTCACAGAGCCGGCTGTGAGGGGGCAGGGTCGAGACCCAGGGGGCTCAGCCCACAGACCGTTTATTAGCCCATCTTACAGGGGTACAGACTGCGCTCAGAGAGGTTGGGGAACCGCCCGGATGCACCGATCCCGAGACAGCCCTTTCAGAATGGGGACCTCCGGCTCTTTCCCCTGCAAGGGCGGCCTGAGAGGCCCTGCTTGACCTTGATCCTGAGTGGAGCCAGGGTCAGCCGGGTGGTGTGGTGGGGGACGTGGCCGGGAGGGAGCAAGTATCTATGTATCCGTCTTCTAGTTAAATAAAAACCCAGATCGAAAAATTGCTGTCAAAGCCCTCAGCCCGCGTGTGCGCAAGGCCGTGGCTGCTGCTCTGGAGAGGAGCCAAGGCAGGCAAATGTTTAACCAGGTAGGAGGCCGGTGTGTCCTGTGCCTCCCAGCGTCTACCCAGCTTCGCCTTAATGCTGACCCCAGGCCGTCCCCAAAAGTGCTGTGTGAGGTTCCTGAGGGGGGTTGCCGCCCACCGGCTGGGGGTCCTTCGAGGCAGTTTCAAGCCTGGCAGCACCAGACTCCACCCTGTCCGGGACCCCTGGCCCTGGTCTGCAAAGGTGCAGGCATTTCCTATAATCAGAAGGTCAGAACGCCTTACCTGTAGAGTTAATGGTCCTTCCTTTACAGATGGGGAAACTGAGTCCCAGAGAAGGGCAACCCCGGCCTAGAGTCACACCAGCAGAAGAGGGACAAAAATCCGGTGTTTTGACGCCCCGTCATGGGCCTCGTCTTCCCTGCCTTGGGCAGCTCAGGCTACTGTGACAAAACAGCGTGGGCCAGGTGGCTTAAACCAGGCCGCAAACCCAAGATCAAGGCAGGCGTGGTTCCTAGGGAGAGCCCTCTTCCTGGTTTGCGTCGCCACGGGCCTGTGCGGAGAGGGAACTGGCAATCGGGGCGTCCTCAGGCACCCTTGACTGTGCTCCTGTGCTGACCCCACCCCTGCCCATCCAGGCTTCTGCACACCCGGGACAC
Source organism: Cryptoprocta ferox (assembly GCA_028646485.1). Classification (NCBI taxonomy): domain Eukaryota; kingdom Metazoa; phylum Chordata; class Mammalia; order Carnivora; family Eupleridae; genus Cryptoprocta; species Cryptoprocta ferox. The sequence goes on along the minus strand of CM053569.1, from coordinate 8,216,066 downwards.
CTTCCTTCCCACTCAGCTCTGATGTCCCGGCCCGGCTGGCCCTTCTAGACTCACTGATAGTCCCAGTGGGAGGGACCCGCAGGATCATCCAGGCCCCCCAGTCCCGGGGTTCATTGGAACCTCACAGAGACTGGGTGGGGACCCCTCCCCCACCATCACTTTCTGAATTACTCAAGGCATTCCATGAATCACCCAAGTTAACCCCTTACGCCCTCCTGGTTCCACCAGGGAGCGAGCCTTAATTCGGCATTTGTCCAGACGCTTTGCTGATGCTTTTCCTTCTTGCACAAGGAGAGGGCCGCCTCCATGCCCGGGTCCTTCCCAGCCAGGATTTGACGCCTCGTTGGCTTGGGCTTGTGATTATTTTTACCGGTGAGTTCAGTGTATCCCCAACAAAATGGCTTCTCCACTTCGAACGGTGATGTCATGTTGACCTTTAATTTTTTTTTTTCCTATTTCAGCTTCCATAAGGGGATGCATTAACTTTTTAAAAAACAATATGAAGTAATACATTTTGCAAAATGTATTTGGATTATGGCAAAAGTCATAAATGTCATACGCTGAAGACTGCCTTTTGGTGACTGTTACTCGGACACAAACAGTGAATCCAGGCAGGGAAGATGAGGCCTTGGAAAGGGAGGCCGGGCAGCCGGTGTGTGGAGGGATGACCTCAGGAGTCACGTGGATTGGTACCTACTACACACCTTGTTTCACGTACTCAGTTACTCCTCACCACCAGCCTGCGAGATGCTACTTTTCCTGGGACGGTTGTGAAAACTGGGTTTCAGAGAGGCTGAGTGACTTTCCCGACGTTACACAGCTAATTGAGGTCTTGGGGATTGGAGGCTTTGGTCCCTGGGCCAGTGCTATGCATCCCCCTTCCCTTCCCCCCTCCCCTCTCCCCTGCAGCGAGCCAAAGCCTCCCCTCCCCCACGTCCACTCTCCCCTCCCTGGCACATCTAGGGGTTTTTAAGCCCTGAGCTGGCCTCTCTGAGAGTCTCTGTCCCCAGTACCAGCCACCCTGACTACAACTGTCTCAGCATGGAGAGTAGGATCCCCCCTTGTGCCCACCAGCAGGGAAACACTGACTTCACCTCCTGCAAACACACAGGACTGTTTTCTCCCACAAGATCCACGTCCAGCCCATCCAGCCGTCCTGAACCTGGGAGAACCTGCCTGAGGTCTTATTTAGACTAACTGGATCTTGCACACAGACTTGTGTGCTGTCCCATTTTAAACCTGAGTACAGAGACTCCCAGAAGCTTCCGTCACTCATCCTCCTCTCACCGGGCTTAGAAGGGAAAGAGCTGGCGGTCCAAGCCAGATGGTCTATAGCTCCAAAGCTGATCTCAGTCCTCCTTCGCCATGGACGTCCAATTTCAGAGAAGCCTCCATCTACCCGGATCCCAGCACTTATGTGACAGCCCCAGTCCCTCATCTCTGACCCCTCCTGGGGTGGCAGCCTCAGCCACTGGAAGCACGAGTACTGGGCACCCCCTATCACAAAGGGTTCCTGGGAAAAGGTGGGAGTGGGGGTTGGAGGAAGACCAGTGGCCCTGATTCCTCTCCTGAGAGGTCCTGCCACTGGGGCAGGCAGACCCTTGGCCTCAAGGACAAAACAGAGGGAAAATCTGGGCCAGAAATCAGAAACCTTCATCCCGGACCACAGACTAACTCCTGGCGACTTTGGGCAAGCTGTAACCTCTCAGTGTACTCGTCTGTAAATGGGGAAGGGCTTCAGGAATTACAAACCCCTGGCTTTCTATGGCCCACAAACACATTCGTTCGTCCCTTTCTTTCTTTGTCCCCCCAACCAACCCTTTATTGTTGCCTCTTTCATCATGTCTTGTTTTTGCTTTTGCTTTTGTTTGTTTTGGGGGTGTGTGGGTGTGCGCACACATGCACACACATGCACGCGTGCATCCAGACGTGACAGTAAAAACTCTTCCTGTTGACAGGCCGAGCCGGTCCCTGGTTTCCGTGGTCGGCCCCCCGAGGACCCGGATGCCAGGAGCTATCGCCCCGGCCTGGAAGGCCTGGAGGTCCCTTGCCTGGGGACAGTGTCCGCAGCTGCTGGCCGGCCACACGGCCACCCCGAGGTGGAGTCCAGAATGCATTGTTTTGCTCTGTAATTAACACACAGTGTTCATTTTTCAGGGCCTGACTTGGAAACGAGTGCCAAGCGCATTCCAGAGGGGTCAGCGGGAGGGTTTACTGTCAGACTGTAGAAGAAACTTCCTCCAATAAACCCTTGGGTCACATGTCAACCGTTGAGTAATGCCTTCAAGACTGAGGACTCAGCAAACCCTCATTCGGCACCCAGAGACACGGATTAGATGCAGTCCCCGTCCTTGGAGGGCTCCCAAGCCGCAGGGGAGGCCAATTTACAAAGGGACAACCCCAGGGGGTAAGAACAGAGACAGTGATAAGCACCAGACCCAGGCAGGTGGGGGGCAGGGAGGGTCGGCAGCCTGGGTGGTGAGTCCTGGGCCTGAGTCCTGAGTGCTCCCGCCCATTATTCCAGGGAATGTAGCAGAAGGGGGCATTGAGCTATCCTCGAGGGCCGGTTGCAAGGGTCTGCTTTTGACATCAGTTGTTTCTCTTCCTGACCGCAAGAATAATTCAGTCTTTTTTCCAATAACGTTAAATGCTATGGAATGTGTGCGTTCAACAATCAACACTCTTCAGAGACGGCCAATGGCCTGCGCTCTCTGAGCACATTTCTCCAGCATTTTCTCCCAGGCTTCAACGTAACAAAGGCTCCAGGGCGGACTGCCTTCCAGGCATGCAAAGAAAAAGCCTCGCAGGGTTGCACGCATCGATCGAATCCTCAAAACACCTCCCAGAGGAAAGTACTATGAGCACACGCCGGTTTTCTGCGCAGGGAAACTGAGGCACGGCAACAGTGAGTCACACCGTACAATTCACACAGGAAGCCTGGCTCTGGGTCTGAGTCCTGAACCCGGAGACACAGAAAGCTGCGTAACCTGTCCACCCTCACCCACGCTCAGGCCAGCGTCAGCCCCACTCTCTGCTGCCTTCAACACAATGAGTTAATACACACACTCACACGAAAACAGTCTTCGCCCAAACAGTCTCGCACTGTACGAAATGTCCTGCGCTTGAACTAGACCTTGTGAACACTCGTGGTTCATGAGCAAATCTACCGTCTTCACTTCAAGGTCAAATTGGAACACACCGTAGTTGACGGGACCAATCTCCTCCTGTGACTCGTGGGGCGATTTCCGGTGTTCAGCTCTTACAAACCACGTCCCCACTGGGATCTTCTCAGGGGCTGATAGCCTCTCGGCCAGATTGATTCCTAGAAGAGGGATCGCCCGGTTAACAGTGCGGCCTCGCGACCCAGACACCTCTGCCGAGCTGCCCACCGGGAAGACTGTTCCAGAACTCGCTTCCATCCGCTGGAGGAAGAACGTCTGAGCTGGCCGTGTTTAGATGCCTTTTCCCTCCCATTGTGGCTGGCGGCAGAGCTACATTTCACAGCCTCCATGCACTTCGCATTTTTATCTGTGCTCTTAAATGGCTTTGAGAAGGTCATGATTAAAAAAAAAAAAATCAATGGGGCAAATAACAAGAGCCGCGATGTGGTCAGCTGCTGTTGCTCCCAGGAGGACAAGCTTGGCTCGCGGTCGCTGTGTGGAAGTCACACAAGGGTGCCCCTTCCCGCCAGCAGCCCCGTGCCAGCGTGCACGGTCCCAGAGAGCAGGATTCCAGCTGGATTTCAGCCTCCACCCGTGCAGGGCACGGCCTGGCCAGCCTTGCACGCTATTCTAGGTAGGGCCAGAAAGCTGGGTCCAGACTGCCCAGGTTCAAATCCAACCTCTAAAATCCATCAGTCGTGTGCCCTTGGACCAGCCACTTCAACGCTGGGTGTCGATTTCCTGGTGTGAAACAGAGGCTGAGTATCCTAATAATGTCTCCCGTGTGGACAGCAGCAGCGAGAATTTAGGTGAATTATGTAAAACCCTTCTAGGCGTTTTCCGGTATCCGGAGATGTTTGCTAACAAGCAGAGGCCCAACCATCGCTCCCCAAGGCTCTGCTTTTCACCACCACAAAGCCTTCTTTGGCCTTCAAGGCAAAGATGCCGGATTTGGGAACCGAAGGAAAGGGAGCTGGAATCCTGATTCTCTCCTACCCCCGTGTGACTTTCAGGGACTCTTTCATCAGAGCTGCACGTTCTAGAGTTTTCTCTAGAAAACTCACAGAAGTGAGCTCACAGAAGTAGAGCGGTCCTATGTGTCCTATGGGTGTCTGGACCCACACTGAACACTGGCTGGGCGACCTAGAACAAGTTACTGAACATCTCTGAGCATCACTTCTCTTTACGTGAGACAAGTCCACATACCCACCTGGGTGGTGAGGAATAATAAGATAGAAAAAGCAAAAAAAAAAAAAAAAACAATGTCAGCAGATGGACAGTGCTTGGTTTATGTTCACTTCTTTTCCTCACGGTTAGGGAAAAAAATGATTTTACTGTTCTTTTTTTGGAAATGCATTCTGGTCTGGAGAGACGTGTGTGTGTGAGATGTCGCTCCTGGGAGTGTGATGCGAATCCTTCTGCCACGTTGCTTGCCTGCTTGTGAGTCCGTATGTAGGACTTTACTAGCTTGCTGTCCCAGTGCGTGATTCAAGCTTACGGCATTTATTATGCGCTACTGTAAACCCAGCCCGGAATGAGGGGCTGGGAGCTGCAGAAAACCAGATCACTTGTGCAAGAGCTCACATTCCAGTGGGGGGGGGGTGGGGGACAGGCAGGCAACTCCAGGCAGACTGGGCCTCCCCAGGGAGTCAGGATTGCAGACAGAGCATTCTGGATACATTCTGGAAGAAGTGGCATTTTAGGTGCCCTCCCCACCCCCACCAAGTATGAGCAAGACTGCTGTAAGCAGAGCTAGGAAGAGAGGCATCCAGGCAAAGGGAACGGCTGCAGTGTCAAATTTGTGGAAGTCTAGGGGCGCCTAGGTGGCTCGGTCGGTTGAGCGTCCGACTTTGGCTCAGGTCATGATCTCACGGTTCATGGGTTCGAGCTCCGCGTCGGGCTCTGTGCTGACAGCTAGCTCAGAGCCTGGAACCTGCTTCCGATTCTGTGTCTCCCTCTCTCTCTCTGCCCCTCCCCTGTTCACACTCTGTCTCTCTCTCCCTCCCTCCCTCTCCCTCTCTCTCTCTCAAAAATACATAAACATTAAAAAATTAAAAATATTTGTGAAAGTATAGTGTGGAGATAATATTTTTTTAAAGTGTATTAATTTATTTGACAAGACAGAGAGATAGAGAGCTGGGAGGGGCAGAGAGAGAGAGAGAGAAAGAGGGAGAAAGGGAATCCCAAGCCAGCTCCTTGCTGTCGGCGCAGAGCCCGACGCGGGGCTTGAACCCACGACCCATGAGATCCTGACGTGAGCTGAAACCAAGAGCTCAACCGACTAAGCCACCCAGGCACCCCGGCATATTGTTTCCAAATGCTCGTGACCATCAGAATCACCTGGAGGGTGTATTAGAACACAGATCGTGCAACCAAGACGCCCTTCAGTAGGGAACTGGATAAATAAGCCGTGGCCCATGCAGACAGTGGAACACTATTCAGTGCTGGAAAGAAATGAGCCACCAAGCTGTGAGGAGACGTGGAAGGACCTTAAATGCTTGTCACTAGGTGAAAGAAGCCCGTCTGCAGAGACCGCGTACTGTACGATCCGGCTCTGTGACGTTCTGGAAAAGGCAAAACTATCGAGACAGTGAAAGGATCAGCGTTTGCCTGGGGACGAAGGGGGAAGCAAGGATGAATAGTCGGAGCTCAGGAAAAGTGTAGGGCGATCGAACTATTCTGTAAAATGGTGGATACGCATCATGAGACATTTGTCCAAACCCCCAGAATGTTCAGCACCAAGAGGGAGCCCGGATGTAAACTGTAGAGTCTGGGTGATTGGGGTGTGTCAATGCAGGTTCATCAGGTGTAGCAGATGTATGTCCCTCACGGGGGGATCTTGATACTGGGGGAGCTGTGCATGTGGGGGACCAGGAGGGATATGAGAACTCTCTGTTATTTTTGCTCGATCTTGCTGTGAACCTAAACTTGCTCTACGGAAAAAAAATCTGTTAGTAAAACACGCACGCATGGATCACCGCACCCCACCCTAGGGTTTCCCGGGGTGCAGCTCACAAATTCGTGTTCCCAACAAGTTCCCAGTGACGCTCTGCTGGTCCACACGGAGAAGAAGATGTCATAGATGCAGAAAGTACAATGGTCAGACCGAGCCAGACCAGGGATGAGCCCGAGGGCTGGCCACACGCTGGCAGGTGCTCCTTTCCACCGAGCACTGCCCTGCTCACCAGCTCCCCACTTCTCACCAGCTCCCCACTTCCCCAAGCAAGTGCCTGCTGGGCCCCACCACGTGCTGTGAGAGCCATGGACTCTAGGTAGATATACAACAGCGAAGAAAACCATCTGAGGTGTGCCCTGATCTCTGCCCCGCTGGCTTACACGCATACATGACACGGCATTGCCAACTGCTCTCCGGTCACCAGGGCGCTCTAGACAGGACCCTGTAGGTGGGATTTGCTGCCCAAATGATGCCTACTTTTAAAGAAAGGTCTTGTCTTAACCAGAACACCCCGCAGTGTTTGAGGAACAGTTTGCTGTAAAGTTGACTTTCCTGGTAATGGAGGATTTCCCGGTCTATTTGTTGGAATATAGGGTCAGCTGTCACAACAGAGACCGGAAATAACCATGACCGGAATGAGGAATGAGACGCAACTTTATTTCTCTCTCATGCCACAGTCTGGGTTTGGGCAGCCATGGCTGAGGTCCATGTCGAGGAGAGAGAACCGGCTCTTTCCCTCACTTGTTTTCACATCCCTGGGGTGTTGCTTCAGTCCACAGAGCTGGAGATGATTCGTCATCAGGCCCCCGATGGCACAACCCACGGGGCCACTTGCATGGGACCCAACGAGAACAGGGGTCCCTGGAACCGTGTGATGTGGTGCTGCCACCCACCACCACCTCCGTGACGGGGAAAGGCAAGGAAGGGGGGAGGGCAGGCGACGTGCTTTCCCTTCAAGACTCACTCTGCAAATTGTACACCTCGCTTCTGCTTACAAACCACACACCACCACTCAGCCACGTGGCCTCGCGTGGAAGGCCTTCCGTTGGTTGCCGTGGAGGGTGGGGAGGGACTCGGTCATCATGATCTGCTATCTTTGATCTTGTTCTCCTGGAATCCTTGGTGTGTAGTGATTCTTTCTACTGTCACACATCTTGCCTTCCTCCTTCCGTCCACACATCTGTCCCTCAACAGTTTTATCCCGACAACATCAAGTTAAGACGGAAACCGCAGATGGTTCTCAAGCAGGAAGCAAAATCCCTCATGATTCATGTCTCCTGGATGAGAGGGAAGCTTCACTTCTTCACTTCAGTGAAGGTAGAAGCGATGGGGAGGGGCCGACGGCCCTTGTCTAAGGACTTCGTGCCTTCTTTTTTTCTGTTTCTTTCTTCTTCCTTTTTTTTTTTTTTTTTTTTTTTTGGTTTTCTTTGCTTTTTGTTTTGTTTTGTTTTGTTTTGTTTTTGCTGACCTTACCAGCTCCTTTTCTGAGTCACTGTCTGGGAACCCAGAACCTCCTTAAGAAGGAAGGGGCGATCCTTGGAATTAGCTAGAGCATCACGGGACCTTGCAGGAGTCAGGCACAATGTGAACTCCCAGGACAATCCTCTCTCAGGGGTCAGCGATTTGCACGCCGATCTAGATGTGGCTCTTTACTTTTCCCGAGACTGAGAAGCACTTGTCCCTCGGTAATGATGACCTTTTTGTTTGCAAGTGGACAGGCAATTACTTTTAGTGCCCAGATTCTGTTCGCAAATGAAAATATCCTATTTTTTTTCTGATGCCACATGATCTTTATCATTTATCAGCCTTTCTTATGAATTGTCCCATCATAAATAAATCCAGTTTTGCCGGATTGACTGCAATATAGAAGAGAGTGAACCCACGGTGGGGGTCTCTGTATAGCTGTGTGCCCTCAGGGAAGTCACTTAGCTTTGCTGAGCCATTGCCCTGCCCAAGGGAAGGGGGGCAATAATTCTGGTAGGTTCCACAATGGCCTCCAAGAGATCAGATCTTAATCACTGAAACTTGTGAATGGTCCCTCCTATGGCAAAGGGGATTGTGCAGAAGTGGTTAAAGTAAGCATTCTGTGATGGGAAGACCACCCTGCGTGCAACAGGGGGGCCCAGAACGCAGTCACAAGTGTCCTTGCGAGGGGTGGGCGGAGGGAGATTTGGCCACAGAGAAGAAGGTGATGTGACAACAGAGGCTGAAATCAGGGCGATGCAACCGTAATGCAGGGATCATCAGAGCTGTCGCAAAGCCGGCGGGAGGCAGGGACCAGATTCTCCCCCAGAGCCCCTGCGGGGAGCTCAGCCCTGCAGACACCCTTCTAGCGGGCCAGAAACTGCCTTCGGAGGACTCCCGGCCTCCAGGATTACGGGAATACACTGTGGTTATTTTAAGCCAGCCAGGCTGCAGTAGTTGGCTAACGTGGCCCTAGGAAACGAATACAATGACCGTCACCAGGCACTGCTGCGGCCATTCCTGTTAGTTGGGGAGAGCAAATGGGGCTTCCCAAAGCCACCGGACCTGAAGAGGCAGCTGTTGAAAATTCAGTCCCGTCCCCTCCCCCCCAATCTGGCCCCACCACGTCCCACTCAACCAACCAGAAACTGCCAGGGCAGGTGGGCAGCTGGGCTTTTAATGAGCTCCTGGATGTGGCAGAGGATGGGAGGTTCCAGATTCCATATCCAGCTTGGCCTTCCCAGCTGGCCTGGGAGGTAGTGAGCTCCCCAGAACCCGGGGGAACCAAACAGAGAAAATGTCCCGACGAAGAAGGCTGGGTGGGTACCTCGTCTGGATGCAGAACACAGCAGGCAGGTTTATAGTTTTATCCACGTACACTGAGTGCGGACACGGCGTGCACACATTACGTAACTTACCACCTGTTCCACAGAAGAAAAGGAGAGAAAACGGCCCCTTGAGTTACGTGAGTTTCCCCTGGAGCGTGTACCCCAGGGTGAGCGCTGATGGAGACACATCCTCCCTGCAGGGCTGGGTGCTGACACGTCCCGCTGCCCTTCTCACAGCGCCCGGCCCCCACTCTCCACACTTCAACCCTTCCTCTCTGCTCCAGACCCAAACCAAAACAAAAGGAACATTCTCCTTCCTCCCATGACCCACTTAGCAGGGCTGGGCCCGGCTCCTGAGCTGCTTATCTTGGCCACAGGTGCCCCGCCGGCTGTAAAATGTTTGCTCACGCTCACCCGGTTCTGTGGGGCAGGGTCTGATAATGGGAGTGAGCTACGCCCAAAGATCTCAGATGGGAAGACTGAGGCCCGGAGAGAGACTTTCCTCAAGGTCCCTTGAATCTCATAGGAAGCTCAGAGCTCAGGGTCCTGAATGAGTTCCCTGTCCCTGAAGGTAATAAAGAGAGCACAGCGGAAAGATTGTGAAGGAGCAGTCGGGACCATCGGGTCCTGTTCCCCCACCGGCAGGATCTAATGCTCTAATTCTGCGTCCGCCACTTTCCGCTCCTAAGCACTGCCGATCTGTCCTCAGGCGTTTGCTGCGCGTCCCCGGCACAGACAGGGCTGAGCCTGGATCCCAGCTCTGTCTCTTACTAGCTGGGCATCCCCAACACATAATTTGTCCCCGTGCCTCAGTTTCCTCATCTATAAAGTGCAGGTGATAACGTCTAATTGCAGAGGGTCAGAAATAAGGCATGTGAGGCACCCGGTATACCATAAGTGCTCAATAAATGGAGCTATTATCCCTCCTGAAGACATGAAGAGGTCTGAGGACTCTGGGAAGTCCCGGGGACACTACAGTGTCTCTGCTGGTGTGTCACGGACTCGGAGACACTGACAACTGGGGACTTCCTCCCATGCTGGGGGTAAAGCAAGTCCAGACCCCGTCGCAGAGGGCTCCCGACAACAGCAGACCTGCTGGTGCACACGCTGCACGCCCATCTCTCCACGCTCTGACTACAGCAGCCGCCTTGGGCGTGGGCATTACTCGCCCCATTTTCCAAACATTCAGAGAGGCAAAGTCGCCTGCCTGGGTCACCCGGGAAGTGTGCAGCAGCAAAGAATGTGTGTCCACGCTTCCCGAGTCCACAGACCTGTTGATTCGGCCATTTCTAGACGCCATGAGTCCACTCCGTGCCTTTGCACGTTGGCCCCGCTGTTCCTGAGCTTGGAGCACACCCTTCCTGCCTTCTGGGCTCTGTAAGCCCTGACGTTTTCTGCAAGCCCCCAGCTTGCAAGGCCCCTCCTTCTGGAACCTTCCCCTTGGGTTCTGGGGCAAAGTTTTTGGTTTCTTCTCAGCCCCCACAGTCCTTTGCTACGGGTTCTATTATAGCCCTTATCTTAACCACTGTAATTACCTGTTTGGGTCTCTGTCCCCGGAACTGCGTGCAGCAACCCAGGGGCCAAGGCCTGGACTAGAGCGGTAGGTCTGTTATCTCCAGGACCCTTACCCCCTCTGCCTTGGATTATAGTCATTTACGTTCCCGCCTGGCTCCCTCCCCTGGCAGTCTGCGCTCTAAAATGGTTTTATTGATCTATTTTTAAAGTTTATTTTATTTATTTTCAGATAGAGAATGAGTGGGGGAAGGGGCAGAGAGAGAGAGACAGAGACGGAGAATCCCAAGCAGGCTCTGCATTGTCAGCACAGAGTCCGACGCGGGCCTGGAACGCATGAACTGCGAGGTCACGGCCTGAGCTGAAACCGAGAGTCGGCCGCTTAACCGACCGAGGCACCCAGGCGCCCCTAAAATGGTTTTAAAGTCACTTCACTATAGTTAGCCAGTGCTTGCCCCAGCAACGGGTCGGCTGAGGCCCCCACGGGTTTAAAAGCACAGGTGGAGAAACCAGGCAAGCAGGACACACAGAAACCTGGCTCTGGGAAGGGTAGGGGGAAAGAGGGAGGAGGAGGAGGAGGGAGGAAGAGGAAAGAGAGAAAGAGGAAGAGAGAGAAGAAAGAGGGCAGGGAGGTCGAGGGGGTGAAGGGAGGAAGGAGGGCGTGGAGGGGATGTGCCCGCAGCCAGAGGCAGTTGGCTGAATAATGGCCCATCAAAGACATCAGGGTCCCAACCCCCAGGGCCTGGGAAGACGTACCTTACAGGGCACTGGATTTTGCAGATGTATTTAGATTAAGAATCCTGAGGGGCACCTGGGTAGCTCGGTCTCTTAAGCCTCCGACTCTAGACTTCGGCTCAGGTTATGATCTCATGGTTCTTGAGTTCGAGTCCCACATCGGGCTCTGCACTGACAGCGCGGAGCCTGCTTGGGATTCTCTTTCTCTTCCTCTCTCTGCCCCTCCCCCTCTGGCTCTCTCTTTCTCTCTCTCTCTCAAAATAACTAAATGAACTTGAAAGAAAAGAGTAAGGATTCTGAAATGGAGGACATCCATTATTCTTTACCATCCAAGTGAGCCCAGCACAATCACAAAGGTCCTTAATCAGGGAGGCAGCGAGAGGTGACGTGACTGAGGCAGAGGTCAGCATGGCTTCTAGAAGCTGGAAAAGGCGAAGACACGGATTCCCCCCTAAGGCCTCCAGAGGGAGCGTGGCCCTGCCGGTACCCTGAATTTGGCCAGTAAAACTCATTTCAGATGTCAAAGCTCCAAAATGGTAAGATAATAAATCTGTGTTTTAAACCACTCATGGTCTGGTCGTTTGTTAGAGCAGAATTAGGAAGCTGCCACACCATCTGGCTCGCCTGCCCGTTCCCGGATGCAGGGCTGGGGGAGGAAGAGGTATGGACAGAGTCTGGGAGAGGGTGGGTCCCCAGGAGCAAACGGGAGCCCTTTACTGGAAGAAAAGGGGGTCGATGAGAGGGGGGAAGACACAAAGACACAAAGTCACTGTGGGATTCCTTTTATGTGAAGCACGGAGAAGGCGAATTGGTGGAGAGAGAGGCGGAAAGCTGGGTGAGTCTAGGGGGAAGGGAGACAGTGAGCAGGAAGGGGAACTGGGGTGTCCCCGGACAGGTGGGGACCTTCTGTCTGGATCTGGTGTCGCAGCCCATGGACTGAAGATGTGTGTCCTCTGGGTATCTTTCTCTAAGTCACTCCTCAGTCAAACAGCGGCAAGACCAAACATCCACCCACAGCAGCGAAACCCACCATTTGGGCCAAATTAGCTGTCTTCCCAGTGTGATAATAACGTTCATTATTCTCAATACAGCGCACCTGTTTATCTGCAAAACTGCCCATTTTAAAGATGAGGAAACAAAGGCCCACGTGGTCAGGTGCAGAGCGCGTGTTGAGCAGTTCGGCCAGACCGTAGCCAGTCCGCCTGCGCTCTGCGCCCCACTGCAGCACTGTGTCCTGCTAGCCGGGAGGACCCTCCCCAGTGTCTCCTAGTGTCCTCTCTCTGATGTCTGCTACTCCTCCGGGACTCTGGGGACAGGGAGTGAGTCTCCTCTCCTTTTATGGTGTTTCTAGGCTGCTGGAGCCTGGGGGGAGCACCCTCAGCCTGGGCTCACCTCTTTGGGACCTGGGGCCCCCTCGGGTCTCACCGGGAGCCGCTCTGGAATCATAAGACCTCCCGGGGCCATGGACACCTATTCCCAGCATGTCCCCTGCCACTCACTCCCTTTCATTCATTCAGCAAACATTTCCTGAGGGCTTATTACGCCCAGGAATTGAGGACACAGTGGAGAACGAGCCCGTGAAGGCGCCCGCCCTCATGGAGCTGAGCGTCTACACGCAGAAAAACCAAGGGACCTAACAGGACGGCCATGATCTCCTCCAGGTAAGAATGAATGAATGAATGAGGTCGCCTGGTGGCCAGGGAGCCCGTCCGCTTACATTCTCCACCTCATTTCATCTTACGGATGCACTTAGTCACAATGAGGAAGGGAGAACTGGCGCATTTAGCAGAGAAGCAAACCAAGGGAGGCAGGGTGGGGGGCGGGGGGTAAATAAGACCCCAAGCCCCCCACCTTCCAAACCGCAAAGCCAGCCTTCCTGCTCTGCAAGCACCAGATCCCTCCCTCCTGAAGCTCCCTCGCACCCACCCGGCCTCTCTGCCCCCGCCATGGGGAAGCCTTTGACCGTCTACCAGGTACTTGCCCTAAGTCCTCTGGAAAGAACGGGGCAGAGAAGGTGTTTGAGTTTTTTTTTTAATTTTTTTTTTTAAGTTTTTATTTTAAAACCAGTTAGTTAACATACAGTGTTCTGTTAGTTTCGGGTGTGTGATACAGTGATCCAACCATCCACACATCACCCGTGCTCATCACAAGTGCACCCCTTAATCCCCGTCCCCTGATTCCCCCAGCCCCCCGCCCACCTCCCCTCCGGTAACCATCCACGTCTTCTCTCGAGTTCAGGGTCTGTTTCTTGGTTTGTGTTGGTGGGAATGCAAACTGGTGCAGCCACGTTGGAAGACAGCGCAGAGGGTCCTCAAAAAGGTAAAAATAGAACTACCCTGTGATGGGACCACACGGTATTTACCGGCAGCATGGAACAACACTAATTCAAAGGGATCCATGCACCCCTGTGTTTACAGCCGCGTTATTTACAATACAGAAAGTGTTATTCAGGCTCCTTTCGCAGACATGTAAACAGCAGCTCAGAGGGCGGAGAGCCCAGGCCAGGGTCACTGCAGCTGGAAGGCAGGCCGGGCACCCACGCCCACCTGCCTTGGGATCAAATTATAGGTCTATCTCCCCCAAGGAGCTGAGGGCTCCAGGAGGGCTAGGGCAGGATTGGGGTCCTTGAGCCCCAAGGGCCCTTAGCTAGTGCCTGCAAACCTGGGTCAGCCCACTGGGGCTGCCAGGGCAGAGGAGGGAGCTGGCACAGAAAGTCACCCTCCCTCTCCCCCTTCCTGCCCTGCCTCAGTGGGACGTGCAGCCCTGCACACCCCTCCCAGGAATCCTTCAAGGCCAAGAGGTGACTCAGCGCTAGGTAGATGCAGGGCCCAGAACAGGGCAGGGCTCCTGGGTGGGGCACCCCCTCCCTCCTGGGAGAACGTGCAGACAGACCCTCCTCTGCATGGACTTGGCTCCTTCCTACCCGCACCTGCTGCTTCCAGTTCTTTCCACTTTCCTGGCCGCCCCCACTCCTTGGTCCTGTCCTCCATCCGACCAGCCATCCTCACCCCCTGGGCATTAAGGCAGGGCCGGGGGTTTGCTCTGCTGAAAGCTCCACACGAGCCTCTTCCTGTAACCCTCTCTGCCATCTGCCTAGCCCAGAGTGGGGAAACTGAGGCTCAGACTGGGGCCATTATTTATGCAAGGAGCTGAGATTCCAGCTCAGCCTGACCGCAAGACGGCTTCCCCGACAATGTCACACCCAGTGGGGCTGGGTGGAATCTTTGGGGATCATTGACAAACACCACTTCCTTTTGCCCATTCTATAGACAGGAAGACTGAGGCACGGGGAAAGCGGCATGACTGGAGGGGAGAGAAGGGAGGCCATGATGTTGTCCTAAGACAGGACTGTGACTTCTCTGCTTCTTCCTGGGACAAGCGCTGTGGTTCCCAGGGCAGGGGCCCACTCAGGAATGTGTGGTAAATGAATGAATGAATGAATGAATGAATGAATGAGGGGCTGGCACCACATGGTCTATATTACAGCCACTGGCTACATGTGGCTTTTGAGCACTTGATGTGAGATGAGCGCCATGGAGGAACTGGGTTTTTAGTTTGATTTCACTGTCATGGGTTGAAACTTAAACTTAAAAAATGATTATCGATTCAGATACTGGAAAACTCTGAAGTGTGTGCAGAACAAGTCGGGCCTGTGAAGCTACTTTTCCGGTTGCAAATTTTATGAGCTCTGACGACAGATCAAGTTTGTCTGATGAGGATTTTAGCTTCCGAGCTGACAGACACTCACTCGGCAGAGGGACATGCCCACCGGTTTTCAAAGACTTCGTGCGAAGGAAAGCTTGTAAAATATGTCCATTTTAAAATATTGATTACATACTGAAAGAATATTGGAGATATTGGAGTAAATAGAGAGATAAAATTTGAGTCAGTTTCATTTCCTTCTTTTCATTTTATAAACATGGTTCTCGGAATGTTTTACGTATGAAATCACGTGTGTGACTTGCATGATAGTTGTGTTACCTGGTGCTGTGCTGGGGAGTGCCTTGGTCGGGATCATCCCATGCCTTTTCCAAAGCACTCTGCCTTTGTTAAAAAAATTTTTTTAATGTTTATTCATTTTTGAGAGAGAGAGAGACACGGAGCATGAGTGGGGGAGGAGCAGAGAAAGAGGGAGACACAGAATCGGAAGCAGGCTCCAGGCTCTGAGCTGTCAGCACAGAGCCCGACACGGGGCTCGAACCCACGAACCGTGAGATCATGACCTGAGCCGAAGTCAGATGCCCAACTGACTGAGCCACCCGGGCGCCCCTGCTGTCTCTTTAATATCATCTGTTCCTTAAAACCCTTCTGTGTAAACTGAGGCACACACACGCAGGCACACCCAGTGGGCGGGCGGTCTGGGCATGGATCCCAGGACTCCTGATCTCTGCATCAAGGTGCTTCGGAACGAGTGTCTCAGGTAACAGGAGACAGAGGTGACCCTGACACCCGGATGCTGGGGGCTGGGCAGTCTGTCAAAACCCAGGCCATACCGCATACAGTTGGTGCAGTTCAGGACACGCCAAATCGTTCTTCTCCCGCTTCAGCACCTACAGAGAGCTCGAAGATCACTCTGCACAAGCGTCAAGCACAATTATCTACAGTGGTATCTAGTAAACTGCCACCCACAGGCCGTAACGGACCCAATGGCCGTTTCCTTAGGGCCCGCCAGCTAAGAATGGGTTTGACATTTTCAAGTGGTAGAAAAAAAATTAGAAGAAGAGTAATCTTTTTCGTGACAGAGGATAATAGTGTAAAATTCAAATTTTAGTACCTATAAATAAAGTTTTATTGGAATACAGCCATGATCATTCATTTGCATATCCTCTGTGGCAGCTTTAAGTAGTTGCCATGGAGACCGCGTGACAGGCAAAGCCTGAGATGTTTACTATCTGACCTGTGACAAAGCTCCCTGCGCCCTGGTCAAGAGTTGACTTTTCAGATGACTCACTGTCTTTGGGATATTTTGTATTTTTCTTTCTTTTTCTGAAGGTCACCGCCTCCAAAGACCGAGATGATTTAGAAAACAAAACCAAATGAATAGACAACGTCCTTAGCCTGGCCCAGCTGGGAGGGCAGCGCCCGGACTAGAAGGTAGCCCGCCCGCCCGGTTGTTCAGGGTGTGCTCGGGGGAAGGGTACGTAGGGGTGCAGGCGGGTTCGGGGCCAAACTCCCTCCCCCCGACGCGCTCACCTGCAGAGATGTAGTTCAAACCAAATCTTCAAAAGGCCCAAAAGAGCATCAAAGGTGAAAACTCTGTCCAGTGCATTGTGGCTAAGAGCACGGGCTTGGAGTCAGGCAGCTCTGAGTTCTCACCTCATCTCCCCACTTCCTAGCTGCGTGACTTTGAACAAGTTACAAGACCCCTCTGAGACTTGGTTTGTATTTAGGGGTAAAACGGGGAAAGTAGTACTTACCTGTATTAGTCTGCTGGGGCGGCCGTAGCAAAGCACTACGGACTGCGTGGCTTAAACGACAGGGGTTTCTTTTGTTACTATTCTGGAGTCTCTAAGTCCAAGGTCAAGATGTCAGCAGTGTTAGTTTCTTCCGAGGCCTCTTTCCTGTAGACGGCTGTCTTCTCCCTGTGTTCCTCACTGTCTTTCCTCTGTACTTGGCTATGTCCTAATCCCCCTTCGTACAAGGACGCCAGGGGCCGCCCTCGTGACCTCATTTTACTCAGTCACCGCTTTGAAGAGCCTGTCTCCACAGAAGGTCACATTCTGAGGCCCTGGGGGTTGGAATCTGGGGGAGACGCAGTTTAGCCCGTGACACTACCTCCTAGGATGCTTGGAAAACTGAAGGAGATCAGGAATGAATAGCACAGTGTCTGGAATATCAGGGAGTCGTTAGTAAATGCCAGCTCTAACTCTTGTTAATAATCGTTACTGTTGTGACGCGTCTGGTGGCTCAGCAGCTTAGGCCTCCGACTCTTGGCTTTCGGCTCAGGTGGTGATCTCATGGTTCATGGGTTCAAGCCCCGCATCGAGCCTGCTTAGGATTCTCTCTCTCTCTGCCTCTCCCCTGCTCCTGCCCTCTCTCTCTCTCTCTCTCTCAAAAATAAAAAAAAATAAACCTTAAAAAATTTAAAAAAATTATTATTGGTGCTTTCATGATGCAGCCACTCCAGTGTGCATGAAACAGCACAGAGAACTGTCCCCAGAGGTGGGGGGGTCTCCCTAGCCGCCTCCGCGTGGCCCCACGGGGTGCAGCCCCTCCTTGGGAAGCTTGTTCACCACACAACTGCAGGTAACGCCATCACACGGTGGTTACTCTCCATTTGTATATTGGCTGGCACAATTTTTCTGGCAAATGACAGAGGAAAAGACCCCTTTTCTCAAGTCCCCACAAAGGTGCAGTTCGGTCCCGGGCAATGCTGCCTCCCGGGCCGACGGGACTCGGTCCAAGGACACAGGGCAGAGGACAGAATCTGGAAGACGGGTAAGCAGTCCACACATCGCGCTGGAGAAAGGCGTGAAGAGAATACCTCTCCCTGATGTTACACTAGAGCGTGCACTGCAGGAAGGCGGGGGCATTTTCTGCCTCTTTCGCGGTTGTATTCCGGCCCCTCCACCGTTTCTGGCACATAGTAGGTACTCAGTAAATATTTGTTAAATACTTGTTGAATGAAACAAATGAACTGGTTACGTAGTCATTCTTTCGCACCTCCCATTTTACAAGTCTTCAGCATATACCATACAAACTCAGAGCCGGGATACAGCTGTAGTTCTTGAACACACCTACTGGGTGCTGGCTGCTTCCTCATTCACTGTAGCCTCTCCTCTTCCCTGCCCTAGTTCTCACCATCACAGCCCCATGGGGTGGATTCTGTGCTGGAAAGAGAATGGACTCTCAGTCAGATCCAGCCACTTCAGCAGTGTGCTGGGAGTAGTAGATTAATAAGACTCGGCAGAATGTTTGGCACATAGCAGGCATTCAATAACTGTTACTACTTTTCCTGCCCCACCCCAAGATGGCTAGAGTTATTCTCTCCACTCCAGCCATGGCTCCACTGTTTGCCCTGGGCTTCAGAAGTGAGTGAAGAGAGAAGATACCAACAACAGAGCTGAGGAAGGGGAAGTGAGAAGAAAACCCCACCCGGGCTGTGCGGGAGGGAGAGGTGTCTCTGACACTCCGATGAGCATGTGGGGACAAGGACAGCTGCCTTCATCCTCACCAACTCCGGGGTGTGTCAGGCCTGAGCCCCAGAGCTCCAAGGCTGCAGCCAGGGGTCACAGGTGGCTTCGGGGAAGCCATGTCCCAGGACAGACGCAGAGCCGCCTGGAGGAACTGCTGGGCACCCGGGGCCCAGAGCTGAATGGGCCCTTTCTCTTCCTGTAACAAACACATGCCTTGTTTTAGGTTCGTGGGTTTGTTTCCCGGGCTGATTCTGTTCCTCTCCTCCTCCCCCTGGGCTCAACCTCAGGCAGGCGCCTCCAGGCCCTGGCTTCGAGAATTTCTCCAGGATTGCTCATATCCTCCCCGGCTTGGAGAGCACCCAGGGCGGGCCAAAAGGAAGCGAGAGGTCTTTACCCTTTGCAAATTTATTTGGGAAGACAAAACTTGTCCAAGGAGCGAAGACTGGACTTGGAGAACCTCTTAAGAAGGCCCGGGTGCCGTCCTGGGGGGTTGGCACGGATTCTCAGGCTAGCCTTGCCAGTAGGACACAATTAGCCACACGACAGATTATGTCACCACCCTGCTTAAAACCCTTCAGGGCTCCGCTTCGCTTGCTAGAAAGAGGAGGCCGAGGCTCAGAGAGCTCAGTGCCTTTCTAGCTATGGTGGCTGAACTGGAGCCCACACCCATCTGCCTTTTCCTGCCCGCAGCCTCGAGTTAGGTCCCAGACTCAGCTCCTGCACCAACCCATTCGGACCCCAGCTCCCCTACCCTTTTATTCACACTCACTTAGACACAGACACACACTAGCCCAAGCTCTCCAGGACTTGCTTCCTTCCTCTGTAAAACCGAGGTTACAACGCTGATACCTACTTCAGTGTGTGCGGTCAAGATGTGATGATTTCCTTCTGGGGAAGCACTTAGGCCAATAGCCTTGGGCAATAGATTCCAGCTGTCCGTGGTCCCTCATCCTCAGAGGGGATGCGGCTCTTGTGATTTCCACTTCACAGACGGGGCCACAGAAAGCCGAGCGACTGGGTCACCGGCCAGAAGTTACCCTACTGCTGGAAATCAAAGCGGGTGCAGGAATTTGCTCCTTCTTGCAGGTGCAGCCCACTAGTGCCCAGCCTGGATGGAGGTTGTGCAAAGAGGTGCAGGTGGAAATCACTGCCTGATGTCCAGATGTGCAGAGGACCAGAAGGCAGAGGAATGCTGGGTAGGGGGCGTTTCAAAGGAAGAACGAATATACGTGCTTGGCTTATGGACCTTGAAGAAGTTTGCCGGAGCCCCGATGTCAGCAGCTGTCGCTGAGAGTCACTTAGATGCCTCAGATCATTCTGAAGGTGAGTGTGTTGATATGGGCAGCAGCAGACACTAGAAACTTCCCGTACATTTCTCTTGAGTCTCCTTCCCATGTTTCCGTACAGAACCAGCCTCACTGACTCCTACTGGCTTTACCCCCAGCCCCCTTCCCTCCCCTACTGGGCTGTGCAAAGCAAAAGGCCTCCAGATAAAGGCAGATCCGTCAAGGCCAAGGCCACTTCTGCCCTTGACCGTACCCAAGTCCTGAGTGCTCACCCAGACTCACAAAGATGGTGGCAGAGAAGCCTATTTCTTTAACCAGGCAGGGTCCCTCCAGGGCATTCTGTAAATGTAATAACCTAGAGGACGCACCCAAGAAAAATAAGAATCACATGACAGGGACTAGACTGGTCAGCATAAAGCACCCCAAGGACCATCCTGGGACCTCCACTTGTGCTGTGGGGGGTTCTTGGTGAGTCACTGAGCCTTGGTGAGCCCCGATGTCCTCTTTCAGGAAAGGAGGGCCCTGGGATCCCAGGCTCATTTTCCCATGCTTCCCCCTAGACCACAAATGTCTCAGACCTAGGACTGTGTCTCTACCGCCTGTTCACCCCCAGGGTCTGGGCCATCTGGGTCCTGGCATCTCAGAGACGTAGAGAACACAGCGTATGCCAAGCACTCACTCCATGCAGATTTCCTGTTTCATACTCGTGTAGTTACCTCCACTTTACCCAGGAGAAAGTTGAGTGCAGTCAGCTTGCTCTGGTCAGCAAGTTAGTAAGCGATGGAGCCACAACTCGCAGCCAGGCAGACTGACTCTAGAACCCTCCAGCTCACCCACCAGGCTGCGGAGGGACCACGTATTCTGCATAACTGCTCCTAGAACTGACCGGAACACTCACCTAGGCTGTTGAGAGAATTCATATGCAAACAAGCTAACATAAAGGCTCGCATACAGTAGGAGCTCAATGGGTCCAATATGCTTGAGATAAAGTCATGCATAAGCCAACATCCCGAGACACACGCAATCAATGCATCAAGTTCAAGTGTCCTGATTTAGCCCTGGAGGCACAGCGGATCCAGTTCAATAACATCATCCCCGCTGAGAAAATGGTTGTTTGCCTCACTAACTGGTGTTTTGTCTGAGCCTGAGGTCACGGTGTCGGTGCAGCTGGGAGGTGAAGGTTGAATCCTGGCCGAGTTCACTGGTTTCCAATGAGTTGTTTTCCAGTTACGCATTGGTTGGTTCAGATTCCATCTTGGGGGGTCCCCTAGGGGTACGGGACTGAACATGAGTCTGGGAACCCTTTGGGCACAGCCCGAGGGGTTGCCCTGCTCCTCTGAGCTCGGACCCCGGAAAGCAGCCACATTTTTCGGGAAGCGGAAGTTACTTCCCACCAGGGAAGGACTTGCAATCTACCGGGGGAGAAAGAAATGAACCCACTGTCACCATTTCACAGATGAGGAGATGGACCCAGGGCATCGATTGGCCTGAGTCCCCACAGCAGGTGAGGAAAGAAGCTTAGACTCCCCACCCCACCCCCCCAAGGTCAGGCTGGCTCCCTTCCACAACCCCAAGCAAGTGCACGATGCACGTTAGCAGAAATGCCCGTCACGTGCCAATATTCAACAGGCTCTCGTGGGAAGTTCCAACTTGTGCTCAAGGCTTCAAGAGGGCAGGACGAGTCCCTTATTTGAATTTTTAGGGGACACACAAAACCCAAAATGGAAAAGACTCTGCATTGAAGTTGTTCGTATTTCCCCGAGGAACACTTACATTTCAGGGACAAAACCGTTATCTCTGGTAAGGTAGGGAGACCCAGGGTCCAGCTTCAGCATGGTGCAGGACGGAGGAAGGCAGTATCTTCTTTTTATGTTTGTTTCTGCCCCGGGCTAGAATCGAAAGTACTTCAAGGAAAATACCCATGGTGCTCATGTTTTCCCACACAGCAGGCAGCAGACAGCATCTGGGCTGGAATGATATTTTTCTTGTAGGTTCCCCTCCATGACTCCCTCATAAAGTCACATCGATGAAAATCTGAGAGGAACCCAGTGTTTGTGTAAGACTCTGATCTTGTCCTTGTCACTGTTACGAAATGAGACTTACGTTAAGAAACAGAGGGGGGAAAATGAAAATGTATTCTTTATTTTTCACCTCCTTGTCTGTTTGAATGTTTGTGTGAAAATTAGCAAGAGAAGCACAAAGAAAAGAGAAAATATTCCTGTTGCCGGGAAATGAATGGATCCTAGAGGTAAATACTGGTTGGTGTCCTAAGCCTGCCCATTGGGTGACGCCCATGAGAGATCAGACAGTTAAAGAAGACTCAGAGTTCACGTCCAATACTCATCCTAATGACAGAGCTAGGGAATCACGTCCCTTCCAGATCTAGGATTCTAGAATCACATGTGAGTTGTGTTTTGGTTTTTGGTTTTCTCCCCCTCCTTCCTGAAAAGGGTCTTAGAGATTGCGGCACAGAATTTATAATCACACACACCCGGATTCCAATCCTGACTCTGTTCCTCGGTGACCATGAGACTTCTGGAAATTTGTGTCATCCCTCTGTGTCGTGCACCCTCCTTTTCAAAGAAGAAAGGGTAGTCACTCTCCGCCTTGGGGTCACCGCGGGGATGAAATGAGCTGACATGTGAAATGCCTGATTGGCTCATGGAGTGTGCTAAGAAAAGTTAATTCCTTCCTTCTCTTTGAAAAACCTTTCCTGGGGCGTCTGGGTGGCTCAGTCGGTTGACTTCAGCTCAGGACATGATCTCACAGTTTGTGGGTTCGAGCCCTGCATCAGGCTCTGTGCTGACAGCTCAGAGCCTGGAGCCTGCTTCTGATTCTGTATCTCCTTCTCTCTCAGCCCTTCCCCCGCTCATGCTCTGTCTCTCTCTGTCTCTCAAAAATAAATAAATGTAAAAAAGAATTTAAAAACCTAATTGGATTTTTTAAAATTGTAAAGCAATGCATTCTCACTGCATTTAGCCAGATAAATATGGAAGTCTATTTTTTTTAATGTTAATCATCTGGTGGCAGTGACCCCTACTTGGCTACCCAATATCCATTCTCCATAGCCCTCTTAGTATTTTCTTACGTTATTGAGGCTGCCCAACATCATGAAATATAATATGATGCAATAAAATGTAACGCAATTATTTGTGGCCAGCTGAAAGACTACATTTCCCAGCCTCCTTTGCAATTAGGTAAGGTTGATGGGACTTCTGAGACAGCGACCTCCCGTGTTCCCACCTAGACGTGACTGCTGGAGCACCAGCCTCCATCTTTGACCACAAGTGGCCTTGAGGAGAGGCCATCAGTCAAGGATGGTGAAGCGGAAAGACAGAGCCTGAGTTGATGACTCTCTAGTTACTGCCACATTAGTTCTGAACCACCTATTTCTCAACTTCCTTTTGTGAGAGAAAACTAAAGCTCCTATGTACTTAAGCCACTGTTTTCATGGTGGTGGTGGTGGTTTGAGTTTTCCGTTGAATGGTCCTGGAACTAATTATAACTGATCAGGACTCCTTCTAGTCTCACCTCTTGACATGACTGGTATTAAACAACTGCGTCTCCTCCCACATTTTTTTTACGCTCATGGCAAAGACAGATTGATGCGTGCATGCAGATAGTTGGGACTATGCAGTATGCCACACTTAGTGATTGCTTATCAATATATATCAAGGTCAAATTCCCAGGCCAGGGCACACACATCTCTAGCATAAGCTTTCTAATAGTAGGCTGTTAAATAGGCTGTTAAACTGTACTATGGATATGCTGTAATTTATTTAACAGCAAGTAACTCCCACTGATATAATGAGGAGGTTTCTAGTCGTTGGTTTTCAAGTAATATAAGTCTTGCCGTAACAGACATCTGGTACAAATACCGTTACCATTGCACTTGTATTTTTTATTTTTTAATGTCTGCTTATTTATCGAGAGAGAGAGAGAGAGAGAGAGAGAGAGAAAGCAAGCATGAAGCAGGGGAAGAGAGAGAGGGAGAGAAAGAATCCCAAGCAGGCTCCCCGCAGTCAGCACAGAGCCTGTTGCAGGGCTCGAACCCAGGTACCCTGGGACCATGACCTGAGTCGAAACCAAGAGTCGGACACTTAACTGAGTGAGCCACCCAGGCACCCCCACAGCCCCACACTTGTATTTTTTGGCAAATGCTACCACAATGGGACGACTAGGTCCTGTGCTTTGTAATCCTTCCATACTTCTTCCTTTTATAGATTGAACAAGAGAGACCCTGAACGCTGGCGTGCCAGAGATAATGGATATGACGATGCGCCAGGATCCTCCGAATTTTAATCCAAACCCCGCTCTCTGATTTATCCAGGGTTTGCTGGCCACAAATATTTGTTGAAGGAATATCCAAATAATCTTCATACAAATAGCTCTCCACCAGTCTCTGCTTGAGCATATCTGGCGGCAGGGAGCTCACTACCTTTCTTTTCATCTTTAGAGAATGTCTACAACTAGAATGTTCTTTCTTACGCTGTGTTGCAATCTGATTCCATGAAAAAAAATTTTTTGATGTTTATTTACTGGAGAGAGAGGGGGGAAGAGAGAGAGAGCGAGAGAGAGAGAGAGGATGGGCACGGGGATGGGGCAGAGAGAGAGGGGGACAGAGGATCTGAAGTGGGCTCTGTGATGATAGCAGAGAGCCCCGTGTGGGGCTCAAACTTAAGAATTGTGAGATCATGAGCTGAGCTGAAGTCGGACACTCAGCCTACTGAGCCACCCAGGTGCCCCTCTGCAAAAAAGTTCTTTTATTTTTTTATTTTTTAAACTTTTTAAATGTTTATTTATTTTTGAGACACACACATACACACACACACAGACTGTGAGCAGGGGAGGGGCAGAGAGAGAGGGAGACACAGAATCGGAAGACAGGCTCCAGGCTCCGAGCTGTCAGCACAGAGCCCGACACAGGGCTTGAACCCACGAACCGTGAGATCATGACCTGAACCGAAGTCAAACACTTAACCAACAGAGCCACCCGGGCGCCCCCCACCCCAATTTTTTTTTTTTAATGAGACTTCTAATCATGCCCTGTGGTAATCATGACTATGAAACCTCTACTCAGTGGTCTCAGTTCTGATGCCAGGGGTCCTGGGGGGGCTGGTCCAGTTCCTCAAAGGACAGGTGGCACTCACCAAAGCAGGCACGGGAAAGGCATTCGGCACTACCCATCTGGGGTCTGGGCACTCAGATATTTCTTCTGTATGGAGAATATACGAGCTGTCAGGCAAGGAACGTGGCTTTGAGGATACAAGGAAAAGTCACCGTTCCTGACCTGAAGGTAGCCCCATCCCCTGATAAACTCAGCTTTGGGGGGACATGAAAACCCCTGGTGATGGCCAAGGGGCATAGTCAGGAATATTTGGACTCAGAAGAGGAACACATGTGGGTGGGGTTGAGGACTCATTTGGGAAAAGTAACTGGAAATAACGTTGGCTAAGTAAGTGGGCAGCTGGTCTTCAACCAACGGAAGAAATCACTTCCTCTATAAATGTTGATTTGTTTTTCCTGGAAAGGTTTCCTGCTCACAAGCACTCACATTCCCATGACAATCTTCTCCCTCTCATCTTTCTCTCTTTCTTTCTCTCACATAGAGACCATATGTAGAAAAACAGGCTGAAAGAACACAATCTCCAGAAGCTTCCATATGTAGAAAAACAGGCTGAAAGAACACAATCTCCAGAAGCTTCTTCTCTCTTGACGTTCCAATGAACTCGGCTTGATTTGGTCATCGCTAAATGGGATCACAGAAAGTAGATGTCACTCTTCTAAAATTGTGGGTATTTCAGTAGCAAACTAAAAGTTAAAATTAATAGTTGAAATTTGTAAAAGTAAAGGTGAGGCAATAAATGGGTCGGCCACCCTTTGGAGTAGAAAGCACATGGGGTCTGGAGCCAGCAGGCTTTGTATTAGAACCCTGTCTGTCCCTCATGGCTGGGGGACCTGACCATATCGCTTCTCCTAGTTTCATTCCCTCGGGTAGAATGGAAACTACATAAGTGTCCCCAAGAGAGTAAATACAATAAAACCACCTCCATAAAGTGCTTGGCCCACTGGCAATGATCAGTGCCTGTGGCTCACTCTCTCTCTGCTTGTATTTTCACTTGGCACAGAACGGGCACGTACACTGAGCGAATCCACCCTGTTCTCGCTGGGTGACTGAGAACGTGCAATAATCTTCGGTAGGTAAGATGTGACGAAAATGGATCAGGAAAGGCACAAGACTATGCACAGCCTCAGGGGTCCAACGCTTCCCTTGAACTTTTGTTCACATCCAATGATGTGTGGATGCCCTATGAGTGGACCAAGCCATTGGGTGTGGTCATCGGATCAGTTCTCCTACCTGTTTGGCTGACTGCACTTGCTATAAACCAAGAGATAGCAGGGCAAATGCAATCGATGAAGAGGACAGGCGTCAAAACTTGCCCTGGTTCTGCCTCTCACCACCTGTGTGACCTGAACCAAGTCAGTTACCCTCTTAAGTATCAGATTCCTGCTGTGGGGAATGCGCTCTCTAAGTCCCTCTATATCTCCAGAAGGATCTCTTGTGCTATCCAACATGGATGTGAAATGCTTCATCAAACTTTCTGGGTGGTGAGGATGCAAGTGATTCTTGGGGAGCAGTTCTCCAGGCAGTGAGGATACCCAGTCCAAGGACCCACTGGGAACTTGAGGTTTTCATCTGTGCTTCAGGTGAGGAGGAGGAGGCAGATGGCCATGTAGGTGACATCAGTTGGGGGCTGGACTGGCCCCGTTCTACTCCAGCTCACATCAGGCCGTCCCCTTGCCTTCCAAGGTCTTGGTCTCGTTTTGAACCAGAATCTTGAGGCCGTGGGCCTGGCCTGTCACGGGGCATATCAGTGATTAGCAGCCTGATCCCTGCTTTGGTGAGGGCAGGAGAGCTCGGGGTTGTCACATCTCTGCTCACTGGGGCAAGTGTGGGTGACCGAGGACCTCCTCGGATAATCAGCTGATGTCTGCCACACACAACAGCCCCCCCCCCCCAAGCAGGACAGCCACCCAGTCCTTTACCATCAAGACATTTAGTGAATCCCCGCCATGGTACCAATTGTTGATTGGGAGTCATTTTTATAGCCTTATAATAGTTAATCTTTATTGAATACTCTGTGTCAGGTGTTTATATGCATTATTTATCTCCTTTTCTCCTCATGCAGACTTTTAAATTCAGTGACACTTCCAAATAAATTTGTCCCTGATTAGCAATGCCCATGTGTATTTAAACTGATAGTACATTTTGCATGAGCTAAGACTTACTTAGTGTGTATGCAATGCCAAGGACACACGTGGTTTTGGGGTCCCCCTTACACTCTAAGTAAGTCTAAGAGGCTGTAGGACAGCAGAACATAGTGGTTGCACAGTGTCTCAGTCTGGCTGCTGTAACAGAGAGCTCTAAATTAATAATGACTGAAGACAGAAATTCAAATTTAACGATCAGGGGCACCTGGTAGTTTAGTCAGTTAAGGGTCTGACGTCACATCCTGTCCCATCTTCCTGTGCCTCGTCTCCTGAATTGGTCTGCTCTTCCTTTCTCTGGCTGCCTTGCCGGCTCTGGTATCTCCTGCTCCTGCTCCATCCTCCAAAGGGCCCTCCCATGGTAGCTTGGGGCGCACCAACTCACCTGCTGCAAGATTTTCTGTGGCTTTCTCTGCAACACAGTTGGAAAGACTTGGCAAGTCAGAAGGAAAAGGAGTTCTCGATTTACATTTCACACCATAGGTTGATGTGGACTCGCACCATTTTGAACTCTACGGACCAACTTCTGGGGGCTCTCCTCCCACACCACAATTCAGCACCATGTCCTGCCAGAGTCCAGTTGGGACTAACCTTCTTTCTCCCCAAGAATCTTCCAAAAACCCATCCTCCAAGTACATCTTCCCTTCCCAGGTCTTGGTAGCCCTTTGAACCTTTCCAATATACTTTATCACTATTCTCCTGACAAATGGTCATTCACATATCAATTTCTTTCCACCTGACTGTAGATCAAGGACTTTAGCTTATTTAATTACATAAACAATATAGGGATCAGGGCCAATACTCAAAATACGCAGCCATCTGTAGGAATGTCTTGGCTGAATTAATCATTCTTCTCTGTCACAGAGCAGGAACATAATAGGCTCCTAATAAATATTAAGAAATAATTTATGTGCAACTCAATAGGAAAAAAAAAACAAATGGGTGCCTCAGTGGTTCAGTCAGTCAAGCGTCTGACTCTTGATTTCAGCTCGGGCAATGATCTCACGGTTTATGTGATCGAGCCCCTTGTCAGGCTTCTTGCGGAACGTGGAACCTGCTTGGGATTCTTTCTCTCATTCTGTCTCCACCCCTCCCCCACTTGCGTATGTTCTCTCTTTCTCAAACTAAATAAATAAACTTAAAATAATCCCCTTAAAAATGGGCAGAGGATCTGAACAGACATTTTTCCAATGAAGACATCCAGACGGCCAACAGGTACGCGAAAAAATGCTCAACACCACTCATCATCAGGGAAATGCAAATCAAAATCACGATGAGTTAGCTTCTAACTCCAGTCAGAATGGTGATGTTAGATGACAGTGTTAGGATGATCAAAAAAGACCAAAAAATAACAAGTGTTTGTGAGGATGTGGAGAAAAGGGACCCCTTGTACACTCTTGGTGGGAATGTAAATTGGTGCAGCCACGATGAAAAAAATAGTATAGAGTTTTTTCAAAAATATAAAAAAAGAACGGTCATGTGATCCAGCAATGACACTTCTGGGTATCTATCCTAAAGAAGCAAAAACACAAAATCGAAAAGAACACTCCCATGTTCATCGCAGATTATTTACCTTAGCCAAGACACGGATACAACC
>CM053569.1:8028726-8187522 GCA_028646485.1 Cryptoprocta ferox | reverse complement strand
AAAGGGATGACGGTGGTCAAAAGGTACAAATTATCGGAAAAAGAATTCATGAACTGGATTAAATTTCTAACTTCGTCCAGCGTCATCTTAAATGTATTTATCTATTTCTCCTTCTAGCAAGTTCTATTTAGTCCCTCCCTCCTGGGGAAAGCAGATCTTCTAGACACGATTCCTTCATTTGTTCAGGATGTTTCTAGGAGCATGTACTAGGGGCCCGGAACCATGCTGAACGCCGGGGGCTATGCTGGTGCACAGAAGGTGCAATGTCTCTGCTTTCCAGAAACTTGGAGCCGGACCTCAAATAGTAAGAACAACAAGAAAAGAAAAGCAGTCACAAAATTCACAGTGTCCCAAAGGACAGGCAGGACTCTGCGGAGGGCAGTGGTGCAGATATAGATGACGCAGGCTGGGCTGCTACCACAGCTAAAGTCAAGGGGGGGATGAGGACTCGTCCCTGGAAGGTCAGGGGGCAGCATTTCAGGCAGGGAGAAGATGGTAATCGAAGGTCTTCAGGTCAGAAGGAGCTGATCTGCTTGGCGGAAGTAAGAGAAGGCCCTGGAGCTGGGGAGAAGCCGAAGATGAACAGGAGAGGTGGCGACCCCGGAGGCTGAGGATTGGAAGCCACTGGAAACCAAGCTTTCTTTAAATGGTTTTGAATAGGCCCTTGCCACCGTGTGTGCGATCTTCCTCATTCCTTGGCTTCCATAGATGCAACCGGCAACCGTCATTTCTTCTGATCTGGGCCCAGATCTCATACTGAAGCTGCCTCAGGGCTCTTGAAAGGAGCCCTGGGATTCCAAGGACACAGGCAGGTTGGTGCTGGCAAGTGGCCCGGGGCTTCTGTTGCGGTGACGCCGGGCACCCAGCACTCACCTGGTTCTGGGTGGTCCGGGGCTGGCAGATCTCCCCAGCTCTTCTTTCTTCACGTGAGGAGGGAAGCCCGGTGCCTTTCCATCCTGCCAGGGCTGTGTCCCAGGCTGCAGGGTCCTGGGCTCCTCTCCCTGTGACGTTGGAGTCTCATGGGCCCCGAGTAGGAGCTGCCCAGGGCTCTCCGCACTCAGCCGGTCTCCAGAAAGCATCTTTCCCCACCCCTGCTTGGTTCTGGATGTCCCATCCCTCAGGCCCATGGCCTCTACCCACATCTTCCTCTGGTCTAACCCTGAGTATCCTCCCAGGCTCTCAGAGCCTCATTTCTCTGGTGGGTGATCATCCCTTGGGCCCATATGTATTCTTTTTCCTCTAGATTCCACAGGACTTCAGACTGGCAGGGGTGGGAAGAGACACACAGGAGGATAACGGCACCCCAGGAGCTGCTCTGCTCTTACATGTATCACCTGATTGAAATTTGAGGTCTCATTGGCCCCAGTTTTCAGATAGGAAAACTGAGGCTAAGAGAGGTGGAGTGAGCTGCTTAGGGTCAGGTGGACAGAGCATACACTGACTCCGAGGGTGGGCCCCGCATAAGGCTTCTCCGTGCTGCCTGAGTATCAACTTCCCTCTATGTTCAGTCAGTATTTCCAGTGATGGTTCAGCTCATCACACGTACTGAGCACCCGTGGTGGGCCAGGCTCTGTCCCAATCCCTTGGGACACAGGGATGCATAAGGCATGATCACAGCCTCTACGGAGAGGCCGTGGATCAGAACGGGTCAGAGTGGATGCTTTGGTTGATGCATTGATGCAAGTTCCAGCCATTGTCATACAATATGGTGGCTGTGTGAATGAGCAAGTAAGGAACTTCTCCATTCCTCAGTGTCACATTCACAGCTGGGGCAGTAACGGCACCCACTTCCCCTGTCTTATAAGGTCTTAGCAGGACCAACTGAGAAACAATTAACAAGGTGCTGCCCGATGTCCCTTCCTTAGAGGCCAAAGAGTGACCCTAAACTCCCACCTCCATCCTGCAGCACAAAGGTACCTCTGCCATTCCTCACTGCCATGTGTCAGAAAAAGCCACGCAAAGCAGAGTTCCAGAGTCTCCATCAACAACATAAAAATGTCCAGGTTTCAACCGACAAGTACCAGGAAGAACCAAGAAGCTCTCAAACTGATTGAAAGAAGATAATCAGTAGATCCCAATACCATGAAGACAGAGGTTTTAGAACTATCCAAAGAATCTTGGGGCTGAAACATTAGGGCTAAAATCATAAATATACTTCAGGGATCAACTATGAATATACTTGAAACAAATGAAAAAAATAGGAAGCCTCAGCAAAGAAGCAGAAAATCTCAGGAAAAAAAAAAAGCAAGAAGATATAAAAGAACCCAATGAAACTTCTGGAACTGAAAATACATGAAGTGAAATTTAAAAAAAAAAAAAGGGCTCAGAAGAAGAATTGAAATATAATCCTGATTTCAAGTGTAAACCTCCCTGCCTCCTGCGGGGCATCAAAGGCTCATGAAACCTGGGGGCTGGGAGGGCCATCTCTGTACCCCGAGGGCTCAGCCCCAGCTCTGGCTCCGTGGAGGTGTTGCTTCGGTGATGGTGATGGCGGTCTCTGATTTTGGTTGTGAGCCCCTGAGTAGCAGATGAAGCCCTCAGGGGAATCAGAAATCTCCCTTTCTCTCTCCTCTGCCTTTCTTGTATCAAGGGCAGCACGGTCCCATCTCCCTGGGGCGGAACCATGACTTCCAGTTCAATCCAGCCATCCCAAGACACAATCGGGAATCTTGCTCTCCCTCAGTGGTCTCTCTTTTCTGGGGGGTGCAGCTTGTAGGGAACAACTTAGAAAATTCCAGCCTGCAGGTTGGTTGAGCCATTGGAGAATGTCAGGTCTTGCCCCTCATTTTCTATCTGGGAAAACTAAGACACAGGGAAAAAGAATTCAGCCAAGCAGCCACTCTTGTGAGTGGCAGAGTTAGAATGTAAAGTCTCTCCACCAACTCACAAGAGGCTTTACATTTTAAATCAGGATTCCTAGTTTCTAGAAGCCCAGCTTAGGCTTTGGTAGAGAAGGCAAGTGAGGGAAAGAAACTGCTTTGCTCTCCTTCTTTCATTCAACAAATATTTAACAGAGCACCATATTGTCATTAGCGTTGATAGCAGTCTGCTGTTGCTGTGTAACAAACTGGTCCCAAATTGGCAGCTTGAAACAGTAAGCGTTCATTATTGCTCCCCAGCCAATGGGGCAGTGGGAGGCGGTGATCATCTGGACAGGTGTCAGCTGAACCTGGCTGGGCTTTCTGGCAGATTCGCCGGAGGTGGGCCGATATTACAAGTCTCCCCTCATATGTCCACCATTTGGCTTGCTGGTGTGTGACTGGCCACATGTCTCGTTTTCCGGAAGGCTGGCCCAGTTTCTAAGAGAACAGGTAGGCTGATGCAAGGTCTCTGAGCCTAAGATGTAGACATCCCAGCATCACTTCTGTCACATTGTGTTTGCCGTAGCGAGTCATGAGGTCAGCCAAGAGTCCAGGAGGCAGAAATAGATTCCACCTCTTGATGGTAGAGCTACAAAATCCCTGTGCACCAGGTCGTGGATGCAGAAGACCTGGACAACTGTGACCCTTTTGGCCACTGACCTTGGGACTGTTCTGAAGTGTTTTCCTTCTATTTTCCTTCTGGTTCTTTAGGGCTGTGTGAACTGTTTTGGTCAATGAACTGGAGTGAAGTATGTCACTTCTGGGTAAAAACTTGAAACTTCAGGCTGGGGTTCCCCAGAGTTCCTTCTTTCCACTCTGGAAAGCAGAAAGTCAAGGTCGGCGCACCCACCAGCCTGAACCCCTGAGAGTTGCTTTAAGTCCTTACAGTCTGGGGATATTTGTCACTGCAGCATAACCGAGTTTATCGTGACTGACACAAACCTCTATGACGTACCAGAAACTACACACTGCGTATAAGCAGGTGAACAGGAAAGAATAATCCAGGATCTCAGTGAACGCACAGTCATATGAGGGAAAAACACAATAAGCACGTGAACTCACAAACGAGTGCATACAGATGCTCGCGTGATCAGGACGCCTACTACGGAGGAAAACGAGAGAATGGGAAATGGTGGGGTTGGGAAGGGGGAACCAACACAGACCATGTGGCTAAAGGAAAGCTTCTGTGGAGAAAGGCAGCATGGGAGCGAAAGCAGGGCGTTTCAAGCGAGGGTCAGCACATGAGAGGAGCAGGAGGCCAGACCCTAAGGGTCCCGGGGACAATGGGAAGGGACTGGGGCTTTATCTGAGGCATCCCGGAGCCCCCAGTGTATGTGTGGGAGGGTGGGGCTGAGCCCTTTGAGAAGCTTTCTATTTCCCCAGAAGCTGGAGGGAGGGGAGGCCGGTCACAAGCCCCTGTCTCTAAGCCTTGGAGACCCCGGAGCTCAGGCCAGGCCTCTCAGCTGCCTCCACAAAAGGGAAATGTGACTTCCCGATGGTATTTTCAACAACATAACCAACCGGCCTCTCCTCCTACATGGCAGGGCCCGGGGCCGGGTGGGGGCAGTTGTCAGGCACCTCCCTGAGCCCCTGGTCCCGCGCTAGGACTGGGGAAGGGCAAGGACAGGCCGGGACACCTGCGCTGCTGCTCCGCTGCCCGCTGCCAGGTCGGCTGGAGGGGCCCTGATGTCCTTGGAAGAGACCCCAGGCCGGCGAGTCCAGAGCCTGGGAGCCGTGGCGGTGTCCTCCCCGGACCCCTGGCACGAGGATGCAGCCGACTGGCAAGACTCAGGGCGTGCGGTGGGGCCATGCCAACCCGGGGCTCCCCGCACCCCGCCAAGCTGCGTCTCTGTCCCTGGGACAATTACTGATGGGTGACAGCGGCCTGGCCCTTGGGTCTATGGAGAGGGGAGAGTGTTTGGTGTCCTGGAAGGCGGGTGGATGGGGCAGGGGGAGGTGGGAAAGACACGGAGGGACCAAAGCTGGGCCCCCCCTTCATAGGCCTTTCTTCTCAGTTCTGCACACACACACACATGTTCCATGTCCACACACACCACACGCATGTCACGCACACCCACACACGCCACATGCATCACATGTGCACACACCACACCATGCCTCACACATAGAGATACCACACACACCCCACATGTCACAGTCTCTCTCTCTCTCACACACACACACACACACACACACCCCTCCTCTTTGACCGCAGGGCTGTGGCGGGGGAAGTGCGAATAGTCAGGGCTGCAGGGAGGGGAGGCTTCTCACATACGGTCTCCTTTATCCTCCAAGGTACTGGATTGCCCGTTTTGGAAACATTACCCAGGAGGGGTGTGTCTGCGTTCCCGGGGCTGCTCGAACACCTGTGTGTTCTGTCACAGTCCCGGAGGCCGCAAGCGTGACGCGGAGCCCTGGCGGGGCGGGCTCCCCGCCATTCCTTGGCTTGGTGACACATCACACTGGTGTGTGTTCTGTCTTCACACGCCTCTGCCCTGTGTCTCTCTGCATCTCAAACCTCCCTCTTCTCCCAAGAGCATCCGTCATTAGATTTGGGGCTCCAGCTCTCACCCAGAAATCCTTAATTACACCCACGAAGACCCGCCTCCGAACAGGGTCACGTTCACAGCTCCCTGGGGGATATATATCTTTTGCAAGTGGGCGACACCATTTAACCCACCACAGGGTCCCTGGGCTTCCCCGACTCCCCAGGGGGCTGTGTGACTCGGGCTCCCCTCTCCGACTGCCCGTCCTCTGGTCCAACAGGAACAGAACGAGCGGGTCTCCCCTTCACAGGGCCCCAGAGATGCCAAGCAGAAGTGACAAATGGCCCTCGGGGCGGGGGGGGGGGAGCGGGGGCCACGGCAGGGATGATATTGTTCTCTTGTGCCTCCTCCCCTTGGGTGAGGGGATCCTCCAACTGGAGAAGAGATGGGCCTTAGGTGCTGCCGCCGCAAGCCCCCCCGGGAACAGAAGAGGAGACTGAGGCCCGAAAGCACTTAGCGTGGGTCATGCAGGGAGTCACCGACCACGGAGGAGAGGTCCCTGAAGTGAGAAAGGATTCGGCTGCTTGGAGGTCAGGGCGGCCGGGGCCCCGTGGGCACTGAGGGAGGTTGCAGGCAGCAGAAGGGCCTCCCCGGGGGAAATGGTCTGTGCCCAGCAGGACAGGAGAGGCCCCATTTCCCGCCTGCCTGTGAGCTAACCCTCCTGGGTCGGAGCCTGCGTGGGGTGGAGACGCCAGGAACGCCTTCAAGCTGAGGCACACAGGGGCGTGGGGACCCCTTCGGAGGAACGGCATTCTTTGGGCCAGTGTCACCTGTAAGAAACTCCTGACTCCCTTCCTGTCCCTTTTCTCCAGCAGACAAGGCGGCTGGAGTCAGAGAAGGGACTGGACTTGCCTGGAGAGGCCTGCAGGTGCCCTGGGCTGCTTGAGCCAGCGCCCAGCCTCTATCTGGAATCTTCCCAGCCCCGAAGTTCTCCTCTTACACATGAGCAACTGGGCGCTGCCCACCGAACGTCTCTTGGCTGGTTTGGGAACAAAACGATGACACAATGTGTCATGTAGCCTCTCGCTTTGCTCACAAGCTGAGGTCTCCTGGGACGGAGTCTGCTGGGCCCCTCGGAGTTGGCTGGTTCTGTGCGTGAAGCTGCAACTTCAGGTCACCGAAAGCCAGAGAAGAGGAGAGACGCGTTCGTTCGTGCTCTGGGTCTGGGGCGGAATGAGGGCGTCTTCCTCCAGCCCCCCCAGGGAGCCGTCCTTGGCTCGTGATCTTTGATTCCAAAGCTACGTCTTTTCCAGGAGTCATTCCAGAGGGCTGGTCGTAGGTGCTCTGTGGTCTGGCAGAATTTCCTTTGCACCAGAGCACCCTCTTCCCTGCTGTGTGACCTCGGGCAGGTTGCCTGCCCTCTCTCTGCACTGCCTCTCCCGCGTGCTCGGCTCAAGGCAGGCGAGGGAGTGGAGTCCTCTCCTTCCACTCTGCCGGCAGGGCGGTCCTCTCCCAGAGGCACAAACAGGAACTGAACCGGCTGGAGTGGCCGTTTGAAAGAACTCTCTGGCTGAGAGGGTGTGTCCGTACAATTTGGTTCTCTGCCCCCAGGGCTCTGGGAAAGGCTCCAGGCCTGCTCAAGTTTATCAGATTCCTTTCTCTACCCACCCAACCTTGAATTTCATGGAAAACAAAATAGAGAAGAAGAAGAAGAAAAAAAAAAAGTAGCCTAACACTGGATTCAATCACAGCATGGATTTGAGTGAGCCTTGAACACTGAAAACAAACTGAGGGCGGAAGGGGGAGGGGGAGAGGGGAAGGGGGGTGATGGGCATGGAGGGGGGCACTTGTGGGGAAGAGCACTGGGTGTTATATGGAAACCAACTGACAATAAACTATAAATTTAAAAAAAAAAGTCTTTTAAAGCTGGGTTTCTACACTTGACCCTCTACTGCATGGATGCTCTTGGGCAAGATATTTCAATCTCCCGGAGCCTCAGTGTCCTCGCTTCCTGTGTGTAAAATGGGTGTAGTAACGAAGTTTCTGCAGCGTGCTCAAGGATGACAATCAGTCCTGGACAACAGTCCCCGGCAGGGCGCCCCCTGATCGTAGCGTGACAGTCATGATCGGTGTCGATCCAGGCGGCACTTCATCACACTCAGATTCACACCCCGGCAAAGACGTCCATATCCCTAATCCCAGAACCTGTCAACATGTAGTTGTAAATGGTAAAAGGGACTTTGCAGGTGTGATTACGTGAAGGATCCTGGCACGGACTGATGTAATCACAAGAGTCCCTACGAGAAAGGAGACACAGGATCAGTTGGGTAGAAGGAGGCGAGGGGACCACGGAAGCAGAGAGGGAAAAGGCAGTGAGACACGGGGCCAGGAGCCAAGGAATGTGGGCGGCCTGGGGAAAGCTGGAAGGTGCAGGGATCAGATTTTCTTCTGGAAGGTCCAGAAGAAACACAACTCTGCTGACACCTTGATTTTCGACTTCTGACCCGCAGAACTCTAAGATGCTAACCGTGTTTTGCCTTAAGGCACTGAGTTCGTAGCAAGTTGCACTGGTGACCGGGGGAAGCCCAGAGGAGACATGGTGCTGAGCCCCCGCGGCCCCCTGGCTCCTGCCCTTGCCTGACTCTGCTCCTCCAGGCTTCTCGTGTGTTCTGGGAGCTTCCCGGTGCTCCACGCTGCCCGTGCTCTTGGCAACGAGCCCCGCTCTCCCGGGCTCCCCTGCGGGACGTGCTCTCTGCCACGTGTGGTGCTGTCTGCTCCGCAGCGGACCGTCCTTTCCTTCCCCACCCGGGCTGGCAGTGCTGACTCACACTAGCTGATGAAACTTGTGCGGATGACGGTTTGTTGGGACTTGTCCCAAAATGCTCCAAGGACGCATATTCTGTTAGGTACACCGAGAGCCGGTTTTCAGGGTACTTGAGCAAAGGAGGTGTTTCAGAAAGTGTTAAGGGAAAACACAAGAGAGAGATGCGGCATCGTGGGTCTGCGATCTCCATGCAGCCTGGGGAGGACGGACTCCCAATTGCATGAGGTCTGGCAGCTGGTGGATCATGGGGGGGGGCCCATTTTGGACCTGAGGGTTTGAAGGGATCAAGCAGCGACTGCAGGCATATGTGATGCGAGGGAGCCATGCAAAGGCCACTCCCTCCACCTGCGACCTCATTATTGCTGCCATTCCGTGATGCCATTTCTTAATTTTTGTTAAATGTTTATTTATTTTTGAGACAGAGAGAGATGAAGCGTGAGCAGGGGAGGGGCAGAGAAGGAGGGAGACACAGAATCCAAAGCAGGCTCCAGGCTCCGAGCTGTCAGCACAGAGCCCGATGTGGGGCCCGAACCCACGAACCGTGAGATCATGACCTGAGCCGAAGTCGGTCGCTCAACCGACTGAGCGCCGCGGGCGCCCCCTCCATGATGGCATTTCTGAGGCTGAAAGGCTGAGCTTCTCCAAGCATCTCTGGTTCCTGTTTCACTCCGCATCCCTCTCATTAGGCCGTGAGCTCCTGGAGGGCAGGGGCAGGTCCACGTTCATCTCCAGTCCTCCGTTCCCGGCTCAAGCCACGGGCCTGGCACACAGCGGGGACCCAATGGACATCTGCAGAAGGAAGCTTTTCCTTCCCTGGCTTCCTCTCCTGAAGGGGGCAGTGACAGTCCTTGGCACCCTCAGCAGGTTACATTGACCAAAAATGGTGAGGGAGGCCCCGAGGGAAGAACGTTGTGTCTGAGTTCAAGCTTGATGTTAGGGAAATGTCTCCCGCCCCGGCTTGTCTGGGCTGTGTGGGGAGGGGTGGGGGAGGAGGGGCGGTACTACCTCCTTCCAGGGCTGGACGGGTCTGTCTCCTCCAGGAGCGGCTCTCCTTGGAAGGACCTCTCGGTGTTGACTGCACCAACAGCACCCAGCACAGGGCCCAGCACAGAACCGGCGCTGTGAGTGTCTGTTGCTTGAACTTGGCGGGATCTCTCTAGAAGTCATGTTTCCTCTCCTTCCCCGCCATCTTCATCCCCCCAACCCATGCTCTTCTGCCTTGGCCTCCATCGTCCGCGCCCTTCGGAAGCAGCAGCGAGCTATCAGAAAAGCAAGGCTGAGCGTTGACCCCCAAGGGCTTTATGCCCTTGAAGGCTTTTTTTTTTTTTGATGTTTATTTTTGAAAGAGAGAGAGAGAGGGACAGAGTGCAAGTAGGGGAGGGGCAGAGAGCGAGGGAGACACAGAATCGGAAGCAGGCTCCAGGCTCCGAGCTGTCAGCACAGAGCCCGACGCGGGGCTCGAACTCATGAACCGCATGATCGTGATCTGAGCTGAAGTCGGACCCTTCACCCGCTGAGCCACCCAGGTGCCCGTCCCTCAAGGTCTTCTGTTGGCCTCAGCCTAAAGTCTCAGCTCTTAAACATGGCTGGCAGTGTCCTTCCTGCTCTGGTCCTGCCCCTCCCCCCACAGGCGCCTGTGTACCCCTGCTCCTGCCACCCGGAACGCCACCTTGGGACATCTGGGTGCCTGTCCTTCCACTCCCCCCCACTGTCTGTCACGCCAGCCCATGCAGGTGTGGAGAGCAGCGGTTACGGGGCGACTTCCAAAGGGGTCATAGCCCCAGTTCTTCCCGCTCCTAGCAGTGTGGCCTTGGGCACAGGACCCAACCTCTCTGGGCCTCCATTTTCCTCAACGGTCTGATGGGAAAATCATATGCCTCTTTCTGAAGTGCGGTCGGATGACTTCATGAATTTTTGCAGGTAGATCTTAGAACGGTGCTTGGTACACATGGGACATGACATGAGCACCAGGCCAGGCGCGGCTGGCTGGCTCGGTAGGTAGGGCATACGACTCTTGATCTCAGGGTCATGAGTTTGAGCCCCTCGATGGGCATAAAGCTTATTTAAAAAAAATAATAATAACAAAATGAAATTTGGGGGGCACCTGGGTGGCTGAGTCAGTTAAACGTCCGACTCTTGATTATGGCTCAGGTCATGATCTCACGTTTTGTGAGTTCGAGCCCCAGATCCGGCTCTGCACTGGTAGCGCAGAGCTTGCTTGGGATTCTCTCTCTCTCTCTCTCTCTCTCTCTCTCTCTGCTCCTCCTCTACTCACACCGTCTCTGTCTCTGTCAAAATAAATAAATAAACTTAAAAAAAATAAGTTCTTAAAATGCACAAAAAAGGTCAACTGACAGTTTTACAAAAAAATAAGTGCCATCGCATTTCTTTGCCTTAGAGAATCTTTTCTGGTATTTGGATCTCAGCTCCAGGGTCAGCCCCGGCACAGAGACTTCTTAGAAATCTACTCTTTTCATGTGGCTCTTTCTCCTTCATTTCAGTCAGTGTTTACTTCAAATATTTAGGGGCTCTGGTGCTGGGTGCATGGACATTCACACCTGTTATAGCTCCCTGCTGAATTCATCCATTTATCATCAATTTTGACTTAGAGTCTCTTTTTTTAAATTCTTTTTTAATGTTTTATTTTTGAGACAGAGAGAGACAGAGCACGAGAGGGGGAGGGGCAGAGAGAGAGAGAGGGAGACACAGAATCGGAAGCAGGCTCCAGGCTCTGAGTGTCAGCACGGAGCCCGACGTGGAGCTCGAACCCCAAATGTGAGATCATGACCTGAGCCGAAGTCAGAGGCTTAGCCGACTGAGCCACCAGGCGCCCCAACTTAGAGTCTCTTTTATCTGATATTAGTGTGGCTGACCCATCTCACCTTCGGTTCCCATCTGCGCGGAATATTTTTTCCTTCCTTTCATGATCAGCCTACGTGTGTCCTCACATCTAAAGTGAGTCTCTTGGGGCACCTGGGTGGCTCAGTTGATTGAGCGTCCGACTTCAGCTCAGGTCGTGATCTCGTGGTTTGTGAGTTCGAGCCCCACATCAGGCTGGTTACTGTCAGACTGTCCGTGCAGAGCCCTCTTTGGATCCTCTGTCCCCCTCTCTGTGCCCTTCCCCCACTTAGGCTCTCCCAAAAACAAATAAATATTTAAAAAAATAAAAAAATAAAGTGAGTCACTCATAGGGGCGCCGGAGTGGTTCAGTCGGTTAAGCGGCCGACCTCAGCTCAGGTCATGGTCTCACAGTTCGTGAGTTCAAGCCCCGCGTCAGGCTCTGTGCTGACAGCTCAGAGCCTGGAGCCTGCTTCGGATTCTATGTCTTCCTCTCTCTCTTCCCTCCCCCACTCACGCTCTGTCTGTCTGTCTCTCTCAAGAATAAATAAATATTAAAAAATAAATTTAAAAAATGAACTGAGTCTCTTGTAAGCAGCGCATTATTGGAACCTGTTTGTATGTTTGCTTTTGTCTATGTATTTAGCAAATCTATGACTTTTCTTTAATTTTAAAATCTTTTTTAAAATTTATTTATTTTTGAGAGAGAGAGGGGCAAAGAGAGGGGGAGACAGAAGATCTGAAGTGGGCTCTGTGCTATCAGCACAACGTGGGGCTCAAACTCACAGACCGTGAGATCATGACCTGAGTCAAAGCACCCATGACCAGATGCTTAACCGACTGAGTCACAAGGTGCCCCATCTATGACTTTTAAGGGAGGAATTTAACCCCTTGTGGGCCTGCTTTGGCCACAGGGTTGGTGCCTCCCCCTTGGTCCCGGGCAATGTGCACCTCCTCAGCATGACCCTTGACTGTGCACCCTCATTGTATCTCAATATTTCACTGAGGCCCGCAAGCTCTTGGAAAACAAGGACTTTGCTGTTTCTCGGCCACCTGCACAATGCATTTAGCTAGCATTATACGCATCTTATTGAGTGAATAATATGGCTGAGAATAATGATAGCTAACATTTCTTAAAGACTCGCGTTGAGCCAGATGCAGTGTTAAGGTCTTCACTCGTGTTCTTTCAACCGAACCATGAGGTAGGGGCAGTGCTTATCTCCACTTGGCAGATGGGGGAGCCCAGGTTCAGAAGAGTAAAGAAAAATTGTGACTCACTTGAAAATAGCAGACCAGGATTCAAGCCCTGGTTGGCCAGTTCCAAG
This sequence comes from Cryptoprocta ferox, assembly GCA_028646485.1. NCBI lineage: Eukaryota > Metazoa > Chordata > Mammalia > Carnivora > Eupleridae > Cryptoprocta > Cryptoprocta ferox. Next base: position 8,175,188 of record CM053569.1, on the reverse strand, counting down.
CCTGGGTTATTACCCACTACCGTCTTGCATCAGTGAGCATTAGGTCTTGCTGTAAGTGCCAGAGAAAGCCAAGTGACAGTGGTCTCTTCTATAAAAGGAGCCAGAGAAGCCCAGACGCATCCAGAATCACCAGGGCACTGACACAGCCTCCCCAGAAACCCAGGGTTCTGATTTCTCTTCTCCATCCTTAGCACACAGCTTCGATCTCAAGGTCTCATGGCCCGAGAGGGCTGCCACTGCTCCAGCCATAGCACCTCCCATATTCCAAGTCACCAGCAGGAGGAGGTGGGTAAGAAGAAGGTGTTCCCTTTCTTTAAGGCAATTTTCTGGAAGTATTATGCATGTTTTTTATTGCTGTATAACAAATTACCACAATTTAGCAGCTTAAAACGCTCTGCATCCATCACATTGCAGGTACTGTGGGTCAGGAGTCTAGAAATGTCTTAGCTGGTTCTCTACTTCAGGGTCTTATGGTCTCTCAATCCAGATAATGGCTAGTGCTGCCGTCTCATTGGAGGATCAGCTGGTGGCTTCTAAGCTACTTCTGAGGTAAAATGGCTTTGTTGAGAGAGAATTCCAACCCACTGGAATTCAGTGCAACACAGTTCCCCTTTCTCTGCATCCTCGCCAGCATCTCTTGTTGCCTGAGTTGTTAATTTTAGCCATTCTGACAGGTGTGAGGTTGTATCTCATTGTGGTTTTGATTTGTATTTCCCTGATGATGAGTGATGTTGAGCGTCTTTTCATGTGTCAGTTGGTTATCTGGGTGTCTCCTTTGGAAAAGGGTCTATTCATATCTTTTGCCCATTTCTTCACTGGATTATTTGTTTCTTGAGTGTTGATTTTGGTTAAGTTCTTTATAGATTTTGGTCTGCTATGTCATTTGCAAATATCTTCCATGTCTGCTATGTCATTTGCAAACATCTTCTATGTCTGCTATGTCATTTGCAAATATCTTCTCCCATCCCATTGGTCGCCTTTTAGTTTTGCTGATTGTTTCCTTTGCTGTGCAGAAGCTTTTTGTCTTGATGAGGTCCCAGCAGTTCATTTTTGCTTTTATTTCTCTTGCTTCTGCTAGATGTCATTTCCATTATTCACAAGAGAAAATGTGAAAGAAATTGTTGATAACAGAAACATTTTCTCCTTTCCTTCCTTTTCTCTTTTCCTATGCTTTTTCCTCATAGTATCGATTTTAAAAAGAACCGAAAAATGAAAATTGTCCCTTGTTCTAGAGAAGTTTTCTGGTGGACTTTGCCATGTATTTCTGGCTTCCTTCCAACTCTGCCTTTTTTTTTTTTTAGTTTTATTGTGTATGCTCTATCATAATCCTCACATTTCTTGAGTTAGTAGGAGGGGTGGGATCCTAAGGAAATAATCTCAGATGCAACAATAGCTTCAGGCACAAGGAAAGTCACCAGAGTGTTTGCTAGAATGCAAATATTTGATAACAACCTTGATGACCAGCTATTACATGCTGTGTGGACATGATAACAGTAAGCCACATGCTGGGCTGATAAGCGGTCATAAAAGTCATGTTTGCAGATGTTTATTTAACCAGGAAAAAAAAGTCTCAGGAAACCTATGACTTCAATCATCTAAAACTTGTATGTAATAAAAAATAATCTGAAAGATAAATAACAAAAATGTTAACAATATTTATCTCTGGGTAATGGGATTTCAGGTGTAATTCATTTCCTTCTTTCTCCATTTCTGTGTTTTCCAGACCTTTATTTAATATGAAAGCATTGCTTATAGAGTCATAACAGAGAAGAGAAATACATATATTCATTATGTTGGCAGGAAACATGGTTTCACCCAGTTTGAATTGCATGGGTGGGGCGTGGTTGAGGCGGTGGCTGGTTTTATGGTTCTCTCGGTCCTGCTGAAAATGAGCATTCCTTCTCGAACATTCCTTCTAGAAGACTGTCCACCGTGGACGGGGTGGAACTCTGAGCCCATTAGACCTGGGTTTATCTCCCACTGATGCAGGGTCATATGAGTCCAGCGGAGCCCACGAGGTTTGTCCACCAGCAGCAACATCGTAGGGAAAGCTGTGCCCCTGCCTAGGGCAGATGCTGCCAGTGTCCACCCACTTTCTCTCTGTGGCTGATTGCTTATTTCCCCAGGACCTGCTGTACCCTTGAGCAAGAGCAGGCTGAGCCTGAGAATGGAACAGACCAGAGGAGCCGAGGACTCGCAGGAGCCGCCATGACCAATGGCGGATGGGAGGTGATGGGTGATGTCCAGCTCTCTCACCCCCCGCTCCCGTGACACAGTGCGCTCTCGGGGAACCCCAGTCAGAGTGACCCCCGGGTGCCCATCGTGGTAGACTGCTCATGCACGTGCCTGACATCTGTCTTTCTTTGCTGCCTTGATTTCCCAGTCCCTGGTGCTTCCTGAGATCATTTCCCAATTAAAGTCCCTGCACGTCAAGCCTTGTGCTATAGTCTGATTCTGGGAAACTCAATCTAAGACTTGGCCTCTCTCTCACCGGCCCTGCCCTGGAATTTTGACATCTCCTTCTCCAGATACGTCTTAGCCCCAAGGGCACATCCCAGGCAACCATCTTGTCCCAGACACTCTTTTCCACGTCTCTGTCCTGGCCTGCCCTCACGTCTCTGGCTCCCAACATTGGGGCCCCATTTCACCCACGGCCCTAATCTTTGTGCAAACACCCACCTGTGCTTTCTTCTCTGGTTTTGCGGAATAGGCGGCCATTAGACCTGGCTTCTCTTCTCCAGCCTTTGCCCGGATTCCTCAGGCATTCTCACTGAGCGTAAGTGGCCCCCCATGCTGCCCTCAATCCAGACAGCCAACGATTGACTCGGAGAGTTCCGCGGCAAGCAGCCATCTTGCCAACAACGACCACAAAGGCAAAAATAACAACAACAATTATTTCTTGACCTCCTAATGGCTTTCCATCTCACTCAAAGGAAAACCCAACAACCAGTGGCTACAAAGTCATGTGTGATATGCTTTCTTTTCTTTCTGATCCTATCTAGTTCTCTCGTTCCTGGCCCCAGCGAAACATAAGGTAAAACAGGGTAGAGAGAAATAAGGAAGACCCACAGAAGACAGCTAGCATATCATAATTAGGGTTTCTGAGACAGAAAACATAAAAATGGGAGAAAAATTATTCACGTGTATTAGAGAAACTTTCCCAATATAAATATGCAGATTGAACGGGCAAAGTCCTCCACTCCACGCCCTAATGCCTACAAAGTCTGCAAAATAACCCATGCCAAGATATAGTTCCTGAACTTTCATGCTAAGGAAGGGACGTTGGAGACATTCAGGTAGAAAAAGCAATTAAATATAAGAGGGGACAAAGCCAGGCGAACTCTTGATTTTTCTCCAGCAGTTTAATTGCTGGGAACAATGGCAATGACATTTTGAAGGAAGGAAATAGGGCCCAAACATGTAAATTCCAGCCAAGTTGACTTTCAGATATGAAGGCAACAGACAGACATTTGCAGCCAAGCAATAAATTAGGAACCAGAGTGCCCAAGAGCTTTCCGTGGGGAAAGAAAATGAGAACAAGAGAAAACCCAGCTGATTAGAATTCCTGTCATCCAAGTGACACAGGACACTGAAATGGAACAGCATCTAGGAACAGATTGATGATGAATATGGAGTCCATTTAAATGTCAAAGTAATTCAAAACACACACAAGACTGATGGTTCTGAAACAGAAGGCAAGTTGTGTCCAACTTAATATTGAAGACATCAATACTAATAAGTGAGGCATCGGGTGGTGGAAATGGAGGAATGTGAGAGACATACGTAAGGGCACAAAGTTCCCTTTCATCATTATTCATTTATTCAACAAATATTAGTTAAGCACTTACTATACATCAGACCCTGTTGTAGTTTCTAGAGAAATCATGGGACAAGACAAAATTCCTGTCCCTGTGCACCTGACACTATATTGGCCACTGGGATAATAATTCCTGCTACTTACTGAGTTTGGGATCTCAGGTCTTGTTCCAGATCCCATGGGGAGTTTCAGAACCCACAAGGCTTGTTCATGCTTCTAAGTGTCCTCTCTGTCTGGAATGCTTTTCCCACCTTTCTGTTTTGTTTTGGTGACGCCTACACAACTTTAAATACTCAGTTTAACCATTGACTCTTGCAGGAAGTCTTCCTTGATCTCACACTCCGGCTGGATTAGGCATCTTTCTAATGTGCCTCCTTCAGCCACAATGCCTTCCCTTTGAGAACTTTTGCTATCTTGATACTTATCACATTGATTGTAATTGGATTTTTTTATTTAAAAAAATTTTTTAACCATTTATTCATTTTTGAGAGACAGAAACAGAGCATGAGTTGGGGAGGGGCAGAGAGAGAGAGAGGGAGACACAGAATCTGAAGCAGGCTCCAGGCTCTGAGCTGTCAGCACAGAGACCAATGTGGGGCTCCAATCCATGAACCATAAGATCATGACCTGAGCCGAAGTCAGACACTTAACCAACTGAGCCACCCAGGCACCCCTGTAATTGGCTTTTATTCAACCACCAAGTCTTCTCAAAGCTGAGCTATTCAAGGCAGAGACTATGTTTTTTAAGTCGTTGCATTTTGAGCACGGTGCCAGGGCAGGAAAACTAAGTAAGTTAAATGGATAGATGGATGGATAAATAGTTGGATGAATGGAAGCATAGATGGATGGCTGGCTGGATGGATGGATGGACTGAAGAGTGGATAGTTAGTTGAATGTATGGATGAATGAATGGAAGGAAGGATGGTGGAATGTAAAAGCTGGTCCCTTGTGTGCTGTCACCTCTACCAGTCCATAATCCATCCTATTATTGCAAATTAGAAACCCAATCATGTCCCCTGCTCTCCGACTTTCATCTTCTCTCCATGGCCTCCTCAATAAAGCCCAAGCTCTTCACTGAGACATGCATGTCCTCTGTGGTCAAGGGTCTTTCTTCCACTCGAGGCTCCCGTCTCAGTGCTTCAGCCCCTGACTCAACCCAGATTAGATCTAAGTACATGCTCTAAGCTGGAATTATAGCAAACCCCTTGACATGGCTTCTTCTTTACTTTATGCCTTTGCTTATCCTGCTCCCTCTACGTGAGATTTCTTTCTCCCCCAGATTTTTTCCTCCTCACCAGACCCTCCGTTCCCTTTACAACGTTACATTTTTACCCCTAAAACTCTTTAGTTTGGTTATGGTTTTATCTACTTGTTACCCGCACCAGCCTGTGAGTTCCTAGAGAAAATACTCCTCAATCTTATTCAGAGCAGAATAAGATTCTGCACCTGACAGAGGACAGGTACTCAAGAAATACGTGGGGAAATCTAATCGTGTGATGGGCAGAATAATGACCCCTAAAGCTGTCCATATCCTAATCCCTGCAGCCTGTGAGTATGTGACTTTACCTGGCAAAAGGGACTTTGCAGGTGCAATTAAATTAACGACTTTAAGATAAAGAGATTATCCTGGATTATCCGGGTGGGGCCAAGGTAATCACAAGGGCCCTTAAAAGAGAAAAAGAGGGAGGCCCCCAAGTCAGAAATGTGGTGATGGCAGCAGAGGTCGGAGTGCTGTGGTTCTTGGCTCTGAAGAAGGAGGAAGGGCAGGAGCAGCCCCCAAAAGGAACACAGCCTGGCCAACACCTTGGTGTTAGTCCATTGAGTCCCCATTTAGGACTTTTGACCCCCCGGACTGGAAAATCCTAAGCGTCAAGGCGCTAAACTCCTGGAAAGGGGCACAACGTAAAAGTAATAGCTAACACTTTGAAGGTTCCCCCTCTGTCTCTACTGTGCCCTGCGTGCCACGTCTGTCGTCTCATTTAGCACCAATGGGCTGAGAGAAATATGAAGTGACCGTGACGTGGGTAGTGAGTGGCAGGTGGGGACTGCAACCCCAGCAGTCTGGCTCCAGAGCCTGTAGCTGCTCCCCTGGATAAAAGGGCATAAGGGACCTTCATCTCTGTGACCCAGAGATGCCCAGGTTGACCCTTCCAGGGTCAGTTCTCAGGGAGAATCTAAAATGATCCTAGTGCCTTCCTAATCCAGACCCCCCAATCCAGAAGCAGGAAACTCTCTTCTGTCCTTCACTTCTTTTTTAAAAAATGTTTTATTTTATTTTTGAGGTAGGGGTGGGGAAGGAGCAGAGAGAGAGGGAGACGCAGAATCTGAAGCAGGCTCCAGGCTCCGAGCTGTGAGCACAGAGCCCGACGTGGAGCTCGAACCCACGAACCGGGAGATCATGAACGGGGCTGAAGTCGGACCCTTAACTGACTGAGCCCCCCAGGCGCCCCCAGTCCTTTCTTCTTATCTTCTCTTTTCCTTCTTCCGGAGGAGGAAGCTGGCCGACCGTTCGAGCTGGGAGCCAAGTGAGCCAGGAGACAGGTTGTGCGGGCCAGTTACGCTGTGGCTTTTCCCAGAAGTCTTCATGCTTTGCCAGGATAAGTCCTGGAATCCTCGCTGGCCTGTATGCAGAGGCTCCGTGAGAGCGGGCAGCCCACAGGCCTCGGGGCAGCAGGGCCGTCCAGGAGCCCAAGCCGATACCCTCTCCCGAGCCTGTGCTGGCAACCTGCGTCCTCAGCTCCTGGCAGCACGAGCAGACCAAGAGCAAGCATGAAGGGCTCACAAATAAGTGGAAAATATGGTCCCCCCACCAGCCATCAAAGAAACACTCATCAGTCACCCACCAAATCCATGAAGTTAAAAATGCTAGTACTCACTGCTCTGGAACCCATTTTCAGGAAATCAATTTAGTATTGATTCACTATATATTATTTTTATTGTATTATGGAAGGCTTACATATTACTTTGAAAACTTCTTACTCTCTGACCTGCTAATTCCGTGTCTAGGGAATAATAATAAATAGAGAAAGCAAAACTAAAATTGGCATCTGGACATCGATTTCGGTAGAAGAATCATCATATCAGAGGGGTTGATGAGGATAAACAAAGGAATGTGGGGGAGCCTGCGTGGCTCAGGCTGTTAAGCATCCAACTCTTGGCTTCGGCTCAGGTCCTGATCTCACGGTTCATGGACTCGAGCCCCGCGTTGGCCTCTGTGCTGCGCGGAGCCTGCTTGGGATTCTCTCTCTCCTTCTCTATCTCTGTTCCTCCCCCACTTGCACTCTCTCTTTCTCTCTCTCAAAATAAATAAATAAACTTTATAAAAAGAATAAACAAAAGAACAATAGAAATGTCAAAAATTAGGGGATCAGTTACATAAATCTTGGCAATCTCATGTGACAGTGTGCTAAATAATGATGATTTTTTAAAATTTTTTAAATGTTTTTATTTATTTTTGAGAGAGAGAGAGAGAGACAGCATGAGCAGGGGAGGGGCAGAGAGAGAGGGAGACACAGAATCCGAAGACAGGCTCCAGGCTCTGAGCTAGCTGTCAGCACAGAGCCCGACATGGGGCTCGAACCCACGAACCATAAGATCATGACCTGAGCCGAAGTCGGACACTTAACCGACTGAGCCACCCAGGCGCCCTAATGATGATCTTTATAGGATTTTAATAAGCATGAGAATTTTTTCTGATAGAGGTTTACATGAAGATGAAATACGAATGTGTATATATGTGTAATTCAATGAGGTTACACATGCCTGTGCATACATACACACATGTACACATATGTGTGCGCACATTAAAAAAAATTTTTTTAATGTGTATATTTGAGAGAGAGAGAGAGAGAGACAGAGAGAGAGCATGAGCAGGGGAGGGACAGAGAGAGAGAGAGAGAGAGAGAGAGGGAGACACAGAATCTGAAGCAGGCTCCAGGCTTCGAGCTGTCAGCACAGAGCCTGACGCGGGGCTTGGACCCACGAACCTCGAAATCATGACCTGAGCCGAAGTCAGGAAGTTTAACCAACTGAGCCACCCAGGTGCCCCCCCCCCACACATATTTTTAAAAGATGGCACCAGACTGACAGACGTGGTTATCTCTGTGGCTGGGTTATGCTTTTTCTTTTCTTTCTTTGAATTATCTGTGTTTTCCAAAATAATACGCCAAGTTTATACCACTTTTAAATCAGAGCAAACAGGTGTTAGTTATTTAAGCCATATCAGGGATGCATTGTCTCGTTCATTCACGACATCCACCAAATGCCTACTACGTGCTGAGCACAATCGAGTCAGGAGCTAGCCAGATGGAAAGCCCTCGTGCAGACCCGTTCACGGAGCCCTCCGGATTTTGGGGTACGCGGCAGATGCAGGCCTGAGGACAAGAACCTTCAGTGAATATCTTTTCTGATAAAAAGAAACAGGTCTGCCCATGCCCACGAGCTCTGCCAACAGCCGGCCGGTTTAGCAACAGGCCCTGGAGTGCACCAGCCGACCTCACCTCGGAATGGGCCTCACACATGCCATTCTGGGAAGGACTCCAGGCCTCCCAGGTGCGTGTTTATATTTTTGGAAACAAGACCAATCAACAATGGGCAAAAGTATTTCCTGCCTCCACTTTTCAGGGACGTTCACAAACCCAGATCTGATCTCACAGCATGCTGTCACAGACCCCCGGGCAATCCTGGGTGTCCCAGCACCAGCCTCCCTTCCGCTCCTCCTTCCTGCAGTGTAGACGGCTCCCTTCCCTGGAAGGCCTGGCCCTCCCAACCGGAGGTTGAGAGCAGAGCATAGGAGCCGGAGATCCCAAGTTGGAATCCAGCTTCAGCACTGGCTGTACGACTTTGGGCATATTACTAACCCTCCGAAAGCTTGGTTTCCTCGTCTGAAAAGTGGCCACAATGCAGTATTATTTCAAAGAAATGCATGTGTGAGTGCTTATCCATCAGCGTATTTCCCGAGTTCTTACCGGGTGGGGGACCCCGATGCAGAGGAGAAGAGGCTATGCCGGGAAACCACAAAATGAAAAGCCCTGATTCGTGGCTCTTGCCAGTTTCCGTGGTGTAAATACTCCCACCGTTATTGATGTCAAGCTCCCAACAGTTTAACTGTCTGGCAAGACTCCCGCCTACTTCACAAGCAGGTTTCCGGATCTGCGAGGGGGCCCTCACACCGTCTATCCCAAGAGGACAAACTTGGTCCCTGGTCTTCACGGGCTCACAGTTGTTGTTGTATTTTTTTTTTTAATTTTTAATGTTTATTTATTTTTGAGAGTCAGAGAGAGACAGAATGTGAGCGGGAGAGGAACAGACAGAGGGTGGCACTGAATCTGAAGCAGGCTCCGGGCTCTGAGCTGTCAGCATAGCTGACAGCACAGCCGTGGGGCTCGAACCCACGGACCGCGAGAACATAACCTGAGCCAAAGTCGGATACTTAACGGACTGAGCCACTCAGGCACCCCACGGGCTCACGGTTTAATGGGAAGAAACCAAGCACTATTTGTATACTGATTGACTACACACCTGTGCTCCCTCTGGACTTGTGGCTTTGTGGTGGCAGGAACAATTTAGAGAAAAGTTTCCTCGCCATGTTATCCTCAGTCCTGGTAGATACGTAGTAATAACTAAATAGCCTAACAACATGTGTTAGGTGAATGAATAAATGTCTTCAATAAAGAACACAATGTGGGACACCCGGGTGGCGCAGTCGGTTAAGCCTCTGACTTCGGCCCAGGTCATGATCTCACGGTTCATGGGTTCGAGCCCCGTGTCGGGCTCTGTGCTGACAGCTCAGAGCCTGGAGCCTGCTTCCGATTCTGTGTCTCCCTCTCTCTCTCTGACCCTCCACCGCTCATGCTCTGTTTCTCTCTGTCTCAATAATAAATAAATATAAAAAATTAAAAAAAAAAAAGAACACAATGTTTGAAAGCAAGCTAAATCAAGAGCTGGAGAGGAATAAGGAACCGGTCTTTCCAGAGGCGGCCTCTCTGGGGAAGAGATACCTAGAAATTAAATGAAACAATATATTTATAGGGCATAGGACGTAGTACAGTGTCCACCCTACAGAAAGTACACAATATATGGCATCTAATGTTCCCTCTTTTTGTTCTGTAAAAAGCCAAATGGTAAGGATACCACAGCCCAAATGACATCACTTCCTGTGTCAGTTGCCTCTGATTCCTGCCCTCCACCTCTGCCCTCTGTGGACACCCATAAGTGGCCCTGCCTCAGCTTCCTGGAAGGGCTTGGTCTTTCTCTCCCCCATGGCCCTGGCGGCTGAGCCTCGGCCTCTGCACATTTCTGCGTCCATGCTCTGGAATGTTCCAGCGTAGAGCACTGGGTCTTCTCTCCATCAGAGGCGGCCCCAGGGGCCTGTGAACACTCCGGGAGGGAGTCTACAAGGTCAGAATTGGCTTGTGTGAGGTCACAGGTGTGTATTAGGCACAGCCCTGGTTATGAAGACCTGGCTGGATTCATGGCTTATCACCTTGGGGAAGTCTCCACCCCGCCTCAGGGATTCGGTGTCCTAATCTGGAGATGAAAGACCCAATGGTGTCTGCGCCTCCTTCCAGCCCTAACATGTTATGGTGATTATATCAGCGGACACTCTCCGAAATGTCTTTGATGTCTTCAAACTCTCTGGACCTCAAGAACAAGCTGTACCTTGCACCCGGCCACAAAGGAGCCTCTGCCAAGAACGCAAGGCCTAGACTCCCATGTCCTAGTAGAAGACGCTGAGGAAGTAGGGTGTCTTCTTGACCCCATCACCTTCCTTACTTTTCCCCCCACTGCTCCCCATCTCCCCAGTGGTCAGCCTTCCCGGAGCACGCTGCCTGCTCCATGGGGCTCATCAGGCTCTCAAGCCACTGAGCATGCCCATATGTTCCAGTCTTTTCTTACTGCCCCACGTGTAGGAGTCCAGTCTGCTGGAAAACATCTAGCCACGGGGACCTCCCTACCTTACAGGGTGAGGCTTTCCATTGTCAGGGGGCTCTGGGAGCACGGGGTGAAGGCAGTGGGGCTGGATAGCAGAGAAGGGAGCCATCCTCTACCAAGCACCTTCTGCGTGCTTAGCCACATGGACGCGGCTTTCTAGAAATCATCGTGTTGTAATCCTCCTGACTTGGAAAGGCACAACTGATTAGTCTCCTTTGAGACATGAGGAAGCGGACGTGCTGTGACCCGGAGCCACTTGCTCGAGGACACACAGCCGGCACGCCCAAGCTACGCCACACACTGCATAATGCGCCTGTCCCACTGAGGGACAGCCCTTGTGCCATGAGCACCCTAAATGTGCCCCTCTCCCACCCCACATGCACACCTCTCTTAGAAACCCCGGCAACATCTCTGGACAGCCCGGAGACAAACTCACACCACTTTGGTTGTCTGGAGACCAAGGAGAAGGGCTTCTCCCATTAACTGGGTACTTATTAGGCACCCCAAATTCTCCACCTCCTTCCATTGTATCACATTCCCCTCGGCACAGGCCGTAGAGTTAGAGTTAATGGTTAATAAGCATTTGTTGAACAGACAAAGCACGTGCCTCGCAGACACAACCACAGAGGCTCCGAGAGGCCCGGTGACCCACAGCAGGTAAGGGGAGCTGGGCCCCGAACCCAAGGCCAGCCGGCTCAGGGCTCAGGCCCATCCCCACAGGCGGCCATGCGTTCTCAACCATGTCGGATTTGTCCCCAGCCCAAAGTCCCCGGGAAGGTTGGGGCCAATCAGTTGTGTTTGGAGAAGGCAGGTGTGGAGACCTCAGGACCCTGGTTACTCATTATATTTTATTAAACGCTGATACGGCAAACTCTCATAACTAGGCCAAGGAGCGCTAAGTCACCAGGAGGCCAGGCCAGACAAACATCAGCCTTACTGATTAACCAGGCCCACCAGATGCTCAGCAGCCTTGGGGAGGCCACAAGTGCCACCTCTGCCAAGGTGGCCAAGGGTCAAGGCTGGGCTTGCTCTCAGGCCCAGCCATCAGGGATTTTGAAGACCAGCAGTGGCGGGGGCCCCTTGACTTTGGTGCCAACTCTTGGAGCCTCCAGAGGTCCCTGTTATGGGTGTTTTCCTGTCTCAGCTGATGAGAGTACGCATTTCCTGTGATGCTATAACAAACTGCCACACACTTAGGGGCTTAACACAACATGGATGTGTTGCCTTGGAGGTCAGGAGTCAGAAATGGGTCTCTGTGGGCTCAAATCAAGTACTAGCTTCCTGGTGGGGGCTCCAAGGAAGGATCCATTTGCTTGTCCTCTCGAATTTCCAGAGGCTGCCCATTAATGCTTGGCTGGGGACCCCACGTCATGATGCTGTCACGTCCCTGTCTGGGACTCTGCCTCTCCTCTGGCGCTCTTAAAAGTGCCCTTGAGACTATAGAGGGCCCGGCCAGGTAATACAGGATGGTCTTCCTTAACTTAATCATCCCTGCAAATTCCCCTTCCCATGTAGGGTAACATAGTCCCGGTGTCTGGGGACAGGGCACAGACCTCTCTGGGGAGGGGCCATCATTCAGCCGAGCATGGTGAGTTTGGACTGTCTTTGCAATGATCACTGACAGATACTATGTCCTAAGGTCACCAGGCTTCCTTCCCACTGACTGTGAGATACAGGCATTCTGAACTTTTCCTTCCACAGGGCCGTCCCTCAGGGTGACAGGGTGTACCTGTCTGTCTCCTGGTGGAGGGGCATTTCCCCACACCCTTGGATCCTGATTGAGCTTTGCCATCTTATTCTCAACCATGAGTTTTCTCTTGGCCTCGGGTTTGGAATTAGAGTTGGCTATGCCAAGGTCACGAGTGACCTTGGGAAGATTCCTGCTGCCTTTGACCCTTCATTTCCCCTTGCACAAAAGGCTCAGTGCTGTCTCCTCCCCAAAGCTATCATGAGGACGAGTTGAAATGGTAAACTGTAACTCAGGTAACTCAAATACCCATAAAGGCCTCCTTGCCCTTTGGAACGAGGATAAGGGCTCTGAAAAATGCAGCCTGGTTTCTGGTGCTTCCCTGCTGTAAATCCTCTAGAAGTCTCTGAGATCAAGCTCCCTCCCGGGCCCTGCGGGGAATGTGTGTTCTGGCCCTGCCGCCTCTCCGCCCTCACCCAAGATTGTCCACACTGGCCACTCCGGTTCCTTGAACACACCTAGCTGGCCACGCTTTCTGGGACTTGTCCTTGATTTCCTTTCTGTGCAGGGCACACGTCCCCAGCAGCGGGAACCGCAGGGCACCTGTTGCCCTTCAGATCCTAGCGCTCAGGTCCCATCTCTTCAGACAGGCCTTGACTTGCGCACACAGGGTGAATGGTTCCCCGCTGACTCCCTGTCACTGTCACCATACTGTCAGCATACCTGTGTCTTTTCCTTCATCCCCTTTGCTACGTTCCTCCTCCCCCTGGGCACCCAGGCCACCACACCTCCCCACTTCCTTGCGGTGAGGTGTGGCCAGGTGACCGTGCCCTCGACAGTGGCGTGTGGGCAGGAGTGCCGTGCTCTGTTTCTAGTGCTGGTGTATGGGACTCTCCCACACGGGCCCCCATGCTCTCCCCTCGTCCCTGTCTGCAAGGCCAGTAGGTCCCAGCCGATGGGCAGGCATGTCACACCATAGTGAAGCTTGCACCCTGATAAACACCCACACTGGATCCCTCTGCAGGCAAGAAATGAGTTTCTATTGTAGGAGATGCTGAGATTTGGGGGTTGTTGGCCGACACGGACAAATACATTATTTTGTATTTTATTTATTTATTCTTTTAATTTTATTTGTATTTACTTGTTTACTGCCCACCTCGCTAAAAGGTCCCCTCTGTGCGGCAGAGCCCGGGCTGCCTTGGTCCCCGCTGCTGCCTCAGCTCCTCCCACTCTCTCTGACACAAGGTGGGTGCACGACCAGAGCTTGCTGAGCAAAAGCATAGATGAGTGAATGAATGAATAAAATTGGCCTGACTTCCCTTTCCACACTCGAGAAAACGCCAAAGCCCACCCCAAGTTTTTGCAAATTCCCGGTGACTTGGGCTCAAGGGCTGGGACTTGCTGGCATGTTACTGTCCTTTCTGCCAGGTCATTAAGTCTGGGTGTCTACATTCCATCTTGTTGGCATGATGACCCGTCACACACGGAGCCCCATCCCTTTCTGTGTGCACAGGCATCCCTTTCTGTGTGCATACGCACACATGTGCACACGCACACGCCGGCCGAAGACTTTGTGCGTCCAGGGCACTTGACTGAGGTGTGCGGAAGGCAGCGGACGAGGATATTCTCCCCGCAACAACGCATGCAGCTTCCAGAAGAAGCCAGCGACCTGGTTTAAATCTCCCCATCGTCCCCTCCGCCCAACTCTTTCCACTGCCATTTCCTGTTCTAACCGCATGTTTGTTTCCTGGTTTCCTTTTCCCCTTCCTCCTCTTCTCTCCCTCCTTGTGGTGGATTGTGCTTTTTTTCCATGGTTGTGACAATATCTCCCATTGTGTCTGCTCTTCTGTTATGTGACCTCGCCCCCCTCCCCCCAACAGGAGCCATCTGTCTCCGCCTCCCGACTCTGGGCAGGCCTGTCACCCAGAAGGAGCAAGGATGGAGTGGTGGTTATTTCTGAGACCAGGTCAGTCCGGTCTGGGACCAGCTTCTGCCTGGCCCACTGGGACACTGGCTTTTGGAAACCTGAGCTTCAGTGCCAAAGTCCAATCCCCTGAGGCCGCCAGGCTGTGAAGAAACCCAGACCCCAGGGAGCCACCATGACGGAAGGTGCTCTGGTCACCAGCCCGGGGGGAGGCCGCCTCAGCCACCAAACTGGCAAGCACAGATGCTCTTGATGTTTCCAGCTGCCTGATGTGGAGACAGACATACTACTGAGCCATCCCAGACACTGTGGAGCAGACAGAAGCTACCCTTCCTGTGCTCCATGCCAGTTCCTGAGAGAATTTCTGGGCATCATGAAATTGGGGTTTTCTTCTCCCAGAGGGGTCTGCTCCCCAGTAATACGGCAGCTTGAACAGCTCTTCCCTGCTCTCTCTGCGGCGAAAAAGATTCCCCTCCTTGTCTGAAGCCTGGAACGTTAGCCATTTCTTTTGTTGGTTTGCTTTGTCCTCAGGGTCTCAGATTCTACCCCAAGTGGCTTGTTTAGGTATTTTTCTAAACAGAACTTGTCTTTGAGAGGTGTTCTGATGCCAGCAATTAAGAGAGCAAAGTGTTTTATCTCCGCCAAGTGCTCGAGTGCTTGGCACATACGTCCGCTCAGTTAATGTTAGTCTTAAATTCTGTATTCTGTTTTGAACTCCCAGGGAGCTGGAAGGTGAATAAAAGGCTGGGGTAAGGGAGGAACTTTTGGATTCCAGAAACACGCATTTGGCTCGTGTTGGACTCGGCATTTGTACGAAGCAGGATCCAGCAACAAAAGAACCCTTATCAGGAAGTTTAATAGAGACAATTAGTGCAAAGAATTAAGTACAATGGTGTCTGAGGAGTTGAGAAGACTCCAACGTGTAGGGTTGCCAGATAAAATACAGGAAGGCTAGTTAAATCTGCATTTCAGATAAACAAGGATTTTCTTTTTTCACGTAAGTATGTTCCGTGCATATTTGGGGATGCTTCCCCTTAAAAATGATATGTTGTTTGTCTGAAATGAAAATTCAACTGGACTTCCTGTTTTTTTATTGACTAATCCTGGCAGACTCTCCTCCTGAGGCTCTTTGAGGCATCCTGGAACCTTGCAACAGAGAAAGCATCTCTTCCTGGGGTGGGGGGCAAGGGAGGAGGAGCTGGTACCAGGGGCCAGGGGCTGAGGCTGCCGCCTGGAGCTCACACCCTGTCAAGGACTGCCTCGCTGGGGCTGGGACCAGAGAGGGGATGAGGCTACCTCAAAATGCTGCCTGAAGCAAAGGGAGAAACCCCGTCGCTCCCTCCCTCCTCCTGCTCTCTCTCCCCCATCAGGACCTCCCATCCATGGCCCAGTGAGCCTGGGAAATGTAGTTTGCAAGAGGCAGTCCTCTGGGACAGAGGAGACAAGGGTCCAGTGTCTGCACTATAAATTTCCCATACTTACCAAAAATGTATTCGAGGGGCCCCTGGGTGGCTCAGTCGGTTAAGTGTCTGACTCTTGATTTTGGCTCAGGTCATGATTTCACGGTTCTCTGGGTTCAAGCCCCAAGTCAGGCTCTGCACTGACAGCATGGAGCCTGCTTGGGTTTCTCTCTCTCCCTCTCTCTCTCTCTGCCTCTCCCCTTCTCTCTCTCTCTCAAAAATAAATAAACTTTAATACATATATTTGACTTCTTCATCCATTTCTTGATCCCCCACAGTGTTTATGGAACTATGCTAAGCAATTCGGAGGCATTATGTCATTCAATCCTTTACCAAACTGTGGGGAAGGAGTGATTCTTTTCCACATTTTACAGATGAGGACATCGAGCCTCAGAGAGATTCAGAAATATGCCCAAATGCCACACAGGAAGTATGTGTCAGGGTCAGGTCTTTGCTACATCAGCAGGAGGTGCTCCAGCCCCCTGGGCAGGTAGGGAAAAGGAGAGACTTCAGAGAACCAGGGGCAACATCAATTCATCCAGACCATTGGGTCTGGAGGGGTGCCATTTTGATCTACATCCGCCATGCTTTGGCTGATGCCTGTACCCGAAATGCCTTCTCATTCTTGCTCTTCCTAAAGGCATCAAATCCATGGACCCCCTCCCTCCAATATCCAAAACACTGGCAGCCAAGCATGGTAGAAAGCAGCGGAATATAAGAGTTAAGAGCCAGAATCCTGTAGCCAGATGGCCAATTCAAATCCTGGCTCTGGCATTTATTAGCTCTGTAACTTTGGGCAAGTGACTGAAGCTCTCTGTGCCATATTGGTCCTCATTTATAAAATGGGGCTGAGCACAATGAAGATGATGATGGTGGTGATGTCGACAGTACAGTCATGCGCATCGTTCACTGCTCTAGACCGTTTCCGTGTGCAGTGGGGTCAGCAGCAGCCATGCCCGTTGCTGCTGGGAAGGTCCAGTGAATTCGTCCATGTGACTGGCCCACAGTCTGCACTCGATAAATGCAGGCTGTTCTTATATACATCACAGAACGAGCTAGAAGCAGGGCAGTGTGCTAAGTGCCGAGAGTACAAAGTGAAAACTCTCTGTGTACCCGGTGACAGGGAGGTGAGGGGCAGGGAACCACACCATTTTACCAAGTTGTCCAGTGCGCTGATTAAGGTACTGCCATTAGCCCAGTGGGGACAGGAGACAGCAGGGGCCGGGACTGAAGAGGCGCTGGTCTTGTAGGGAACACAGGAAGGGCATGGCGTGGGGAAGAGCAGACATACAGGTGGGGTTGATGGTGAGATTCGGGGGGACAGGAGGGCGTGGGGCAGCAGGAAGGAGGGAAGAAGGAGTAGTTCGAGACACAAAAGGCTGGAGAGGTTGGCAAGAGGCCAGTCCCCTGGGTCTCACTAGCAACTCGGGCTGTCTTCGCTGGCAGGAAAGATCTTAAGGAGGTTGCTAGCACAGAGCTGATGTCAGAGCGCTCACAGGGGTGGGGGCGGGGGCCGGAGGGAACACCCTGGAGAGAATCGCCCTCCTTATAGAGAAGCCTGTCTTAATCCAGAGACAAGATCCCCGCCCTACCTCCACCACTGCCTCCGCCACTCAGCAGTCACTTTGTTGGGCCCAGACTGGAGCGCCAGGTAACAAAGGCTTGCTGAGCACCGGATCTAAGGAGCTCCTTCTCTGGGGTCCGTTTTGCATTTGAACAGAGACCTTCAAGGCCTACACAGCAATGCTATTGGTTGTGGAGCTTTGGATAAGTCACTGCACCTTCCCTTATGTTTATTGCTTGGCACTGACGTAGGAGGGAGAGAGCGGAACCGGGCAAAGCACAGTGTGTCTGGGCACCCTGAACCTTAGCACAAAGTAGCCTCTGTTCTAGGCTGAGCCTCCTTCTCCGCTCCCGGCTGATCCCTCCACCGGACCTGACAACACTCTGCTGACCTGAGTCCTTGGCCTTGGGAGGGTCCAGCCCCTCCATCCCACCTGAGGCCACAGGCTCGGAGTCTCGGAGAGGATCGGAGCAGGAAAGGCCTTTGGGGATCAGGTCACCCAAGCTTCTTATTTTGTAGATGAGAAAAATGGGGTCAGAGAAGGGCCAGGGCGGTCCTGGGGCTCCCCAGTGAGTGGGGAATGATGCAGGGAGGCTGCTCTCTGACCTTCAGGCTGAGGCCCCTTTCCTTCACATTCTGCCTCAATACTTCCGTTCACCCGGCTGTCCATCCATCCAGTATTTTTTTTTTTTTTAAGAGAGAGTGTGCACAAGCCAGGCAAGGATAGAGAGAAAGGGGGGCAGAGGATCTGAAGCAGGCTCTGCGCCGACAGCAGTGAGCCCCATGTGCGGTTCGAACTCAGGCAACATGAGATCATGACCTGAGCTGAAGTCCGATGCTCAACCGACTGGGCCACCCAGGTGCACCCCGTCCAGCATTTTTTAAAGTGATGCCTTTTTCTCACTCTGCCCACATGATGGAGCACCTGCTCACTGCTAGGCACGGCCCTGGGCACTGAGAACACAAGAGCTCACGAGTGTCTGAGTAAGAGCTCCCCATGGAACGAGGTAGACAGAGAGGCGAAGAAATATTTCTGGTAGAATAAGCTCCGTGGCTGTCTGGGGGCTCCAGGAGCCTGATGAGGCGTCGGATGGGGAGGGCAAGAAGGGAAGGGCTGAGTCACCCTCTAGCCAAGGCTGAGAGGGCAGCAGATGACTTTCCAGGGGCCCAGAAGCCTGCTCCCTACCAGCCTAGCCAGCAACACAAAAGCAGGAGAGGCGGCAATCCGTGTGGCCGGACCAAGGAGCCCAGAAAAGCCAGAGGTTGGTGGGAGGGGCAGGGGGCTGGGACTAGGCTCCCCAGGGGGTCCAGCCCAGGGAAGAATGTGACCAGAAGTATCACCTGACCAGCCCTGCTGTTTCAGACACTCCCACTCAGCTGTGCCTACGTGCGGCCGGACCAGGGGACTGCCACCACGTCACAACAATGACCCGGAGAGGCCACGCCGTCCATTTTCCACCTTTAAATAGGAAAGTTCAGCTGGTAAAGGGCAGCCACGTTTATGTAACAGGAAGTCTGATTTCCAGGACGTGCAATGCATTCGCAGCCCTATTTCTGGAACCAATTCTATGGGCTCCAATTTCTTTAGAAAACTCCAGTGAAACCCCGTGGGCCAGCAGACAATGGAAGCGTTCAGCTTTTCTCTCTTTGTTCTTGGTCCTACTCTTCCAAAGGCCAGGCTTCAGGGAACATGTAACTCGCACCTCTGAGTTCAGGGCTTCCAGAAGAATCCCCGCCCATCAGACACAGGGCTGGACAGCTGCCCGGAGACCGGCCCAGAGGGGGCTCGTGCCTCCCTGACCCCTAGCCGTGGGCCCAGCGATGCAGACACTGGCCCCTAGATTCTCCCCAAAGCAGGACAGTCAGGGAATCAGGATCTGATCTTTCCACTGCTGTTAAGACCCCAGAGACATGGGGCAAATCTTTTATTCATTCTGAGCCCTAATTTCCACATCCCTAAAAAGGGATTCTTATTAACACGTATTTGCCATCTCCTAAGACTCATCGTATCAAATGAGAAAATATAGGCAACCAAATTATGTATTACTATTTTAATTACTTTCTCTAGTTTTTTTTCTTAGTTTAGGTGAAATCCATATAACAAATAACTAGCATTTGAATGTGTATTATCCAGTGGCATTTAGTACTTTCACTGTTCTGCAACCACCACTTCCAGAAAGTTCCAGAACCTTTGTATGAACCCAGGATCTAACCCTGTGCCCATTAAGCATTTACTCCCATACCACTTCCCCGCAATGGACTGACAAATTGTGGCTATTTCCCACAAATAGAACCTGTAATATGTGACTTTTTGTGTCTGGCTTTGTTCACTTAATATGATGCTTAATACGACCAGGGCATCAACATGCTTTATCAATACTTCATCCTTTTCACAGCTGAAGAGGATTCCATTGTGTGGCTCACAATCGATCCATTTTTCTGGAGAGAGATGCCTACGTTGTTTCTATCTTTTGGCTCTTGTGAATAGCGTCACGAAGAGCATTCACGTCCATGTGTTGGAAGACCTGTTTTCAATTATCAGGGGTCACATCCCTACGAGTAGGATTCCTGGGTCAAGTGGGGACTCCGTGTAACTTTCTGGGGACCCACCAAGCTGTACGCACAGCGGACGTGCCATTTTGCATTCGCACCAGGGGCGCACGTGCACAAGGAGCCCGATGTCTCCACGACCTTGCCAGCACCTGTCATATTCTGTCTTTCTGGTTTACAGCCGTCCTGGTGGGGGTGAAGTCGGAATCTCATCAGAGTTATGGCGAAGGATGTTGAGCATCTTTTCACGAGCGCGTTGTCCGTTGGTGCGTCTTCTTTGGAGAAATATCCGTTCAGATCCTTTGACCATTTTGAAATGGAGAATTGAGTTATTTGCCTTTTTGTTGTTGAGTTGTAGGAATTCTTTATATATTCTGGAAATTATCAGGTATATGGTTTGGAAAGAGTTTCTCCCATTCTGTAGGGTTTTTTTTTTTAGAAAAATTTAATTTTAATGCTAGTTAGAAATAATTTTTTAAGTGTTATGTATCGATAGATTTAGCATCAGCCCATCTGCCTTCCTCCTTCCCTCCCCCTTTTTTCCACTTTCTGTTTCTTTCTCTTCTTCCTCCTCCTCCTCTTCCTCACCCCCTCCTCCTCCTCCTCTTCTCTTTCTTTCTTTTCTTTTGGACATTAACCATATCCTAGAAACCGTGCTAAGAAGTTCTGGTGCATTTCAATGTGGAAATTAATGGTCGCAAAACAACAGGCCAGTAAAATGTAAAAACAGATCACCCTCTGTGACTGCAACTCTGTTAAAATACACCTGCAAGTACCAGGAAGGGAGAGGAAGAGCAAACTACTGGGTTCTTTTTTCTTCCTTGTTCCCTTCTGCCTTCACTTCTTTCTTTCTTCCCCTTCCTCCCCTTCCTCCCCTCCTCTTCCTCCTCCTCCTCCTGCTCCTCCTCCTCCTCCTTCTTCTCTCCCTCTCCCGCCACAGAGAAAGAGAAGTGACTTTATCTTTCAGTAAGAGATTCCATTCACAACTTTCAGGGGTTTCCAACTCCTTGAGGATGCCTGGATGGCTCACCGTGGAGCATCGCAAACTGTCCCTTTGCGGAATGATGGAACTGGTCATTCTCGGAGGGATCCGTGCCCCCCACCGGCTGGGAGGACCCTGAGCCCGGGAGGGCGGCGAACCCCTGGCCGAGTCTTGGCCATGACGAAGCCTGAGCAACGGACACTCGGGCCTTCCCATTACAGATCCATTCCATTCGAACCTCTCCCATCCCTCACACACGCGTCGTGCGCCCGGGCCGGGCTCTCCGCTCACTTCTGGGAAGGCAGGGGGGTCTCGATCACGAGGGGCTCACTGTCCAGCTGGGGAGACGCCCCCCGGCCCTGCCCCCATCCCTGACAGCAGCGGGATGCTGTGCAGAGCTGCGGAGTGCAGAGCGGGCATTCGGCCGGGCTCCCCAGTCCCAAGTCCCGGCCCTGTGTGTCTCTGACTCGCCGGGTGTTCCGCCCCAGCCAGGTGTGTCGCTCGTCAGCTCGCGTCTGCTCGCCGGGTCCTGGCTGGGGGTTGCCGGACCAGAGCAAGGCCATGAAGCCCTTTGTAAAATGGGCACGTGGCGTAAACCACGTCCAACCACCACACCAAGTGGTCCCGTGGGCACGGCGCTTTGGACCTGCCTGCTCGCTCGGGGCTGCAGTCCTCAGTGCTCTCTACTTCCTGAGAAGAAAGCCCCACTTCCCCCCAAATTCCCAGGAGACCTGGGTCCCGCTGCGCTGACCCCCGTCTCTGGCTCCACCTCCTGCCTCGGGGTCATGGGGCCGCCGCCACTGGGCGATCGTGCCACACCCTGTCTCACCTCTGGGCCTGTGACCACGCTCGTCCCTCTGCCCGGCATGCTCTCCCACCGTTGCTTGGGTATCCATCCTTACCCCTCGCATCTCAGCTAAGTGGCCTCCTCCTCCGGGAAGTCTCCATTGATCTCCCGAGACAAGCTCAGGCCCTGTGCTCCATGGAACTCTGAGTTTCTGTAGCCATCACGTCTTCCATGGCTGGTTTGACCATCTCCGCTCGGAAACAAGGCGGGTACATCAGGAGAGTAAAGGAGCACATGCCCTCCCACGGCTGTCGCGGGGCTCTACACTCAGTACGTAAAGACGGTCCCCACGCCCAGGCTGTCCGTGGGCATCTGTATCCGCAGGGCCAGGGCCAGACCCACGGTCATCAACGCCAGGAGGCTGCGGCCAAGACTGAGATGAAATGCATACGGAGGTGGCTGTGAGTGCAGAGTCTGGCCCTCGAGTCCTCCCGTCCATCCCCTGTGCTCAGGCCAGTGTGCCCTGGCCCGCTCAGTCTTTCACACGGGGCCAGGGTCAGGATCGCCTGAATGCTGCCCGCCCCTCCCCGGACCACGCTGGGCCTTGAAGGAAGCGTGTGGCCCGGTCTCCTCTGCCTCCTCTGTTGGGTGGATTCAATGTTTGACTCAATGGCCGCCCCTTGATCCTGGATTTCTACGTCCTGTTGCAGGTGGGCTCCGGAGAGAAAGACATGCTGCCAGTCACACCTCCATCTAAACTGCCCACGCTCTCTGAGCCTCAGGAGGGCGGTACCCCATCTTTTCACGTGGCTCTCGGGAGAATCCAATGAGAAAATGCGTGGTAAGCGCCTGCCACACAGCAAGGACTCACAACACGGTAATGCTGCCATGTTTGCCTTATGTATACGGTTACTTAATGTCCATTTTGCAGATTGACAAACCAAGATCCCGAGAAATCGGGGTTCTCCCCACAGTTCATGAAGCTAATGAGTCCCAAGAAAGGACCACAGCAGGAAACCAGCAAGATTCCAAGGTCTGGAGGCCCCCCACGGCCCCGGCCAGCAATGCCGTGTGCGGAGCCGTGCACCTGGAGCTCTTCAGTCTCCTTATCTGGAGGGCGGTGGAATGGATATTTAAAGCCAGGTTTGTCTTTTTCTTTTTCTTTGTATTTTTCTTTTTTTTTTTAAAGTCCTGACCTTACACATAAGCGTGTGTGTTTTCTCATGTGGTTTTCAAGTGCTTTCTGGGTCCCAACCAAACCCTGTGTGGAAAGAAATCCTGCCGAAGGTGGGTCCATGGCGCCCTCTGGTGGCCGCCATTGCTAGGTGGCCGGGCCAGCGCTCTTGGCGGAGGTCAGATTATGAGCCTTTGGGCAGCTTGGTCTTTTTCCCAGGGCAGGACCCGCACTACCACCCAGGACCAGCCCTTGGGGGCTCATCTCCTAAGCGCTTCGGTCTAGAGCAAAACTCACAGTCCCCTGGCCCCGTACTCGTGTGGGGAACGGAGGTGTTTCATTCCTAGCCAGGACTCAGGAACTCAGTACCTTGCTTTTAAAATCCTGGGTGCACCCCTTCCTTGCTGGCAAGTTCCTTCACCTCCCGGAGGCTGTTTCCTCATTAAATTCTCCTCTCCTGGGAGATTGTGCTTCTTGGCGGAATTGCTGCGGGATTAAATGAGATTCATGTAGGCAAAGCTCTTGGCCCATGTTGACAGGGTGCAAAAGGGAACCATGGTCATTATTGAGAATCTGCCACCTTTCCTGGCATTGCTGCTGTCTGGCTCCCTGCCTGTCCCCTGTTGGACTGAGGTCTTTGGATGGCAGAGACCTCGTCTCGCCCAGCCCCAGACCCCAGGGGCCCTAGGTGAGTATTTATCAAATGAAATGTATGTAAACCTCAAGTACAGTAGTTTCCCCCACAATCCCACGAGGCAGACAAGTCTGGAATCCTCATTCCCACATCACAGAGAAGCTCCATGTCTGGATCTAGGTCTTGGGCCCTTGGGGCCGGTGGGGGACTGTGATCCCACCAAGCCCTCTTCTTGGGGGGTCTCCGGGGAGGGGAAGAAATCTTCCAGCAACCTACAGATGTTCACCAATCAGAGCTCCCTGTTCTGGTTAAAGTTTCAGGAAAGCTGGTCCCAATGTTATGAAACATGGAAGGGGAGGCGTTCTCAGAAGTCACGGGTACCCGCAGGAAGCGCAGGGGGGGCCTCTGCAGCTCTGCACACACCCTCGGGGTGTTCAGCTCTCCGGGGCAATAGTTTTTGCAACAGGTACGCACCCCTTCTGGAAGGTTTGAGAAAGACGCTCTCAGTCAATGGCAATCACAGCCCCTGGCTTCGGTCTTCTGTGCTCTAGGAAGTGCGCCAGTCATCGCCGGGAGCGCCCTTGGCCCAGTGAAGAGGCAGGCTCACGGCCCCGACATGTGAGGCATGCCTGGGGGTCCTGAGGACACTGTCATCCCCCCACAGGATGGCCGCTTTCCTCTCGCTCCCAGCAGCAGCATCCGAGGCGAGCACTGCGTCCCACGCCGATGTTTCCGGACTTCACCCCTCCCCACCCATTCTCCCCAAACTATTTTTTTTCTTGCTGCACCTGCCTTGTGGTTAACAGCCCGTCCCTTTTCCTGTGTGTGTCCTGGCACCTGCCACCTTGCTGCCTACTTTCCTTCACTCCTGGTGGACTCTGCATATTTAGTAAGTGTGTTATTGTCCAATGTGTACCCTTATGCCGGTGACTTTAGTGTCCCTGTGGAGTTTACATACAGCACCTGCCCTCCTGGGCCCTGGACGTCTATTCTCTCCCGACTTCTTCTTTCCACCTTCCGGCTCGCCATCACCTAGAACCGCTCCATCTGAGGCCGCTCAGACACCGCGTGCCACATTTCTCCCTGAGTCATCTTGTCCTTGGCTTTGGGGGCCCTACACAGCCCCATGGAGCTGTGGCCTCTCTGCTTGGTCCTTCTAGCTTCCTTGTCCTGCTCCTCCTGAGACCGCCCCCACTCACCTCCTGTGGTTTCTCATCCAGACCCACAGCCTCCATGGTCTATAATCTGGCAAGATCCAAGTCTCTGTGTGCGGGGGTAGGGGTCTCGAGGCCGGAATCCCTCCTTTGCGCAGTGAGGTCGGAGCTAACAGAGAGATTGATTCAGGAGCCTGTTGCTACTTGTACTTGGCGGTCAGGCTGACTTGGAGGACGCGGCTTAGAATTGCAGCAAAAAAGTCCAGTTGTCTTTTGCTCGTCTCATCCCCAGATGTGGCTCCTGCCTGTTGCCGGCCTGGAGTGAGCCCCGTGGAGGCCCAGAGACGGGAGACATCGGGGGGCAGTGCGCTTCCCAGAGCCGAGTGGACAGTGGCTTCCTGAGCTGCCTTGTTGCTGTTTTGATGCCGTGGTGGTGGCGGCGGTGGTGGTGGTATTATTGTCTCTTCTTACAAGGGCACTGATCTCATGGTGGGGCCCCACCTTCATGACCTGCTCTAAACCTGAGCACCTCCCAAAGGCCCCCTCCAAGCAGCATCACCTTGGGGGTTAGGACTTCAACATATGAATATCGGGGACACCCAGTCCAAAGCAGTGGGGTGGAGTTGAGTACAGCCAGTCTCTGAATCCTTCATGTGCTCACAGAATGTCCGGTGTGGCCGGTGGCCGGTGGCCAGCATGTCTGAGAAGCAGGTTACCTAGGATTCACCCATCCTACGAGGACCCAGTGTTTCAGCTGAAGATGATCAAGAGGGTTTCACCTTATTCTATGGGGATCCAGGGCTTGGGCAGGTCCGGGGGGGCCTTAGAGGGAGGGGAGCAACAGGGGCACACGAATCCAACAACATCATCCCATAGATGGGTATTGTGAAGTTGGGGGGACAGAACCTGAGCCCTGGAGATGCCTCTACTCAGTAGGTGTTGAATCAGTGAACAAAGCAGAAGCAGAAACAGAGGTGGGTCCTTCCCCAGCAGGTGCAGAGGGACCCTTGAATCAGTGGGGGGCACTTCCTCCCCGGGCCCCCAGGGGAAAGGAGTCCTGAACCTCATGCAACATCTTCACTTGGTTCTGAATATACGGAACATTTCCTTCTGTGACATGACCTGTAGTGAATCCTGGTGTAAATAAACCAACTGCCTAGGGCACGGCTGAGGCCAACTGGGGAGGTCCCCATGGACTGGGAAGTGGGGACACCCTCCACCTTGCTGACGCTGTATCTCACAGGACAGGCACCCTTCTGAGCCACTCCCTCGCGGACACAGGGGCAAAATGACTTTTGAGGCAGACCCCTAAACCCCGTGGGAAACTAACAATGATGAAAACGGAAGAAGAATTTAAAAAACAAGTGGCACATGTGGAAAACACTCATGATTGTTGAATCTGGAGAACAAGCCGGTGGGGCTCATCCACTCTCAATCCGTGCATATATTTAGAAATCCTCATGGTTTAAAATAAGAAGAAAGTAGAACACTTCTTCCCAGGAACTTCTTTTTGATTCCATTAGCTCTCTGCTGAACGGCCAAGCGTGTGTTTGGAGCTGTGTGAGGGATGTGCCTGGGACCTTCCCAGGGTTCCCAGCACCAAATCCTGGAGGACCTGCCTTTGGGGGAGCTGTGGGGGGTGCACAGCTCTGGGCCAGGAGGGCTCTGGCTCTTGTCTTCTGTATCTGGGAAGGTGCCAGAGGGTCGTAAAGAAATGTCTTTAGGTCCTCAGGGCTCTTTGTTGAGGGTCCTAGCTAATTCCTTTCCCTGCCTAGGCTTTATCAGTGGGCCTGGGACTGGGTGGACGAGCATTCCCAATGGGTCCACCTGCATGTGCCGCCACCTGGTGGCCCCTTTCCCATATCGCAGCTATAATGGGAGCTGTCGGAGGTGGGAAGCGGGCGAGAGGCTGGGTCTCCGATGCAGGGCAAGGGGGCGGGCAGCATGTTAATACCTGAGAGCAGAACCCTGATCCGGTGAGGTTAGCCAAGTGATGGGGAAAATGAAAGGGAATGTTAAGAGTTGAAGAAACCACTTGGAAAGGAAGCAGCACAAAAGCCCCCAGTGTGGGGAGAGCAGGAGAGGGAGCAAATCGGACTGGGTGCCTTGGGGAAGGGGGGCTCACAGTTTTGCTGGCATTTCCTTCTCTCCTCAAGACTTTAATAACAGCTGACATCTCAGGGAGCCTCCCTGGGCACCACATTGTCTTCTTAGTCTGTGGTGTGCATTAACTCACTTACTCCTCAAGCCTTTTTCTAGGGTAGGTACCCCATCACCCAGACATTATCCACAAGGAGCTTGGGCACAGAGAGGTTCAGGGACATGCTCAAACTCACACAGCTAAGTAGAACGCAGGCCGCCCGGCTCCAGGACACCTGTGCTCCACTCCGCACCCTCCTGCCTCCTAGGGCTGTTTTCCCAGGGTCACGACAGACAAACTTCCCAAATCAGCCTGGAGACGTCCCCTGGGGAGGCAGCAGAGTGACAGGGAGCCCCAGATCTGCAGAGAGAACGCTTGCTTTGAACCCCACTCTGGCCTCGTCCGGCTTTAATCCTGCACCTGTTTGCAAACGTGAAAACCAGGGACCCACGCACTAGCCCTTTAGGACTGCTTCGAGAATTCAAGTTCATGCCTAGCAGGGCGTCGTGCGGGCTGACGCTATTTACACCAATTTTACATTATAGAACCCCAATGCTGGATTTCTGGACTATCCACAAAATCAGAGATTTGTGCCAACTTTGGGTCAAACTTGGGATCGATCCACAGATGTCCCTGTTTATTGGGAAGACGTGAGACCTACCTTGGCCCACCCTGGGCCCCGGCCAAGGCTATCTTGTCCAGCCGCGGCTTGAAGCAGCTGCCGCAGATCCCCTTGGGCGGCCCTCCTGAGTTATTTTTATCCTTGCCCGCACACCCACTCTGACGGCTGGTATCATCCTGTCCATTTAGCAGATGGGGCAGCTGAGGTTAAGAGAGGTCAGGTGACTCGCCACAGTCACACGGCAGCGAGAGTCACAGTTGCACTTGAGAGGCTAACGCTCTGCTTCCCGAACCTCTGGGCACTTGGTTGGGATGGACACTGAGCAGGAGACTCTGCAGGTGAACCATCGGGGCCTTTAGTAGGACTGAGCATAACCCCTGACCGGAAGCCGTTGGGGGGGGGGGCGCAGGAAGGCGTGGCCCCCATAGAAGCACAACAAACACACCCAAACGAGAAAAATAGCTTTGTGTTTTAATTCAGTTTGATTTGGATCATTGGAAATGTTCAACAATAAATAAAACAGAGCAGAGACCGAGGAAGGCCGACTCCCGCTAACTTCCTTCAAAATGCACCCGGGTCGGCCCTCAACTACAAAACGAACACAAGAGCGAGGCAGGAGGGAAAAGAAAGCAAATTTTACAACACCAACAAGGAGCCAGACACGGTCGCAAGGATCAGAAAGTGCTCGAGAACCTTTGGCTTGGACGTGAATTCAGGGATGTGCTGACGAGGCTGGGGGGGTGGGGGGCCATGTTCATGTCCTGGGGACGGGGAGGCAGGTGAAAGCCGGAGTCGGGCTCACGGCCATCCGCAGGTGGACAGATGGAGTTCTGCCCAGTGAGAGAGGCTGAGGCAGGCAGGGGTCAAGTTCAACACCAGTGCAGATCTCTGATGGGCTGAGAGGGAAAGCGGCGGGGGGTGGGGGGCCTAGGGAGCAGCTGGCCGATCGATCGATCATAGGAAGCACTTGAGACTCATCTGGTGAGAAGCTGCCAATGCCCGAGGCAAGCACACTGTGAGCGCCGCCCTGCGGGTCTCCGCCGTTCCTCCCACATCCCCTTCTCCTCTCTGCCCCCCAGAGGCGGGGGGCCGGGTCTTCAGGACGAGCAGGCGGAAGGCTGAGTCCATCTCAAGACTTGTGAGCCCAGACCACGGGGGAGGCTGACCAGCCGGGGGCCTGTGGGTGCATCTGCTTCCAACCAGATGTCCATGATGGACACAGTGATAACCCCGGGGATGGGGGGGGGTGTTCAAGGACAGATGATGGCTCCTGATGGCACGTGGCCAGTGGCCGGCCATCTCTCCCTGGACAGCGGCCCCTCGGGGCTTGCCCTTCCCTGGAGAAAGCATTTTTGGTGACACCCATGTGAGCTCTTTTCTGTTTCCCGTTTTTGTGCTCGGGCTGCCTTGCCGAGAACAGTCAAAGCAGACATTCTCTGCGACTCCACTCTGCCCTTGACCCAGACGCCCAGTCCTCTGGCCCCCAGCACTTCATGGGCATCGCCCTCCCCACTGGCTTCCTTAAGTCCTGTTTTCTTGTATCTGGTTCTCCCGCTAAGCATGGCCCGTGGGGCTGGCTGGGCCACAGCTGCTGAGTCCAGTCTCAAAAGGCATCGGTTTAAGAACTTTCTTCTCTGCCCGATGATGGCTCTGGGGGCCAGAAGCTACAAGCCCGTCCCGCTTTCTGCCCTAATGGGGGGTGGTAAGGGCAGGGGCTCTGGGGGCACATGAGAGCAGGTGCTGGTTTTGCAGGATGTACGGAGATTGCTCTCCTTCCTCAGCCCCAATCTTTCTGGCTTTAGGCTCCGCACTGATGACCACAGGCAGGGACACCCCTGCTCCGTGCCCGGGGCCCAGGGCTGGCCTCCAGGGAGCCCTGGGCTGGGAGCCCCATGGTGAGCCCCCCTCGAGAGCCTTCTCTGGCTGGGTGTTCCGCGTTATCCCGCCCACAGCACGCTCAGTGTTCTGTGGGAAACACTCTTGCCCGATTCTCAGCCATCCTTACCCCTGGGGTATAGACGCTAACTGGCTTAAACCAATCGGTGCATTCAATCCCAGTCACAATGACTGGAGCGTACTCAGTTTAGACCCCTTTGCCAAGCCAACGAACACAAATGTGTACTGGGGCACTGGGAAGGGCAAGATTTCCCCCCTGCTGGAAGAAGGGCGGCAGAAGGCGGACCCCAGAGCTTGCCGGGGCCACCACAGTAGCTTGAGGACGAGCCCGGTGGGGAGGAGACAGAGACCCCCCCAACCCGGGTCACCGTTCTCGGAGATGCTGGATGGAACCCAGCTGGGAAAGCCCACCTCAGGGTGTTTGAAACAGAGAGCCAACGATGTCCTGTTTTTGCTCCAGATGTTTGAGTCGTGCTGTCACAATTGTTGGTTCACTTTGGCAAGTCGCTTCTCTTCTCTGGGCCCTGCTTTTCTGATCGGCCTCGCGGGAGGGAAGATGGCCAGGACCGGGCAGCCTGCGCCTACCTCCTACCTGCGGGGACCTGCTCTGACTCGGCGACGCCCGGGAGCAGACTGGGCGCCCTGAGCCTGTCATCCCTGTGTGGACGCGGGACGAGCTCGGGAGTCCACTCTGCTCCCTGTCTCGGTGGCCACTGTCCTCAGGGCTGTCCCCAGGACCAGTCAGCCAACCAACGGATGCTTACAGTTATGATCAGGACGATGACCTCACGGTGATTTAGGAGCCTTTATCAGTCACGCGAGTCTTAGGTTTCGGAGGAATTTAAAGCTGGAACACGTTGTTTGTTTGTTTGTTGTTGTTGTTGTTTTTTACAGACCACATTCTGGATTCTGAATCTTTGAGGATCTAATAAAGGCTGAGGAAACTGTCCCCACGACAATGCTCATATGCACAGGCTTGGAGGGAAGCAAGCATGGCAGGCCACTTCTGGGGACCCTTGTGACCTGCCTAACGCCACCTGTGGCCCCGAGCTCCCAACATGCCTCCTCCCCTGTTTGCAGAGGGAGAGGCTGCAGCCGGGAGAGCAGGGCTTGCCCGAGCGCTGTGAGAGTGAGTGCAGGGGACAGGCACATTTCACACTCCACCAGGAAACTGTCACACCTCCTCAAGGTAGCAGCTGCCTGTCAGCAAATGCTCTCAACAGGAAAAGTGGCTTTTCCGATGAAGTGTCGGTAACCGGAGCCCACGATCACTGTCCTCCTCTCCCCACCTGGCCCCAAGGACGCCCCTCTGGGCTTTGGAGATTCTTAGCCCAAGACAGAATCTAATCCACAATGACAGGGAAGGGAGGTGGGGCCGAAGGGAAGGAGGGGCAGAGCATTCCGCAAACCTACCAGCCCGAAACCCCGGGATCTGCCCGCTGGCAAGCCCCCAAGCCCTCAATATCCCCCACCCCTAGTCTGAAGCGCCCCACGGACCTAGGTTCGAGCTCCCCCACGCCCCGGCTGCCAGGTGAAGCAAGAGCAGGCTCAATTCGACGATCAGGACCAGCCACACGCCACAAAGTGCACATGACGTCCGCTGAATTAAAAGACTAAATCAATAAATAATCAGGAAGGCTGATGAGGAAAGGTCAGAGCAGCCTGGGAGGGAGCGAATGAGGTATGTCTTCTCCCGCTCTGAAGGTCACGCTCCCGGGATGGTCCCACAACCCTCAGGACACTGTGCAGTTGGCCAGTAGGGACTGGACCCAGAGCGTGGGTTCCGGGGGGAAGTCTGGCTGGTGGCGGTTACATGTGTGGCCTTGGAAGGTCATGGGCACCACATCCGACAGTCCGTGAATGCGAGTGAGAATGGTGTTCGGCCTCGGGACAGCACTGAGTGTCCTCCTAGCTTTGCTCCCACTCAGGCACCGCCTCAGGAAACTAGAAAAGATGTCCTGAGCTACAGAGCGGCGGGGGCGGGGGGCATTGCTGGGGGTCCCCTCTCCCGAGTCAAGGCTTTTGCCTTGTTCCAGCCAATGCGAGAATTTCTCCCCCAAACACAAAGGCACGCGGAAGTAGTCAGATCTGCTCCCAGCCCCAAAGATCCATTACTCAAGGGGCATCGGCTTGGGAAGAAGACGTCTGCTGGAGTCTGGACCACTCTGCCATGTGTCTGGGAAGACCTTCGGGGCGGGGCGCCTCTCTGGACACCACAAATGAGCTTTGGGAAGACAGCAGGGGGCTGGGGGGGTGTTGAGCCAAGTGAGGGAGGGGCCAGGCATCGTGCAAAGAAAGGCGCCATCTCGGCCCCGGTGTCGTGGCTCTGTCCTGAGGCCATCCCTCGGTCCCTGGGCAGAGTCTCTGCCTGTCTGTCCGCCCTGGAAAACTGTCCTTCACTTTAGAATACAGAGTCCCAAGCACCCACCCCCTCCCCGGAAGCCAAAGTGACCTCAGTGTTTGGAGACTGGACCCCCCATGCCATGTCTCCCCACCATCCTCCGGCTCCAGGGCAGCAGTGAGGGGATGCTCTCCATCCCAGGTCAGTTCTGAGACTTGCTCCGCAGACCCGGCGGGGCTCGGGCACCTTGCTGTGGAGACGCTGCCAAATGTTGGCAGGCAGGGGGCTGCGAGGGGCACCCCAACACCCCCCCCCGCCCCCGAGGCTGGCCCTCGAAGCTCCCAGGACAGAACGGCCCCGGCGAGAAGCAGGGGCTGGACACCGAGAGGCGAGCCTCAGTCCTCCTTTGCGGCGTCATCTCCCCTTGAATATCCGGATTTTATTGATGGACGCCAAGGTGGCCGTCACGTTGGACTCGAAGTCGCCATCGTGTACCCCGGTCTTGCGGAAAGCCCCCGCCGACGGGTTGTTCTCCCAGTAGTGATGCCAGTTCCCCTTGCTGTCTGCCCCAAAGCCGTACAGGTCCACCTGCAGGGGCAAAGCGGAGGTCGGACCCTGACCAGCAGGGCTACGGGCAGAGCCGCTGGGAAGTGCAGGCATCCCCCGGATCTCTCAACAACGCTTCCAAAGATGCCTAGAAACCCTTCTACGGAGAACTCGTCCGTCCGGTTCCTTCCTGGGACTCCCAGGGGCTCCGTGAAGCAAAAGCAAGGGATGAAAAAGTCAAGGCTAATGCCAGGAGGCACGAGGGGAGGCTAGCACGTGGGTGGCCCTGGGGCAGGACAGGCTCCTCTCCTGGGAGGCAGGGAGGTGACAGCAGGGCTCCCAGCTCTGCCACCTGCTGGTGGAGCCAGGGAGCGCCAAACCGCTATTCTGAGCCTCACTTCCCTCATCCGGAAAATGGGCCGAGAGGAATGACCACGATGAGATGGGCAGTACGTGCTGCTGACCTTTTGCTTCCCTTAGGCTACTATCCATGCGGTCCAGGGCCCTCACTGGCCAGCGGGCGGGCGCCTTTCCCACACGTGACAAGCGTTTACTGAGCACTTCCTCCGTGCCAAGCACTGCGGTAAGTACGTCCGAGTTCATCATCGGGGCCAGGAGTCAGGTGTCAGAGCACCAGTGAGGACGGCGGCTAAGGTCAGGGCTCCTGCGGCACAGAGGACGGCAGGGCCAGCGACAAGGGATCTGAGACAGCAGGTGACATTTGAATTGGGCCTCGGGAGAGGAGTTGAAGATGCCCAGGAAGGAGTATGCCCTCCGGGGAGAGGAAATGCCATCTGGGCCGCAGGGGCGTGGAGGGCAGATTTGGGGGGTGGGGCTCCACCGGGGGCAGGAGCCAGCTCTGTGACCTGCTGTCTTTCTCGTGAAGGCCAGCAGGGCCACGGGGCCCCAGGGCAGGAGGGAAGGGAAGGGAGCAGGCAGCCAGGTGGAGGTGAGGAGGAGAGGCGGCTTCTGGGGACAGTGCGGGCTGGGGGGGGGGATGGTGACAGAACGGCCCCTCCGCCTCCCTGGATTTCACCCAGGAGCCAGGCGGGGAGGGCCGGGGGTGGTGTACATGACATCTGATGGCCCCACCTGACGCGGGGCCAAGGAGGAAGTAGGCTGTAGGTGTTGTGGCCCCTCACCCCTCTGCCCAGGGTGGCAGAGAGCACCCCAAATCAGGCGCGGGCACGGCCCAGCAGACAGTCAGGCAGGTCCACGAAGGAAAACACAAAACACGCTCGGCACAATCACTGGTTCTCAGCCTCGGTGAATAGTGGAACCCCTGGGTGCCTGGTTCCCACTGTCAGAAATTCCGGTGAGCACGGGCCAGGCGCGGTCCGGGTACTGAGATTTAGCTTTGGGGACGACTCTAACAGCGGCCGAGATTGAGACCCCAGCTCTCCCCGCTTCCAATCTGCTCCGTTATCCTGCCCCCCAATCCGAGCCTCCACCTACTGCCTGTGACTCGGCCTCTGGAGTCTGCACAGAATGAGCCAGAACTCTTGCCCCCGCAAACCTTCTCATGAACGCCCAGAGCGGCGCTGAAAGACCCAGCATAGAGATAAGGGACCGGAGCTTCTGGAAGGAGCGCTACACTGGGGCCAGGGGTGAGGCTGGAGGTAGCCCGACTGCAGACACGCTCCCCGACGCTCTCAGAAACAGGGAATGAGGGGTCCCTGCGGGGGGGGGGGCGGCCTGGCAGGCACGGGGAGGAGGAGGGGCCGTACCTCATCGCAGATGTGCAGCGAGAAGATGACAGATAGGATGCCGGTGGACGGGTACCGCCCGTGGCCCTGCAGCCAGCTGTCAAAGACGTACTTGATGAAGGCCGGGTGGTAGATCAGGATCTGCAGGAGGAGGACAGAGCCCCCCGTGAGCACCTGCTAGGTGCCCCGCACCACTGTGCCGCGGGGGAACGAGCGGCGAACGGAGCCCGTACCCCTGCGCTCGTGGGCCTTCCTTCTAGTGGGAAGGGCAGACGGTAGCCTAACCACGGAGGCAGAGAGTGCTAGAACACAACTATGGAGGCGGGGAGAGAAATTAAGCAGAAAGGCAATAAAGTACAGGGGTGGGGGGCGGGGAGAAGGCTGGCTGAGAAGGGGACGTCCGGTAACCTTCAGCTCAGGCCAGGGAGGTTCCGCATGTGGTGGGGACAGGGATGCCCCTGTCACAGGGCAGGAAAACCGGGCGCCGAGCCACCCACCCGTCCTGCTGGGTGTGGGTCTGAACGATCTCTATGCCACAACATGGCTCTACGTGCTAGCTTTCCCTCTCCTCATGTTAGAGATGAGGGAACCGCGCTCAGAGAGGCTCGGTGATGTGCCCGGTGTCACACAGCCAGGTGGCCAAGCTGGGAGGTGTCTGGTGTCAGCCCTGCCCTTGACTCCACCGCCACGGCTGCCTGGAGGACAGTGAAGGGGACTTCTCAGGGGGTAGAGGGAAAGCACGTCCAGGAAGCCCCCAGGAATGGACTGGAACAGACGACCATGCAGGTCTCTCATCATTCAGCCGGGCCTCAAGGTAGTGCCATTCACCCACTGGGCCCTACAAGGATCCCCAGATGGCTTCCCCCGCTCCCTGGGCGGTGCACCCAGCGCAAACGGCAGGTGCTGGAGGTGCCGGGAGGGCTCCAATTCCAGCTATACCACAAACTGGCTGTGTGTTCCTGGGCAAGTTACTTGGCCTCTCTGATGCTGACCTCACCATGTAAAAAGAACAGCACATGCAAAGGACCAGTGGGGTGGACACTCCACTTCTTTCATCCTTCCGCCCTTTGCCCATGTCTTGGCCAACCCCATACCGGGGGCCCCCTGGGGACGACGGAGCTATGGGGCCGGGAGGTGAGGTCTGGCTTGGAGAAGCACACAGCACACAGCACTGGTCCTCGAAGAGCGGCCGGCATCAGCATCCCTGGCGGGCTGGTAAGAGCCCGGATTGCTGGGCCACCGCCTTCTCCTAGAGTTTCTGACTCAGTAGGTCTGGGGTGGGCCTGAGTCTTGGCATCTGTGACAGGACCCCGGTGACGCTGCTGGTCCGGGGCCCCCACTCCGCTGACCCTTCCCAGTGTTTGTGGAGCAGGGAGGCCGAGTGGGGGCTACGGCCTCCACGGGCGCGGCGGCCCACGGGCTCTCTGCAGCCGGGAGCTGGCGCCGGGGACAGGGTGATCTCTACAGCGTACAGGCACTTCGCGACGAGCCTGAGCTGACGCCACGGGGCCGAGCTCCGACTCACCTTATTCTTTTTCACTTTGATCTTCGCGGGGACAGGAACGTAGGTGCTGCAAGGGGAGAAGGAGCAGGTGGTTAACGTGGCGGTGGGGGTGGGGGTGGGGGTGGGGGTCCACGCCACCTGCACGCGGCTCTGGATGGGAGACACTGGAGAGGGAGGGAGGGACCGGCCTCCCAGCCACAGCCCTGCCCTCCTGTAGCAGTGGCCCCCTGGAGACACCAGAGGGAGCTCTTGACTAATTCAAGACCGTCTTCAAAATGCCGGTCCCACCCCCCCCCCCCCGGGAAAGTTAAGGGGTGCGGAGTGGGCGACTCGCTCAGCAGAGGCCAGAGCCCAAGAGCACACATTCCCGCCGCTCCGGCGCTGGCTGATGGGCCCCACGAACGCCCCCTTTCCATCTGCAAGGTTACGTGTGCCCCAAGACAAAGGGCCCTCCCCACCCGGGCCCCCCAGCCGCCCAGCGGACTCACTGGGAGATGGTGCCCGTGGTGGTGGCACTGACCACCCACTCCAGGTCGGTGGTCTTGAAGGGGACCAGGACCATGCTGACGTTCTCCCCCAGCTCCCTGAAGCTCTCGGGGTACACCAGATGGTGCGTGGTCTTGCTGCCGACGTCGGCCTCAAAGCCCGCTGTGGGGGCCTTGTTCATCCTGGGGGACAAGGGACAGAAGGTCACGCACCACATCACACAGGCACGGCTTCGGGGGTCCGCTTCGGCTCTGCGAGCCTGTGAGGCCACCGCGGGTGCGTCACCCTCCGTGGCGGGGCCCCAGCTTCCCCAGCTGTAAAACGGACTCGATTCAGACACCGCGCCAAAGCTGACGGCATTCGTGTCCTCTTCTACGATCCGAAGTGAGCCCGACCACTGGCAGGGCGGACGGCCTATGACACCCTGCACTAGGGACGCCCTGCGCTAGGGACACACCTCATTATCACCTCGGCGACAACCTGCGCCCTACTCTGCGGTGGACGAAGTCTGAACGCTGAGAACTTGACCCGGACACAGAGCTACGAGTGTCAGCCTTGAAGGCAGGTTTTGTCTGACCGGCTAGGCCTCACCACGGACATTCCTGCTGCCCGCAGGGGACACCGAGGCTCCCCGGAGCCAGCCGGGTGGCCTAAGGACGTGAACGCAGAGACCGCAGAAACAGGAGACTATTCTAGAAGGCTCCTGGGGAGCAGCAGCCCCGCTGCTGCCTGTCCTGGCACTGAGGGCTTGTGGCCCCCGGGGCCGAGCGAACGGTGGAGGAGGTTAGCCCACAGGGACACGATCTATGTTAACAACGTACAGTTTTATTGTGGCCTAGATGGCAAGACGGGACTGGATTGTAAAGATTAAACTAGATCTGGCCCTCTCACTGGGCGTCTCCGTGCCCGCTGGCTGTCGCTTCCCGTCTGGGTCCAGAGAGGCGCTGCTGGCCCACCTCCTTCCTACAAGGCACGGCTGGGGAAACTGAGGCCCTCGGGGGGTACTGGGGGGGGACTGGG
The DNA here is from genome assembly GCA_028646485.1 of Cryptoprocta ferox. NCBI lineage: Eukaryota > Metazoa > Chordata > Mammalia > Carnivora > Eupleridae > Cryptoprocta > Cryptoprocta ferox. Next base: position 8,138,261 of record CM053569.1, on the reverse strand, counting down.
GTCCGTGGGGAAGCCTGGCCAGGCCAGGACAGGGGGTCTCGACCTCCGGACCCTGAGCCGAGGCCCCGCTTAGCTCCGAGGGGTCAGGCGCTCACCTCAGCACGAAGTCGTGGCCATCTATCTGGGGCCCGTACCAGGACGCCCTCAGGTTCCCGGAGTTGCCCACGACAGCACAGCGCCGGCAGTCCCCCGACTTCTTCTCCAGCAGGGGGTCCACGTTCCCAGGCACCACCTGGAACAGCTCCTTGATGGTATCGTTCAGGTTGGTGGGTTGTTTCTCCCGCTGGAGCCTCTGCATGGGGGTGGGGGGGAAGGAGGTGAGGTGAGCCCTGCTGTGCTGCCTCTGGGGGATCGGCTCAGCCCCCCGGCTGCCGGCCCTGAGCCCCCCGCCCATGCTCACTGGGCCCTGAGCCCCCCTTCCGTGCTCACTGGGCCCCGAGCCCCCTTCCGTGCTCACTGGGCCCTGAGCCTCCCGCCCGTGCTCACTGGGCCCCGAGCGCCCCCTCCCTGTGCTCACTGGGCCCCGAGCCCCCTCCCCCCAGTACTCACTGGGCCCCTCCCTGAAACCTTCCTTTTTGCTGGGCACCTGGAGGCTGAGGAAGCTCAGACAGCCACCTCCCCTCCGGAAGCCCAGGGGCCCCTCAAGGAGATTGAAAGAGATCCTCACTCACTCCTCAGATGTTTCCTGAGCACCTACTGTGTGCTAGCGACTCTGCCAGTCACTGAGGCATTGAGACCAGGTAATATGAGAAAGCCACAGGAGAGAAGGGTCAGGTGACCCTCCATGTCCACCACCCCCGCCTCTGCTCCCTTCCTTCCCTCCCCCCAACCCCGGACCACTGGGCTCCAGCAAGACCAAAACACCACAGTCCTTTGCTGGACGCATCAGGGCCTCCGATTTCTGCCTAGCAAGTTGTTTTTACCCTCTAAGACCTAGCTCAAGACTTCCAACCTCCTCACTCCTGATAGAACCTGGAGACATTTCCTAAGGAGCGCCCCATCTGCCCTGTCCCCGTGCTGCCGTGCGTACACCACACTACACTGGAACTGGAGGCGAGAAGGACATTCTGGGGCCCAGGCTGGTGGAACCAACATGTCCCAAATCCAAACCAGGATTTGAACCCAGGCCTTTAGAAACCGAATGTAATGTCTCTCCCACAACAGGGCCCCTGTCTCAAACCCCTGGAACTTAGACCTTGGGAAAGCCCAGCCCCTGGGGTCGCAGGGGCCGGGAGGAGGTGGCTGTCCCTCCAGCCCCTCCCGGCTCGAGGCCCGGGGCAGTGGCTGGGAAAGGAGAGGCTAGAGCTTGCTTTGGCTGGGACATTAATGGCGGCGCAGATGGGGACATCTAGAGGCACACAGTCCCCCACCGCCCTGTGATGGAAGGAATCGGATCTCCAAAGGAAAGGCCCGGATGGCTACTTTAGTTAAAACCTCTGGCCTGTCCTCCACACCTGTCATGGGAAAGTGACGGGCACTAAGACCTGGGCTACTCAGCACAGCCCCTCAGAGGTTATATGACATAAAAAAGATAGGGAAAATAACAACAGTTGGTGAGTTGGTGGAGAAACCGGAGCCCACGTTCGCTGTTGGGGGACGAAAACGGCGTGGCCACCGCGAAAACAAACGCAGAACTACCCTGTAAGCCGGCAACTCTGCCCCAAAGCACAGCCTCAAAAGAACAGAAAGCCAGGTCACCAACAGATACGTATCCCCCCATGATGGCAGCGGCCGCAGAGTGGAAGCCGAATGTCCACTGACAGGCGGAGGGATGGGACAGGTGTGGAATATCACTAAATATCATAAAAAAGAAAGAAACTGTGATGGATGCTACGGCGTAGATGGGCCTTGGACACATACGCTTCGTGAAGTAAGGTGGAGACAAGAAGACAAATATTGAGGTTGTCCCACTTCTGTGAGGTCCCTGGAGGGGTCAGATTCATAGGGACAGAAGGCAGAATGGTGGCTGCCCGGGGTGGGGGGAAGGGGAAGGGGAGTTAGCAGGTAACAGCTGCAGGGGTTGGGGGCTTGATGAAAAACCGCTGGCTTTAGATGGTGGTGAGGGTTACGGAACAGTGCGAATGTACTTAATGCCGCTGAACTGTACACTTAAATACGATGAATACGAACAATACTATCATGTACATTTTAATGCAACGGAACAGAACAATCCCCTGCTCAACACCTGCTCCTGATAGCAACTCCCGGGAGCTCCCGGAGAGGTAGTCACCTCAGACCATGCCGACTCAAGGAGCTGACTCAGTAGGTCTGGAAAGGGCCCAAGAACCTGCATGTCCAACAGCCCCCGGGCGATGCTGGGACAGGCAGAGGGGCCAGAAGACATGCTCAGGACCAGCGTCCTCACCTTGTGTTGTTACCTTGGGGCCCTCTGACGCCGTCTGCGGGATTAAGGCGCAACGTGGCATTCTTTAATCCAGCGCTCAGCAGTATTTACTAAGCACCTAGTAGATCCCACGTGTGCGTGCTTTGCCTCGGAGGCCCCGGGGTTCGAAGCTGGCAGGAGATGTGCCTTGGGGGGCACAGCACCACCTCATCTCACCCGGCTGTTACTACCTTACTCATCATTGATGGCTCATTGCAGAAAAAAAAAACCAACTACACTCATTTTAGAAGGAAATCTCACATCCCCGCCACAAATGGAAAGCAAGGATTACTTGGCAGAAGAAAAAACAAAAAAGTTAATTGCAGAAAACAATGAAGACAAAATAACGTGACTTAATTCGAGCTCCCACGGTTGCCCGCCCGGGCAAGCTGCCCAGCCGCCGTTAGAAGGAAGACGGGCAGGTGTCGAAGTGCCTCAGGAAACATCGAGTCAAGTTAAAGTCCTCGCAGCTGCAGACACAGCAAGAGAATGACAGCGGCCTCACTTCCTCGCTCTGAGATGCGGGGTTCTGGAGCCCTTGCCTCCGACGCCCTTGCGTCACCTAGGATCACGCTGTTGGCCACGCGCAGGTGGCACGTGGCCCCACTTCAGCAGCTCGGGGTCTGCCGTGGTGCTTTACTGGCCGGAGCAGAGACCCCGAGACCCAGTGAGGGGAAGGGGCTAGGCCCCTGGGTGCGGCATCAGCACGTCGGCAGCTGAGCCCAGAAGAACTTGGGTAGGAAAGCCGGGCTGTGTTTTCTGCAGATCAGAATCCGAAATCACCGCCCTGCCAGCTGGCTTGGTCGGGGGCAGGGCCCTCAGTGCCGTGTCCCTGCCCCTGTCCTCCTTGGGAGGGAATATCCCCACTTCCCTGCCTTTCGTAAGGGACAGTAAGCACCACCAGGCTGCCGACTCGCGCGTCGGAGAGAATGTTGAGCTCAAAGTTCAACGACGCCCTCCCCTTCTCACTCCTCCCAGGGAGTTTCCCAAGACCCTGGTCTGCATCCAGGCCCTGCTCCAGGCCCTGGGGCTGGGGCTCCTTGAGAACGCACTGCGTCTTGGGGCGCGGCCGGGAGGCAGAGGTCAAGTCCAGGATTCGGGAGCGTGGGGCGGGCACTGGCTGCAGTGAGGGAGGGTCTCCCCTGCGGGGTCCCCCTCAGTGGGCCGGGTCAGGGAGGTGCACGTCCTGGGCACACTCACGCTCAGAGCGCAGCCTGGGGAGAGCCTCACTCACTGCGCTTGCGCCTGATCCCACGGGGGTCCTGGGGGCGGGAAGTGTCACACAGACTGTCCAGCCGGGAGGCCTGATGTCTGGCCTTCTGGGGCCCCCGAGGGCACGCAGAGAGGTACCCTGCCCCTCCTTCCTGGCCCAGCCTGCCGTGCAGCAGCTGGGGGGCCTCCCGCATCCCCCCACGATACTGGTCTTTGCCTTATGCGTGTGCCCGGAGCTCAGGGCCCGGAGCACGGGCATGGTGGGACCCGCAGCTGCTGTGGGCCTGTCTGCCCGCCCCCTGGGCATCAAGCCACAAGCACAAGTGTGACACGCAGTAGTCCGCTCTGTGCGCATTTGCCATGCTTGCCGAGGAAGTGAATGACCTCTACCAGGGCCGACACACACTCACACAGCCGTGGGACCCATCACTGCTGAGCTCCCATCACACGCTCGATGCCGCGTGGCCTGGGCAGGTTAGAGCAGGGACTTTTGCTGGACTTTGAAAGCTCATCATAGGTGGAAGCGTGCATTCTTGTTTTTTTTTTTTTTTAAGTTTATCTATCGATCGATCGATCGATGTATTTAGAGGGAGAGAGGCAGAGAGAGAGAGCAAGGGAGCAAGAGAATCCCAAGCAGACTCGGCACCACCAGCACAGAGCCTGACACGGGGCCCGAACTCACAAATCGCGGAATCATGACCTGAGCCGAAAACCAAGAGTCGGACGCTTCACCGACGGAGCCGTCCAGGCGCCCCATGCATTCTGTGATTCTTCTTCCACGCCAGGCCCTGCGCTAAGAACTTCGTAGGCATCCTCTCATTTTTCTCCTATAACGAGCCTATGGGGAAGGTGGCACAAGACACCCATTTTATGGGGGAGAAAACTGGGGTGCAGTGAGGTGGAGTGGATTCCCCAGGGCCCCCAAGACATGAATACCGGGGCCTGACTCCACAGCGTGTCCTTGCGCTAGAATGTGGTCCCACGGTGCCCCTCACCAGTGACAAACAAGGGTAAGATGACCTCCCAGGGTGTGGCGAAGTCGGGGGCGGGAGGGCAGCGCCTGGAAAGCTTGGCCGGAGTGGCACTTGGCGTCGGATGGGGGCTACTATTGTCAAGTGCACTGAGCATGACGCTTGGGGCAGGAAGATGTCCCCCGAGGTCGGGGCAGGAGCCCGGGGCCAACGGAGCGGGAGGGTCCAACACTGTGTGGCCTGTGGGACACAGGAGACCCTGTCCTGGTGCCTGGGAAGAGGGGGGAGGAGACGGTCGGCAGGCGGACAAGGGTGGGGGCGGGCACCAAGACCGAGCGGGACCCTGTGTGATTGCCCGTCTTGTGCTCCTTTCGGCGCTATACGTGCCTTGTGTTTCCCACCTGCCAGGAGGCCCCTGAGACCCATGGGGACCTTGAAGCTCAGAGATGAGGGACCCCACAGTTCTGGCCTCAGACTCCTCCTGGCTCAGCTGGTCGGCCCTGGGCCTTGACACTGCATTCTCCCCAGTTTCCCAAAGCCCTGGGGGAGGACGGATGAAGGGTCTTTGGGCACCGCTCCCCACTGATGGCTGAGTGGCCTCGGCCGCGCCTGGCTGTGCGTCCCTGGCACAGACGAAGCCGGGAAATGCCGATTCCAGCTGTCTGCTCCACACCGGGGGTCCCAGGGGTCTGGGGTGCACTGAGCGTGGGGCGAGTTTGGGCCTGCATCCTCTGTCACGTGGCATGAGCCCCCTTCCGCTGCCCCCCAGCCAGCTGAGTGCCCCGCAGCGGGGCTCTGATCTGGCTCGTCACGTTTTAAAGGGGCTCTGCGGTTGGGGCCCCGGGTCTGGATCCGCCAGTGACATTGTCCTGGCTGTTTGGGGCCCTGCATGCACGGCTAGGATGCATCTTGCAATTCCTAGGCTGCTTTTGATTTCACAATATTCTGACAGGAATGCCTGGCAGACGTGGCGTCCTGATCCTTCACTCAAGACAGGCGGCCCGTGTGTTGTCAGGGAACCCGGAAGCTCTAAGGCCCGGCTCCTTTCTATTGATTTCTATCCGGGAGGGCTCTCTCTTGCCAGCGCCCATCTCTTCCAAGTGGCCACCAGGGGCTGAGGATCCAGAAAAAGAAGGGCTGGAGATAAGAGCCGGGGGTGGGGACGTGGAGGACAAGCTGAGAAAACACGAATAGTCACTTGGAAAAATGATCAGCCGTGGGAAGTGCTGGGGGGAGGGGGAAGCGAATTCAGTATTACTTGCCCATTCGGCCAACAGAAAGAAATAGAAATGTGAGAAGCTAATGTTTGCAGTTGCGGAGAACGTGGCAAGGCAGCTGGGACAACCTCAAGCTGAGACTCGGCACGACCAGGAGGTTCACCGGGAAGCACTCTTGAAAAGACCCAGAAAGTTAGGAGCAGAACCCAGGACCGCGATGCCGGGTCCGAAGTTCTATGTCTAGAAGGCACAGAGCACATTCAGTGACGATACATACGTTACAGCAAGAAACTGATTTGCTTTTTTGTACCTTTTAATACATTCGGGGCTAAGCCAGCCCGAGAGTTTTAGACACTGCCCGCCCTGAGGGCCTCAGGGAAGGAGGTAGATGAATACTGTCCTGGCCATCCACTCTAGAAGTTTCTCACAAGTATTTCGAGGTCATGAGGGCTAGATCGGAACGTGCCGTTGGGTGCAAGTCGCTTTTCTTTTCTGAGTTTTCTCCTCCCAGGGGTCACGGGGGCAATTCTGCAACTCCTGTCCCCTGCCGGGGTCGTCTGAGAACATCTGGAGACACGTTGGTTCTCACAGCTGGGGGTGCTGGGGGGCATTTGGCGGGGAGAGACCAGGGATGATGCTAACCGTCTAGTGATGTGCAGGGCGGTCCCTGAAACGGAGAGGAGTCCAGCCCCACGTGTCCAGACTGTGAGGGTGAAGCCCTGCCCCAATCCTGGCCAAGCTTTGGTCCATTGCCTCCTTTAGCAGACTCTGGAATCTTCGAGGAGGTGCAGGCCCTGCTGTGCTGTTCTCTGCCACCTCCCCAGAACCCACCCCAGGACCTTCACACACTGACGCGCTCAGCGTAATGAACCAAGACTTAGCCCAGGCCTTCCGATTCACTTCCTCTGAGTCATTTTAACTCTTCTAAGCCGTGCAGATAGACCACAAGCTCCCGGAGTGCAAGAGGTGCTTAAAGAGGGGCCTGGGCGGCTCAGTCGGTTAAGCGTCTGATTTTGGCTCAGGTCATGATCTCGCAGTTTGTGAGTTCGAGCCCCTGCTGTCAGCACAGAGCCTGCTTTGGATGCTCTGCCTCCCTCTGTCTCTGCCCCCCCACCCACCCACTCTCTCGCTGTCAAAAATAAATAGACACAAAACCCCAGAGGTGCTTAAAGAGTGCTGAAAGGAAAAGTCGGCCTCTTGCAGGAAGCCCTCCCTGGTTTTCTCAGCCTACACTCAACTCTACTTCTTACCATTAATGTATGAAGACCTTCATGAGCTAAGGTCAATGGCCTCACGGCTCACACCCCGATGGCTTTCGGGTTTTAGCCAGGACACTGTACCCCTCCGGCAACCACACGGGTCTTCCTCACGCCTCCAGGCTGATGCACAAAGTGGTCCCTCTGCCTGGAGAGCCCTTCCTCCGGTCCCCACCTGGACAACCTCTCTGAACCCTTTATGATGAGATGGCCATGATCTCCTCTGGGAAGCCCCCTCCGACAGCCCCGGCCCGAGGGTGGGGTTTGACGCCCCTCCTCTGCGCCTCCGCATCTCCTTCTCTACTTCCCATTTCTTCACCCTGGCGCGTGGCTGGCTGTCCCCTCTCTCACCACCCCTGCAGCCCAAGAAGGGAGGACTGCCTTTCCTGTCTCAATATACTGGTGCTTGGCACACAGAACGTGCTCAAGAAGTCTCGAAGGAACGAATTATTTCTTACTCCGCTTTAGTCCATTTAGGGATTCAACACCCAGAATAACCTTCCGGACGACTAGACCAGGTCAGGGCAGCCCCCTGGCCACCATTCACGGCGGCTTCCTGCTGCACATGGAACACACCCGACGTCTCACTGTGGTGCACCTGCTGCCAGACCTCGGCTCCACCAACACACCCGGCAGATGTCCCCCAGGGCCCCTGTGCTCGCTGCTGCTGCCGCGACTACGGCACATTCTCCGGATCCTTCCGTGGCCGGTGCCTTCCCTACCTCTGGGTCTTAGCTCAGGTCCTGCCTCCTCAGGGACCTTCCCTGACGACCCCATTACAGAGCCCCCTGAGCCCCGGCTTCTCTCACAAACCTCATTTGATCTTCCTCAGGGAATTTCCACCTGCGCCTGCCTTCTCCGTTTCGGATCTGTCTCTCTCGGCCAGAACAGAGTTCCGGGAGAGTCAGGACCTTGTCTCTCTTTTGCTTCTCGACATCTAGCAGCTGGAAGAGTGGCCCTGCACGAACGTATGTCCGAGTCCCGACTCCCAGAACGAGTGAATGGGACCTTGTGGAAAAGGCTCTTTACGGCGGGCGTTAAGGATCATCCCGGACTTAGGGGCCCCGAACCAGGGCCCCTAAGGGATCCCGGACTTAGGGGCCACCTTAGGTGGCTGTATAGAGAAAGGGAGAGAGAGACCGGACAACCCGGAGAGACTCAGAGGAGCGGGGGGTCGTGTGAAGACGGGGCTGGGGGGGGGGAGGGCAGAGCCTGGCGCGACGTGTCAGCTGTTTTAAACCACCCAGTTTGTGGCAATCGGCTAACGGCAGACACAGGAAACGAACGTGGAAGGTGCCGCTCTGATTTTCACGGGGCGGATCCTCGACAAACAGCTGTCGGGGGAACGAAGGAGAGCCTGGCAGGGCCCCAGGTGCCCCGCCCCGCTCCGCCCGGGCCCGCGCCCGTCCCCGGCGCTCACCAGCCACCAGCTGTAGGTGTCTTCCTCCATGAGCGCGTTCTGGGCGGTGAGCAGCGGCTGCATGGACTGGTTGAATCTCTCATCAAACCAAGATGAAATCTTCTGCTCCCCGACGCAGTGGGCGCACGTGCAGGGCCGGTAAGCGTGCTTCATGAACCTCTTGAAGTTCTCGGACAGCTCGACGACCATCTGCTTGGGGAACCAGGTGGTGGTGACCGTGGTGTGGGAGTAGTTCAGGAAGAAGGAGGTGAGGAAGATGAAGAGGACGAGGAGGGTGAGCCCTTTGAGAGTCCTTTTCCTCACGGTCACCATTTCTGCTGTCCGGAGGGGGCGCCTCCCAGGGATGGGCTGGAGGAAATCACGCCCAGGAGTGGGGGCAGAGGGGGGTGGGGGGGAACGTGGAAGAAAAATCCCAGAGACGGAGGCTCGATCACAAGGCAAGGTGGGGATTCCCAGGGCGACTGCGGCCGACCTCGCTCCCGCTGGGCAGAGGCTGCCCCCGTGCGCCGGACATCACCCTGTGATGGTCGGAGGCTAGGTGACCGCTGGGGGTGGGGTGGGGGTGAGGCTCCTCTTGCATATAATCTGTCTTTTCAGGAAATAAGCAGGCTGCTTCGTCAGCAGTCCTTAAACAGCCGATAATGTCTCTTGAAGCTTTAATCAAACTTAATAATATGATTTCCGTTCCCATCCAAAGGGGTTGAGGGGTAATTAATCTTTGTGACAGGTGCAGGGACTCTCGGAGGGGGGTGGTGAGGACCTCGAAGGAAGCGTCACGGTGCAGGACGGAGGGAAGCTGTCTTTGCCACCATCCTCTGGAAGGGATGCTGTGTGATGATACTTAATGAGAGCCCGGTCTTTCCCACGCTGTCACCACTACACAGCCTGCTTGAGGAAGGCGCGAAGGGCTGTTGGTCATCTGCACAGAAAAGGAGGAAGAAAACAGGTTGAAATCCTATTTGCTTGTTATAAAAAACAACTTCTTTCTCCTCACCTCCTCCAGGATGAGCTCCATGGTCTCCTGATGTGTTGTCGAGTCAACGAGGTGGGAGGCTACGGACGATTTATTTACCCCCTTGAGCCTCGGGGTGTGCATGTGGGTAACGGGGATGTTAGCGCCTATCCTGCCACGTTGCTGAGGGACACAGAAGTTGCCCTGCCCATCTTTCCTGCAGCCGGACCCCGGTACACGTAAGCATTCAACCAGAGTCTGTGGAACGAGTCAAGGATGCGTGAATAGCGCCACGCACAGAGACTGCTCGGTACGTGTACGTACATGCTACTTCCTCGCCCCTCCCCTCTCTTTCGGATTCTGAATTTAACAACAATTCTCTGCTTCTGCACGCCCTGGCATTCGACCTCCGCCGGTCAGCCTCAGTCCTGTAAAGTAGGCTTTCGATGGGCCAGGTTCAAGTTGTGGTTTACGAGCCCTGTGGTCTTGGGAAATCAGGCAATCTTCCTGCCCTCCGTTTCCTCTTCTGGAAAATGGGAAACAGCACCACCACTGAGAAATGGTTGTAAAGATAAAACGCTACACGCTGAGCCTCTGGGATCTATCAGGCAATTGCTAAACTTTCCCTTTCCTCTGGAAAGAGGAAATCACGCGTGGAGATGCATGATTAGCTGAGTATTCTTGGGCGATCCCCCTAAAAGCGGGACACGACGGTCAATCATTCCTGCATATCTATTTCCTCCAAGAGTCCTCAAAGTGTACTGCCAGACTGCCAGGCTCCCCATTGTGTCCCCACAGTAAACTGAGACTCAAAGAGACTACAGGCCCTTCCCAAGGTCATGGGGAAAAGAGGAAGCAGGTCCTGAATCCAAATCCCCGCCCCTCTGAGTCCATGCACGTGGAGGGGAGCTGGGGGGCCAAGGGCTCTGCTCTGGGAGGGAAACCCTGGCTGGGTGTCCCTGGACATCTCTGACCTTGTGGTGGTCACACTTCTTCAGTTTACCACGAGGACTCTGGTCTTTGCTTAGAATGTGTCCCCAGCCCCAGCCCCAGTCTCCGTCCGGTCAATTCATCCCCATCCTCAATATGTATTTGCCACAGGACACATTTTGTTTTTCTAGGAAAGTAATAGTTGAAGGGCTATTACCATTTGGTAGGAAAAAGAGGGGGAGGGTCAAAAATCAAATTAAATCCGTCGTGCATTCCCGGAGACACCAGGGCTCAAATGCGCTTCAGCCTTCTACAACCTTCTCAGCGATTCACTCGGGGGGCAAGGGCTTCTTGCTTTGCCTGGTGCACCATTTCTCACGGCTCAAGACAACCTCACGTGTACTGGTAATCTACTGGTGCCCAGAGCTGTCCCCTCCAGCGGGCCCCCCCCCCCGCCCCCGCCCTTCCAGGAAGAGGCAGCTCTGTCACCTGAGTTAGATTAACCTGCTTACCGTCAAGGGTGGGCTCGGAGCTAACAGACCGAACCCCCTGACTTGTAGGGAGGGAAGAAACCTGATTTTGCTCTGGCTGTTTGATTTTTGGGACATAAACGTCAATGTCGTGCAGGCCGGCTTAATCGCTCAAGGGGACTAAGCGAGGGCTGAACAGGACGGAGGCAAGTGTGCTGGGGCGGGTCCAGCCATACCTGCAATCCACCCTACGCCTTAACATTTTAGGGACATGACACGGATCACAAATCCCCTTGATTTTGTAAAGCAGGTTGCTTCTGACTTGAAGCAACGCGACTGATCCACAGGTCACAGGGGCTCCTGCCCGGGCTGACCCCACGGTACGGAAAGTCCATCCCGCCCTGCCGACTCTTACTCGTTCCTCGGGGATCAGCGGGTGCTGACTCCTGGAGGAAGGCCGGCCCACTCCTGGCAGGCACTGAGTCCTCTCCCGGCTTCCACAGCCTCTGGCTCTGCTCTGTGTTTACTCATGGGCCTCCTCCCTGGGCCGGGAGCTCCAGGAGGGTAGGGACTCAGTCTCACTCCCTGTTGGGCCCCGGTGCCCTGGCGCGTGCACACGGCACAAAGGAACACCAAAGCGAAGGCCAACACCCCAGAGGGGAGATCTGAGAAGAACAGCAGACAGAAATCAGAAGGTGGTGATGCCCACTGGGCTGTACCACCCCCTTGCTGTGTGATTGTGAACAGGTTACCTGCCCTCTCTGAACCATTTCTTCAACTGGAAAATGGGGCTGGTATCCCAGATTCCTTCCACTTTGCTGGGCTGTCACCCGGTCAGGGCCTGTCCAGTCATCGGATTCACTCACTACGTATTTTCTAGGGCCTGCGATGTGCCAGGCTCTGGGACAGGTGGTCGTGACAGAGTCTAAGGTCAGAACTTGCCAGGCAGCTGCAAGGCCCTGGTGGTTTTGGGAGAAAGGAGGCTGGTCCACCTGGATGGAGGAGGAGGAGAGGAACAGGAATGTGTGACGCCGGGGCGGAGAGCACGGGGCTGCGGAAGCCACTAGAAAGACTCAGTTTGCTCAGAGAGACACGGGGACCCGCTGGAGGGTCTGAGCAGAGGAGTGACCGAGTCTCACCGCGTTGTCTTGGCAACGAGCAGGGTGTCAAACGCTCTTGCTAACTCTGTATCCTGACCCCAAGGGCAGAGACAAGGTCATTCGAATCGGTGACTGTTGAACCGCATGGACCGAAGAACATTCTGAATGAGCAAGTCACGGTCCCTACAGCGCTCTGGCTCCATGGGAGACAGATTCATGTTCTCCGCCGATGCCGGGGCGGAGAGAGAACAGGCAATGGAGGGCAAGGCGGGGCTGTAGAGGCAGGGGAAGCAGGACACCCTCCTCCCGTCCACTCGGCACGTGCCGGCAGCCGCGTCTCCGAGGCCAGAGTGCTCGCTCGGATCCCACCACCAGCAGGGACTTCTGCGCTGGTGCGAGTCAGTGCCTCCCGAAGCCTTCACACGCGCTGCAGCGGAAAAGCACGAACGCCCTTCCACCCCTTCCCCGGCCTCAGGGAAGAAACAAGGAAGGCGTGACTCCCCTGTACTCTAAGTGACGCACCTGCGACACACAGGCGAATGCCAGCCCTGGCTCCCGGGCACAGGACCCGGACCAGGATGCACGGGCCCGAGACCTCCGCGCGCCCGGCGTGCGGCACCCCCAGGGACACGGTGCCCCAGCCCACCGGCAGAGTGACCACCACCTCACAGCCACGTGCTGGGGGACAGGCACGCCCCGTTTCGTTGCACTTTGCAGACACACAGCGCCTTTTACAAATCCGACCGCGGCGCCCGTGTGCCTCGCCGGTCTATCGGTGCCATTTTCCCAACAGCGTGTGCTCCCTCCGCATCTCTGCGCGATGCTTTGGGAATTCTCGAAATATTTCAAACGTTTTCATTATTAGGTTTGTTAGGATGACCTGTGATCCGTGATCGCGACGGGGTGAAAGCTCAGAAGATGGTTAGCACTTCTGGGCAGAAGCGTAGATCTATGTTACGGTATGGACCTTCTTTTTTTAAGACAGGCGGCTACTGCACATATAATAGACTCCTACAGTATACGTATAGCTTCTGTATGCACTGGGAAGCCAGAAAACCCATCTGACTCACTTTCCGACAATAGCCACTTCATCGTGGTGGTCTGCAACTGAACCCGCGAAATCCCCACGGGATGCCCATACTGGAGAAGGCACGGAGAACGCGCTTGTGACTGTCCACAGGGGTCACTGGCACAATGGTGACACACGTTAGCACCTTCTCAAGGATCCAGAAAGCCAAGATTTCTCGAAGGAGGGTCCTTAGCAAACATACACCCTCTGGCGACAGCGAGATGCTGGCAATGACCAGCCGCTGACAGACGAGCTGTTTTAAAGGCTTGGAAAACCAGGCCAATGAACGGCACAGGTTTCTGACGGTTTCGTTCACGCCTGCCGCAGCGTGCGGTTCCCCCCAGGCTCTCTGCATCTCCCCCTGCATGAGGGGTGCGGTGAAATGACCGAGTGAACAATGAGTCGACGGTTGGGTAGGTTGGCACGTCTGGTGGCAAGGTTCTGCACTGTCCTCCGTGCGACCCCCCACGTCAACTGGGCCAAATGGATAATCACACTTATTTCCCTGACGTGGGAAACTGAGGTTCAGAGAAGGCAAGTGACTTGTCTAAGGTCACAGAGCAGGATGGCGGCAGAGGCCGAGCTCTGCCCCAGGCTTCGGCTTCCTCCTGGGGCTTTCTCTGTCGCCACAGGGACTCCTCTGTTTCATTGACACCTGCTCGCATCTTCATTATCTCCTTCTTGTCATTTCTTTGGGCTCAAAGCTCATCATCTTTCCAATTTCCTGAGACAAATACTACCTCGTCTATGCCCTCTTCCTCTGTGTCTAATGCCTTTGAATTAGGTACCGCATTCATGTCAGTTATTGTATTTTCCAGTTCTAGAATCACCATCGGAGCAAAATGTTTACAGGTTCAGTTTCTTCAGGTGAAATTCCCCCATCCCATCTATCTTCCTGCAATTATTCATCACAGCTATTTTAAAGACCACGTCTGTCCCTTGTGACACTTGGATAACATGTGGGTCTACTTCTATTGTCTATTTTCTCTCTTTATTGCCTTTAAAAAATTTTTTTTAACATTTATTTATTTTCGAGAGCAAGAGAGAGACAGAGTATGAGCGGGGGAGGGGCAGAGAGAGAGGGAGACACAGAATCCGAAGCAGACTCCAGGCTCCACTCTGTCAGCACAGAGCCCGACGCAGGGCTCGAACTCACGAACCATGAGATCATGACCTGAGCCGAAGTTGGCCGCTTAACCGACTGAGCCACCCAGGAGCCCGTTTTCTCTCTTAACTTCTCTTAGGTCATTTGGTTCTGTCTCCCGGAATGCCTGGTGACCGTGCACACCATATGTGGCAAATGCGCGGAGGCTCTGGAGCAGGCTGTCCTTACTCGGAGAGGAACAGGGGCAGGTGGACCAGGGGCACAGGACTTTGTTCCAGTTGGTGACTGGGAGACTGGGGCCACGCTCTAGTTTTCACAGTGACTGGTTATTTCTGGTTTTCCCTCACTCAGAGGACGGCAGGGATGCCTCCCAAGGCGCCTCCTCCTTGCCCACTCTCACCTCGGATTTCCGTCTCCCCTGCGCTGGAAGGTTCTCAAAAGCGGGGTCTTGCTTTCTATCTCTCAGCTGCTGTTTTCAGCTTGGTTTCTCAGACTCTGGTCCTACGCAACCAAAATACTGGCGAAGGCTTTCAAGGAAAAAGGGGTGCAGAATAAGCCCCCTTTTCTCTGTGGTTCCTTTTGCTCTGGGTTCTTGGTCGCTGAGGGTTGGGCAGCCCTGGTGGTCCTGGGTTCCATTTTTATTTTTTTAATTTTTATTTTGTTAAAACTTTTCTTTCTTTTTTTTTAATTAACTTTATAGTTTATTGTCAGGTTGGTTTCCATATAACACCCAGTGCTCTTCCCCACAAGTGTCCTCCACCATGACCATCACCCCCCTTCCCCTTTCCCCCTCCCCCTTCTGCCCTCAGTTTGTTTTCAAACTGGGTTCCATTTTTAATTTGGCTAGTTTTACTCCCAACCCTGTAAGACTGAACCGTTGTTCTCTGCTTGCGTCTGGAGCCTCCAAGAGCCAGCCATCCGCCACGCAGGACCGCAGCAGGGGTATCAGGCTCACGCTCTTCATCTCCCTTTTCTCACGGAGCTTCGTCTCTCAAGTCCTGGCTGTTCTCTTAACACCTTCAAAGAGCTGGATTTCTTTTTTTTTTTTAATTTTTAAAAATGTTTATTTATATTTGATATATTTGGGGGAGGGGCAAAGAGAGAGAGACACAGAATTCGAAGCAGGCTCCAGGCTCCGAGCTGTTAGCACAGAGCCCGACACGGGGCTCAAACTCACGAGCTGTGAGATCACGACATGAACCGAAGTTAGACGCTTAACTGACTGAGCCACCCGGGCGCCCCTCAAAGAGCTGGATTTCTAGCTCCTCCGGCTTTTCGAGTCCTCGGTGGGAGAAATGGCCTACGAGCTTCTGCCACAGCCGGCAACGAAGGCCACAGTGCCTTTGCTCTGCCGCCAGGTGCCTGGTGCTTGGCATGGCTTCCTGGGCGCACTGGGCGCTTGGCAGATCTGGAGGGGCGGGTGGGGACCAGCGCAGCCCCAGAGGTGCCAACTCGCCTCACACCAGCGGAGCGGGCAGATGACGGGGCAGGGTCGTAGCTGTGTCTCCCGTCAGCCACCACCTCCCCGGCTCTGTCTGCCTTCCCTTCCCCTCCACGCAGCCCAGCTTCAGGACGCTCATCAAGGAGGACTTCCTGGCCCCACCCATCCTGACAACATGAGGAGCAGTTGCGCGGATTTAGCGCCCACCAGGCTTCTGATCACTGCAACCTGGATCCCACTACGTCCCGGCCTTTGGGCTCCCGGCTGCTTCGCACGGTGGCCCGGGGTGGCATGAAATAACGACCGCCTGGGGAAGGGCCCCGAGCCCCCCATCGAAGAAGGTCCCTGTGGTCCAGCCTGGACCCGTTCACCAGACATTTGGAATCCACCTGGTCTGTGTCTGCGAAGCACCTGCTAGTGAGTCACGGTCAACAGCTGTCCGAAGACTGACTCGGACGGACCCAGGCTCAAACCCCGATCCCTTGCACTCTGAGTCACGTGCTCATGGGAGAGGGTCTGATACGGGTTTGCGGACCCACGAGGCGGGACTCCTGGTGCCCACAAGGAGGGCTGCGGGGGACTAAAAGGATGTGCACAGACGTGAGCAGCTGGGCTCAGCTCTCTGCCCTCCCTAAGCTTCAGGCCTTCATTTATTAAAAAAAAAAAAAAAAGAAAGAAAGAAAATCTAACAGAGCCCCTGGCTTGTCCACCCTGCAGCGTTATTTAAAAGAACAAATGACATCAGACATGAAAGAACCCGGGGGCATCACGAAAATGAGGATTGCCACTTGCCGCTTCCGTGACTTCCATTCCTGGAGGGGCTGCTCCCTATGCTACTGGCCATGACCTCTGACCTGCAGGGAAAGGGTCCCAAAGCAATGAAGAGGCCAGGTATCTGCAGCCCACACGGCCCAAATTCTCTGTGCAGGGGTGAATGCACAGAGCATCAACCCTGTCCGCACACGAGGGTTTGCACGTTTGCAAACCCTGTGTCTTGCCGTTTGCACAGCCTGCGAGGCGGGGTCCAGTCTACTGGAGTGAGGACTCTTCCCTCCCGCCCCGGTGCCCTCTCCCCTACCGCATGGCCCGAAAGTCTGAGAACCACATTTCCCAGCTTCCCCTGCCCGGAGGGCTCCGGACACGGTTGAGATTCAGGCCACGAGTCGTTGGACAGGCAGGGCCATCCTCCCTCCCACGGTGACGGACGCCACTTCGCAGTCGGAGCGTTGGGCCCAGAACCACCTGCTCCCTCACTTCCGGGCTGCAGATTTTGCATTGGGTTCCTGCAGTTTCCTGGCCTCTGGCCCTCGGCCTGGAGCAGTCGGGCCAAAATACCCTAGGACTCTGCTCCCGTCACCTTTCCAACAACTTTGCAAGCACCGGGTCCCCCGAATCCAACCCGTCCGCTTAAAACCTCTGCCTCAGTGTCTTCACCCATCGCGTGGGGATGAGAGTGGCACGTACCTCACAGGGCTGGGCCGAGAAAACCTGGAGTCAAGGTAGGTCAGCTGCTTAGAGCGGTGCCCAGGCACATCCGAACCGCCGCCTGGGCTTAGGTTTTATTACTGCAGCGGGCGCTGTTTTCTCGCACAGGGTCCACCCCACCTTACGTCTCTGCCCCACTTCTGGCAGATGCAGGGGCTGAGCTCACAGAGGGGAAATGACTCGTCCGGTGACATACAGTCACAGCGCCAGAGCTCAGAGGAGAACCAAGCCCCAGAGCCCAAGACCTGCCTGGGGCGCTGGTGTGGTTTCCACGCGTCCCAGGGAAGGAGCTCGGGAGGCGCTGTGCGCTGAGCCCAAGCAGGGAAAGAGGCAGCAGAGGCCCAGGTGGGGGGGTCTGCGAGCCGGTCCAGCTGCCGCAGCCGGGGGCCAAGCCCTGCAGGGAAATCCGAACCTGAGCCCTTTGGCGCGGTGACCCCAGGGATGGTACGTGGGCTGCCTGAGCCTCAAGTCTACAAACGGGGGGTAAAGTCCAGCCCTGCCTCTGAGGTGGCTTAACAGGAAGAAGCGTCCTCTCTGCCAGACCTGCCTAAGCAGGACAGTGGACCAAACTGCCCGAGCCCACCAGAGTCCTGCTGCTGGGACCAGGGATTAGCTCCATCTTCCCGACGCGGGGACAGAGGCTCACAGCAGCCAGGTTACCTGGCCCAGACCGTCCACTGGTAGGTGGGGAAGGGGGGCTGCAGGCAGAACCCAGCGGGTGGCGTCCCGGGGTCTGCCCTGCCCGGAGCCTGGCACTCGGGCTGCAGGAGAGGGTGAAGGGTCCCGCCGGGCAGCGTGGGGCCCAGCTCAGCACCAGGTGCGGGGTGAGCGCGAGACCTCCCTGCTTGTTTGGTCCTCTCCCTGGGGGGCTCGCTCCAGCTCCTCCCCACCTGCTCCCTGGTAGCGCTATCGCCACAGCCCGGCCCGGGCCTGGCCCTGTTCCCTGCCTCCCTCCTCCCCCCGGGAAGGAAGGACCAGCCAAGCTACAACTGTTCCCTGCACAAACTATTCCCCGAGAGGAACATGGCCATGGCGAGGGGAGGCCTGAGAGGTGGCCCTGGGCACGCAGAGGTGAATGGGGGGTGACAGGCTCCCCGACACCGTGGAGTGGGGGGTGGCTGCTTCTCTCTTTCCAGAGTAAAACCCAGGTTTCCCAATTAACCCAGCCAGCAGCTGTGCTGATCTTGAGGCCTCTCCCCTCCCTCTCCCCACCGTGATTCCCAGAGACAGCCCCCCACCCCGGGGCAGGAGCCCTGCAGTCCGGCAATGACACGGAGTCACCTCAGGACTTCAGGCCAGCCCACGTCGCTGGGGCTCAGTGCCTCGTCTGTACAACGGGACAATCATGCCAGGCCTTGAACACCCCAGACTCAGTTAAGAGAAAAAAGTAATGTGTACGAGGTCAGCGTGGACAGTCACCTCCTAAAGGGATGTGTCGCCCCTGCATTATAAAAATGTTACCCAGAACACTGAATATTTACTAGGCATCAGAATCAATGCTAAGGGTGTAAAGGATAGAGAAAGTGTCTAGAATAATCCGGACCCTCAGTAAATGCTAGTCGTTATCAACATTAATATTAGGGAAATTTCACCCTGCCCTGGGGCCATCGTATGTTTGAGAAACTAAGAAAGTGTGCGTTGTGGGGAGCAGGGTGGGGTTCAGATTGAAGGTGCGCCCCGTGCGAAGCTGAATACTTAACACCCACAGTTACCGAGTGCCAGACGCCTCCCTCCGATTTGCACCCCGCCACCCACTTTGCAGATCCCCTCTCTCCCTCTGATTCTCTCACGCAACAATTACTGGGCACCTGCTGTGTGCCCGCTGCTCTGTTATGTGCCGGACAAAACAATGGTTCGAGAAAGCAAATGACCTTCAACCCTGCCCTCCTGAGACTTAACATTACAGAGCAGGGCGGAGGCTGCGACTACCAAGGTATCACACCAAGAACGGAGACAAGTGGCGGGGGTTCAATTCTACGCGTCGGCTCGGCGAGGCCACGGCGCCCAGTTGTTCCGTCCAGACGCTAGCCTGAGTGGTGCCGCGAGGGCAGGTTAGGCACGTGGTTGCCATCTATAATCAGTCGAGTTTAACTAAAGAAGATTAGCCTCCAAAACGGGGTGGGCCTCATCTAATCAGTTGAAGGCCCTCGGTGCAAAAACTGAGGCTTCCCGGAGAAGGAATTTTGTCTCAGATCTGGCAGGGAAGACAAGAGCCTCCGGGCTGGGGAAGCTGCAGGTGCGAAACGTCTCTCGGGGAGAGCAGGGGAGTCTGAGGGAACTGGAAGAGAGAAGGCCAAGCAGAGCAGAAACCCCGAGAGCGAGACGCAAAAGGGAGCTGGAGGGCGAGTGTGGGCCAGGCCCCAGGGCTGGGGTGACACCCTGGGAGTCACAGGAAGCCCCTGCGGGGGTTCAACACAGTGCGGCTTCCAGACCAGGCTCAGCGAGGTGCCCGAGCCCCGCTGCCTGGAGGCCAGGTCAGGGCTGACGGAACGGCACCTCCCACGGGGCCGTCCCCTCTTGGCCTTGCCGCTCAGGGAGCGCGGGATGTGTGCACCCAGGCCTTCTGGGGGTTCCGGCGCGGGGCTGGGCATCCGGGCTTTCCCTCCACCTTCCCCACGGGCTCTGCTTCCGGGGCGCTGGCCTCAGGGCCCGCATCTTTGGGCTCCCACTCTGGCTGGCTTCCTGTGGGTTTGGCCCGTGGGAACGAACGCAGGCAGGAGACTGGAGAGACAGGGGACAGGGACTGGGGGCTCCGGCCCCTCCCTGCGCACACCAGCTCTGTCTTGGGAGTCGCAGCGACATCTCGGTCCTTGACCCCTCACCCCCTCAGCCCTAGAGCTGGACACACCCCACTGTTTCCGTCCCTGGGGATGCCACCGCCCTGCGGTCCCACGTTGAGTGCACTGTGTCCTGGTGGTGGGTGCAGCCCCCCCACCCTCCCGCCGGCCGGCCCTGGCTGGTGCAGGCAGCACCCCGGGAGGTGCCCCCCATGGGCGGCCCTGCCCCCCACTTCTAGGAGCAGCCCTGGGGGCCTCAGAGGATTCCCCTGAAGGGCCGGTTCGGGCCAGCTGGAGGCCCAGAGCCTTGGCAACCCTCCCACCTCGGGTAGCTGATCCTTCTGGAATCTCCCCAAGCCTGCTCCCACGGCTGCCCAGGAACTCCCCCACCGAGACAGCCTGTGGCAAGGACAGAGTCAGAGCCCCCTCCTCCCCCACTGGTCTCCCCTCAGGTTCCAGGTCCCACCAGGGGGCACTCTAACCCACCCCGGGCCCCAGCGGGCTCCCCAACCACTGCCTCCTACAGGAAGACGCAGCCGCTGCAGGCAAGCCACAGGGCCAGGCCCCGCCAGCCCAAGGCCGCGCCAGGTGGCGACTGCAGCTTGTCCCCTCCCCGTCCCGGAGCCCCTCCCTGCCACCGATTCGCCTGCCCCTCCCATCCACCGGCCCCCGACTTGTTAGACCCCAACATCAAGCTCTCAGAGACAATCTTCAACGTTTTGCCGGAGGACAAAGGCCCATAAAGCATCTCTAACCAGCTCCGTGGCCACCGGCAGTGTCTCCTCCGTGTCTCGGGATCGGGTTGGCCGCCGCAGCTGCCTCCCCCTCTGACCCACGCACAGTCGGCCCATCAACCTGCAGCGTCAACATCCGACACGTTTTCCTGTGGGACCCCTGGGGCAGGTCCCCTTCACTCCGCTTTGCAGGGATGGAGGTAGTTAGGCTCTGAGCGGCTAAGCTTTCCCAAGGCTCCGCGGCTCCTTAGGGGCAGCCAGCGTGTGAGAGAGGCAGTCCCAGGCCCCACGGGGAAGGCAGAACTATCAGTACCATTTTACAGATGGGAAGGCTGAGGCCCTTGGCCTTAGGGTACTCTCTCAAGGTCACGCGGCCAGGACGGGCTGGGCTGATGCCAGAGCCTGCCCCTCAGCGCTGCCCAGCCTCTCACCTGGCCTCGTCCCTCCCACCCGTGGGGACACCTGTACTTTACTGCCCACCCCAGGGCGCGTGTTCCTCTTCACCTTGAGACGGGGAGGCCAGACTGGGCCAACACGTGGCAGTTCACACCCGTAACTCTCTGCTCATGAGGGACCAGCACCGCCGAGGGCCCCGGTGACTCGGAAGTGGTGGGCTGATGACAACTGGAGAGAGAGGGGAGGCTCCGTGGAGGAGGTGACGGTGGAGACTGAAGAGGGTGGAGAGGATGGGTCCCAAAATGTGCATGGCGGCGGCGGCGACGGCGGTGGCGGTGGTGACGATGCGGGCATCTCGCAGAGTTACGGAAATCAGGGTGCCCTTCTGAGTGGCTGCAGGGGTGGGAGGGGAGTCTTTCCGAACGTGGACTCTGAGATAAAGGCACTGGGAGCCGCTGACAGTGACGCGACTGGCATATGGAAACGAGCCTGGATGGGGTGCACACAGCGCCCCCTGGAGTCTGAAGACCGGCCCTGCCTCCATCTTGGTGCTTTTGGAAGCTCATCTCCTTTGGGGCCTCAGTTTCCCCACTCCTTCCTGCGCCGACTCGACCGTTCACCCAGGTCCCCCACACAGGGGGCGGTGCTCACAGGTGGAGGGAGCGCCCTTCTTGCGCTTGGAAATCCTCCTCTCCTTACCCCGCTACCTCTTGCCTGCCCCGTTGCTGGGGGGAGGTAGGGGGGCGGCTGGAGGGGAAAACACAGATTCTCTGGAACACAAAGAGTGGTTCAGGACGGGGTGGGGGGGCTTGGGAGAAGCACCCGAGAGAAACACGATTAACCAGGATTAGGGTCATATGAGAAGGAGTGGATGTATTTTCAGATTTTGAGCCACACAAAAGGAATTTAAATCCGCAAATCTTCTTATGTGTGTAGACTGAGCAGGGCTAAATTCAGAGTCCGAAAACATCTGTGCAACATGCAGAGTGTGTAACGCGGCCGGGGCTGCAGATGCACGTCGAGGCTCACACGGGCCCCCAGAAAAGAAGAGATCTCCCCGGTCTAGGCGGTGCAGAAGTCCCGACAAGGAAAAGACTCTTCAGAACTCTGAGACCCCAACCCCAGCCCGGCTTCGGGGGTCTGTCGCTGCTTCTAAAGGGCTCCTGGACAGGTGACAGGCTTGGCGGGAAGGCTTAGACAGCTGATAGGTAGGGAGCTTAAAGAGCTAACGTCCCTTCCAGGCCCCGACTTCCCAGCAGAGATTTTTTTTTTAATTCTAACGATGTACTGGGGCATCCTGATGTCTCCTCAAGGGGTTGAGGGGACCATCTCTGGTGATTCCAGAATGTGGATTCAGACTGTAGGATAAACCCAGCACCCAATATGGCAGGAGGAGCCCAGCACCCACCGGGGGTTGGAGACGGGCAGGAGCCCCAGACAAAAGCACGAGTCCGGCGCGAACCATCCCCAGAAACCAAGGACTGAGAGGTGTCATGGCGGCCAGTGGGGTCACTGGGGTACAGCTGTCCTGTCTTAGCCCCCCAGAGCCCCACTGGGGAGGAGAGGAAGGGCAGCGGTCATCAGGAAGAGCTGCCCGTTCAACTCCACGGCACGCTGGGCCCAAGTCACCTGTGCGGGTCCCCCTACCCCCGAGCCCGCACCGGGGAAAGGAGCGACATCTTGCTCCGCTGACGGGGGACTTCGGAGCAGCTCACAGGGAGGACTGGGAACACGGGTGCCTGGAGCAGGTGGGCAAGGATCACATCATGGGCTGGAAAGCTTTCGGACCAGGTGAAACCAGACAGCACTGGTGAGGCTCAAGGCAAGAATACGACAGCACAGGGCAACCCGGGGCAGCAGAGGTCCAGAGAGTAGGACGCAGAGCCCAGGGGTGACCTGGCACACAGTGGGAAGGTGCGGGGTCGTCCCCAGAGCTGGGGGCAGCCAAGGCGATGGGTGGCTTGGAGCCAGGGCAGAGAATGAGATACTAGTCTTGGCATCCCAGAGCTGCTGAGTCATGGAGAAATCCATGCAAACGCGTGTTGGGAAGGAGGCACGGACACACCCGTCCCTAACGGCCACAACTGTGTGCGGACACCTGTGCCTAATGTCCACCCCAGTACCCGGCCGGACGCGTCTCCTGGGGCTCCTTCAATCCTCACGCCAGCTCTGCAAAGGGACGATGCTTCATCTCTCTTAGTAAAGGCGAAGGGCATGTCTCAAGGGCACCCAGCCAAGGACGGGCTCCCGATTCGACCCGGGGTCAAGGCCTGTGCTGTGTGTGCCACACCTGCCGGGAGGCTGTACCCGGCGGCATTTGTGTCTTCAGCCTCGTGGGGAGAGGCCGCGACTGGGGACATCCAGCTAGCTCTCTCCCCTTGGATCGCTTCCTGCCTCGCGTCATGAGCCATGACAAAAAGGCCGCACCATGTGGCACTTATGGGCCACGCAGGCTCAGACAGGGTAGAGGACCTACTCAGGGCCACTCATCCAGCACACAGTGGGTGATCTCCGCGACCTCAGCTCCAGATGCCACGTGGGATGTGGCTCCAAAGCCTGATCAGCTGCCTGACCTCGGACAAGCCGCTTGGCCACACCGAGCCCTTGTGCGTAACACCAAAACAGGAACGGCACGTGCCTTGCGACTTCTCGGGGAACGGCATGGAACGGTGAGGGGCTTCTGGCCTCCACGGGGGTCGGTCGTTAGCCCATCTGATCGCTTCTCCGTATCGATCCTGTTGAGAGCAGCCCCTGACTTTTGCCGAGTGCAGCTCGAAAAGCTGCTCTAAGAGTCCTGTCCCTGTTAACTCATTGAATCCATCCAGATGTCCGTTTCACAGATGAGAAAACGGAGGCCCAGAGGGGTTCAGCCACTTGGCCCAGAGTCATGCATTTTATACACATGAAGCTCAACGGTGATCCGAGCAAGTGCAGCCACAAACCCGGAGCTTTTCAAGCTAAGTATCTGCCCTCCAGGTGATAGAGCCTATCCCCTCCCCTGAGAGTGTGTCTACACAGGCAGGGGGACTGTCTCCACTCAGACCTACTCCCCTGTCCCCCCACGAGGTGCACACAACTGCTACTCACCCTCTATCAACGGGGGAGGCAGGCAGAGCAGGAGAGAGGGGGCGAGTTGAGCCCCGCTGACCCACAGGACAGAGAACACCCTTGAGGCCGGGGCGCCAAGTGGGCTGTCAACACCAGGGGTCCCCCCCCCCCCATCTGCGTCTCTGCTGCGTGCTGGGGCTGGTCCCCCGCCGCCCGTCAAAGGGCTTCCCTCTCCAGGAACACGGCACCTTTCACAGCACTTTCTTGTTCTGCCCCAATTTGCTTTATTTTTTTTAAAAATTTTTAATATTTATTTTTGAGATAGAGAGAGAGGAGGGGGGAGAGGGAGAGAGAACGAGCAAGGGAGGGGCAGAGAGAGGGAGACACAGAATCCGAAGCAGGCTCCAGGCTCCGAGCTGCCAGCACAGAGCCCGACGCGGGGCTCGAACCCATGAACCGCGAGATCATGACCTGAGCCGAAGTCGGACGCTCAACCGACTGAGCCCCCCAGGCGCCCCCTGCCCGATTTGCTTTAAAACAGGTGTCCTTTGATCTCCTCCAGTGCAGCGGTGAGAGATGGACTTTGAAAAGGCTGGCTGTCATCCCGGGGTGTCAGAGAGACCAGGGCTGGACGGGGTGGCCTCGGCCCGATGCTGGGCCCGGCGGAGCACACACGGCACAGGGCAGGGATGGCGACCCGAGTGCCAGCGCCCCTGTTTGGCCAGCTGGGGGACCTCAGGAAGCCTTCCTTGCCTTGCAGTGTCCTGGGCTAACACAGGGACCTCACGGGTTTGTGGGGGGGGGGGACGCCGCGTTAAGCTGCCGTTCTCTCCAGATGTGTGGCATGGGGTGGGACAGGGGACCAGAGCTGGACAGGGGCTGCCCCACAGCCTTCCTTTCATACTTGTCTTTTGCCTTCTGGGGTCCCGACCCTTTACACCTTCTCCTTCCCTGTCCCAGTGAGCGACCACACCATCCTTTACTGGGGAAGACAGTGCCGGGTGCATTTTGCATCGGTGTGTGTGTGAGTGTGTGTGAGTGTGTGTGTGTGAGTGTGTGAGTGTGTGTGTGTGTGTGTGTTGTGGACCAGAGCTACAGAGCAAACATTTCTATGATCCACGGAGAAGAGGAATAATCATCGAAAACCTCGAAAGACGAGTGATCAGGATGAGTTTGCTCCCTGTTTGCTGTGTATCAGTCTGTGACGGTTTCAAGTCCACCTCTTGATGATTTCAGCAAAGCGGTTTTGATCTCGGGGTGAGCTGACTGTCAGGATGCTGTCATTCCCATGCGCCGTCCGTAAGCACGCGGAGCTCCAGCAGTGGCCAAGTGGCCGGGGACTTGGCGATAAAAACATACGGAGCAGCGGCACTGACATGACGGACATTTAAACTTTAAATACCAAGGGGCGTCTGGCCGGCTCAGTCGGTTGAGCGTCCGACTTCGGCTTAGGTCACGATCTCACGGTTTGCAGGCTCGAGCCCCGCGTCGGGCTCCGTGCTGACAGCTCAGTCTGGAGCCTGCTTCGGATTCTGTGTCTCCCTCGCTCTCTGCCCCTCCCCTGCTCACACTCTTTCTGTCTTTTAAAAACATTTTTTAAAAAAGCATTAAACTTTAAATACCAAGAATTATGAGGACTCACTGAGTGCTTGGTCCGGGCAAGGCTCCTCTTTGCTGACCTCACTAGCGCTCCAGAGATCCTCAGACACTTGCTCCTTGCCATTCCTGGTTGGCAGTGGCATTAAACTGGGCAGCCGTCTCCGGACAAGAAGGGACATCTGTTTCCGCCTTGGCGAGGCTCTCCTTGCGGGCAGTGGCGTGACCCGAATAACGGTCCCGGGGCACTAACCTTCCGAGCGGCCCACCTCACCTGTCAACACCGGTGCTAGCGCCCGCTAGCTTACGTGCCCCAGCATCGACAGGCCCAAGCTGGCAGCTTTTACTCGAAAGGCTTGTCCCTACAGGCAACCAGCTTCTAGAAAGGTGCGCCTCAACTGAATTTGGACTTGATTCCTCCCATCGCCCCTTTGCCTGGAACAACAGTGTAATCTATCATCGGTTTGGAGGACGTTGCTTCTTTAATGGCTTATTAAGAGACATTATCCTCTATCCTCCTGGCTTGTGAAATATTACTGTTATAAATTATAACTCCTGCCGTGAGGCTGTGTTAAATTATTGGCAAAGACAATCTCAGTCTCCGAGCGGAACTTGCTTCGAATACAATATTCTTGCTAATGCAGATAATAAGCACATGGTCTTCAGAGTCACCCTCTATTTACGAGCTCTCACAATATGCCTGGCTGCCCGTCCTCTCCCTCTTTTACAGATGCGGAGCCAGGCCTAGCGAGATAAGGGCCTTCTGAGAAGCCTCGACCCGGCCCCGGCCCTCAGAACCCTCACTCCCTCCTGTCTGGGGCGCCCAGCACTGACGGAGCTATCATCTTGCCCCAAATTCAAAGGGGTCACTCTGAGCCCAGGCTCTGGGCAGGGAAGGTGAGAGGTCTTCCCCATTCCTCACAGGCCCCTCACAGCGTCTGCCGGGATCCAGGGAACACTAACGGGCTAGCTTCTCAGTTAACAAGAGGGGATTAAAAAGCAAAGCCCGGGCCGAACATGCTTTCCTGGTCCTCCACGCCCCTCGATGCCTGTGAGATCCTTCTGGAACTGGTCCTTGCCTACTTTCCGAACTCCACTGTCCACGCCTTCTCTTTGCTGGCTCTGCTCACCGGCCCCGTGCCCTGCTGTAAGATGACAAGCCCAGGACCGTTGCACAGGCTGTGCGCCCTGCCCAGAGGCCCCTCCCACAGACAGGCCGATGTCCGTCACTTAACTCAGGACGCTGGCTCCCATGTCGACTCGTCGGGGAGACTCTCCCTGAACCTTCTGCATCCCTGCATCTCGCCGTCCACCACACTGTGCATCTCGCCCCCCCGTTTTCCAACATTATATACGTATGAATAGCTGAAAAGGTCCTCCATGCAACGAGGTTCCTTGCGCTCAGGCTCTCTTTTGTTCCCCAGCATGTTCCTAAAACAGCGATCTTACATCATCCTGCATAATCATCAGAAAGGTAGGTATTATCCCATTTTACAGATAATAAAACCGAGGCTAAAAGACATCGAGCGATTGCAATTTGCACAATCTCACCGTTGATAGGTATCCGACCTAGGGATCAGATCCAGACTTTTCCCGGGCCGACCTACTGTCAAGACACACTAGTCCACGGTCCCGTGCATTCCCGCGTGTCTCACTGGGTGGGCTAAGAATGCAAGGCCCTGACCGATCCTTTATCTGGATTATTTCTCAGGGTTATGTTCGCAGCGACCGGTTGCAAGACAGGAGGTAGCCTGGGACCAAAAGATGGCTTCCTTATGGTCTGCTACAAAATGCTGAACGTTATAATCAGGACAACGCCCTTGCGAATGGAGCACCTTTCCAGCTCATGCCTCCCGCAGCGGGTGAGCTTCGTGTCGCAAGTACCTGCCCAGGAATGTTACCCCGGCTCTCCCCACTTCCTGTCCCCCCGAAATTCAGGTGAGACAAGGACGTGCTAGAAGGAAGGAACCAAAAGAAAATCTGATTTGACTGAAGAAGGCCAAGCCGATGAATTTGGGGCAGATGTTGTGGAAAAGGGGTAACACAGAGAGGTGGAAGTTTCTCAGATGTTTATACATTTTTGCGACCTTGAGAGTCAGCTCGGCCATGAACTCTCTGGCGTTCGAGCAAACACAGAAAGCGGTCAGGTCAGACTGAGCCTGGACGGTCACTGCGAGCACAGACCGTGTGTCTCGTTTACTTCTGTATCTCCGGCACTGCATCCATCTGGGGGCCTGTTTAATGGGCAGACGGACAGAGGGAAGAGCCAATGACGCTGAACGGTAACAGGCCGGCTGCTTGACTCCCACGCCGACTGCTCCCTGGGGAGGAAGGGCTGGGCTCTCTCATATACAGGAGCTTTCAGTTTTGTTGTTGTTTTTTTTTTTTTTTTAAGATAATTTATTTATCTAGAGGGAGACAGAAAGCACAGGAGAAGGGCAGAGAGAGAGAGGGAGAGAGAAAACCCCAGGCAGGCTCCGGACGGCAACACGCAGCACAAGGTGGGGCTCGATCCCACAAACCGTGAGACCACGGCCTGAGCCGAAATCGACAGCCGGATGCTTAACTGGCTGAGCCACCCGGGCGCCCCACGTGGCGTCTTGTTGAGTGTTCCTCTTGGGAAACTTCCAAGGGGCTCACAGCCCGGTAACCAGGCAGAACTGCTTTCTGATGACTCTTTTTCCAGCTGAATGAGCTCCGGTTAATGGAACACTTAACAAGTCCGTCTGGGCCCCCGGAAAGAGAGACGTCCCTCCGCTCCTAGAAATGAATTTCTGGTTCCGCGGCCTCAGGGCCCACGTCAGGGAGAGGTGAGGACTGCTTGAAGCTCTTATCTGAACGCCCGCGGCAGGATCGCCGAGGCCGTGCCCCCTACTTTAGGGGGGACCAGGGCGCCCCTCTGCTGAGAGCGCCAGGCTTACAAAACCAAAGGGGGGCTTCTGGAAGGCTCTGTCCCGATGCCTGACCGCTGCCTGCCTCGGAGGCAAAGGCTTGTGGCATTTCAGGATCACCGAGGAACGTAGGGAGGACCCTACCTCTCTGCTTCCTTTTCCAGGTAGGGAAACCAAGGCTCAGGGACGTGACTTGTCCAAGGCTGTATGTGCGTCTGTGGTGGCAGCCAGAGGTGGACCTGTGGTCCCTAACTCTCCAGACACGACCCTTCCGGCACACTCCGCCCGTGAGCTGCTCCAGCAGGTGCCTGACAGGTGTCAGTATCAACAAAGACGCGGAAGGACTGACCTCCAGGCAGGGCCGGAGTCGGCCCCAGATTACAGCCTGCTAGTGGCCGTGCCGGGCCAGACGCGTGTCTACCTCTGCCCCCTCCCCACCCCCACCGAATATGAAGCTATTTCAGATGTCAACCAAGAGTGAACGGTACAAAACGGATTAAGGGATAAAATGAGTAGTTCCCTATTAGATAATATACTTTTCTTCTGCCCCATTCCATTCTGTTCGATTTGTGTGTGTGTGTGTGCTACACAGCCATGACCCCCTACCTCACCCTTGCAGACACCTGGGAGGTGACAGATGGAAGAGACAATAGAGACTGGCAGCTGTGTTGGTGGGAGAGTGGGGAGGCAAACATACAGAGAATCAAAGAGTTTTCTGGTACAATAGTCACACTCCCTGCCCCAGGGCCTTTGCATATGCTGCCCCTCCTGCCCCCGCCTAGAAAGTCCTTACCTTAGAATCCACACAGCTTGCTCCCTGGCTGCACTCATGCTTCTGCCCAAAGCCCTCCTTGGAGGGGCCCTCCTTGGTCCCCCTAAAATAGCCTCGCTGTCAGTGTCCCCTTGTTCGGCTTACATTTCCCTTCGCAGACTCAGTCACAAAAGGACACTCCGTTGCACGCGGAATTCCTTCTCTGTTTGTCTGTCTTCCCCCAGCAGGGGAGCCAGGACCTCACCTGTGTCCTTTATCGCTGTCCCTCAATATGCATGCGCCGGATGCAGGGTGCAAAGTGCTCAGAGCTCAGAGAGCAGAGGTCCGTTTCGGTTTGTGGATAGTGGGAGGTGGTGGGGGGAGAGGGAGGTCATGGTCATTTCTGGGCCTCAGTGTCCTCCTATGGAAAATGGGCTGGTGACAGTGACCGCCTCAAAGCAGGGTGGCCCACGGACGGCCCAGGGCAGTGACCTGAGCTCTGTTTGCCCGGAACCGAGCAGACCAGTCACCTTCGGGGAGGGGAGGCAGAGCTCGGCCTACAGACTTCCTCCGGCTTTTGCAAAAACAACAAAGCCAAAAATACTACAAAACCACACCGTGCATCTGTGCAGCCGCCCAGCACTGTGGCAGGCAAGTGTGCGTCCTGCCTCCTGGGGTCCTGTGTGGCGAGGCAGGATGTGGGGCTCACAGCATGTGACGGGCACCCGGCTCGAACACGGGGCCCCCGGAGCTGGTTCCCAGGAGCCCGCAGCCTCAGAGTGACTTCCATGGAACACGGGAATGTCGGATGGGGGGAGGCTCATTCGCCCCGGGAGTGCGTGTGACTCTGGGTCCGTCCCAACCGGGGACCGTGGAGGGTGGAGTTGTTTTTGTCAAATACCACCCCCTTCTCAGTCAGTTCCCTGCCCTGATGGCTTTTCCCTGTCAACTCAGGAGCAGAAGTGCCTGCACGAGCAGCATCAAAGTCTCGCTGCCGCTCTGGCTGGGAAACCACAGCCTAGGATCCCACAGTACAGATGGACAAACTGAGGCCCAGGGAAGGCAAAGGGCTTGGCAAAGCCCACACAGTGTGATGCGGCAGAGCCAGACCTAGAACCAGCTTTCCGGACTCCTGGACGAGGACGTTAGCGAGCTCGTGCTTTCCAAATTGCCTTTAAACTAGAATCTTCCCCAGGCAGAAACTAGCTACGGAAACAGCTTTTTCAGCTGAGGCGGGGGTGGGGCTGCAGCCCCAGCCCAGGTGCTGGGGCCTCCCTGCCACCCCGAAGATGGCTTGAAAACCAACGTCACGCCCACCTCTATCCCTACCCTGGAGTTTTCTCTGAGGACTTGGGAGACCAAATCTGCGGTCATGTTACTAAGCGGGGCTCGTTCTCAAAGATTTTTCAGAAGCAGGTTCTAGGAAATCTTCAGAAGACAAGAGAGCGGGCCTGGGGGGTGAGGAAACGGAGACAGCCGCTCTCGGTGACAGGAAAGGGGGGGGGGGAGTGAGAGGCAGCAGGACCAGAAAGCGGTGACGGTCGGAGTCAGCGTGAGGGCGCAGAAAAGGCTGGTGGACGTTAGCCCCTGGCCCGGCGCCTCCTTGGACGTGGGAGGAGGGACCCCTCCTCCGCCGCCCGTCCCACCTCCTTCCCACCGCGAAGTCAAGGGTCCTACTTTCTGAATCGCAAAGGCACGTCCACCGCCTAAATGGTCGATAGGTACAGTCTGCCCTCGAAATGCACGACACGCTTGTGACGGGATGCAGAACGCATGCATTTCTCAGGCTGCACGCGCTGGTGCCTTGATGCGTTTAAATGGAGCACAAAGGGGAAACCCTTGGGTAACCAGAACTTTCCAATGACTCGAGGAACATCCCGTTCCCTGAATGCTGCCCGACCGCATGGGATTAGAAAGGACCACCTTCAAAACACTCCATATGTCTGGAGAGCCGACTGTGTCCCGGGCACTGTCGGAGGCACCAGGAGAGGCAGGACACTAACCTGTGGGGTCACAGGTCTCCCACTCTTGGTTGGCGGGAGACAACCCTTTCAACGCAGTTTAAGACAGAGAAAACAAGCAGTTAGGAGCGCAGGATCTGGAGTCGCAGAGAGCTGGGTTCAAATTCCAGCCACTTACCAGCTGTGTGGTCTCGGGCAAGTTCCTTAACCTCTCTGAGCCTCAGTTTTTTCATCTGAAAGACAGGGAAAAAAAAAAAAAAAAAAAACCACTCAGACTTCCCGCAGGGAGAAGGCAGGAAGACCTCCCCGGACTGTGCCAGCGACCCGCTAAGCTCACACGCCCAGAGTTAACAGGAAGTGCTATTTTGACGGCAGAGCCCCGTCCGGCCAATGGTGGGGAGAGAGAACAGTCACGTTCAGAGCGCGGGGAGCGGGAGAACCGAGCGGGGAGGCTCTGTGCTCCAAACCGTGTACGGCACGATCTCTGAGACCACTTCCTGCCCCAGATCAAAGACCAGGGGCTGGAGGGCGCCTCATTCGGAGATCTCTTGTGTGCCTGGCCGTGTTAGCCACTCACACGCACCGTGCGACCCCACGGCGGTCAGTCCCCAAGGCAGCTCCGGCCTCCTGTGGGACGGGGGTGGGGGGGGAAACTGAGGCTCTGACATGGAGTGGCATGGTGGGGCCACAGGAGCGGTGAGGGGCAGCGCGGGGCTGAAGGCCGTTCTTCCCCCGTGATGGAAGAGAGAGAGGCCGGATCACGTGGCGGCGGGGGAGGGTCTGACTCTGGAACATTCTAACTGGCAGGAATCAGACAGCTGGGCATTTTGTGAAGGGCGATGTTACTTGAATCTGAGAATCGGGAAGTATCATTATTGTTTTGGCTTTTTTTTCCCTAAATGCTTAGTTGGGGGGGAGCTCCTGAAACAGGACGAAGGACAGATGAAAATCCCACCCCCCCCCAACTCTCCCCATGGTGTTGATAATAAGCCCTCAGCTTGCAGTGGCTTCGGCCACATGCTGTCGCGGCTCTTGTCACCCGTGAGGCATGCGAAATGCTCTCCCTCTGGGAGTGGGGATGAGGAGAACTTTCGACAGTGTTCCAATTTTAGTACACATGCTGCCAAGGCGAGCAAGAAAAGAGCTTTCGGAATAGTCCAGACCACCTGGGCTTTTTCTCCCCCTCTCACCTGAGCGCACCCGCGCCCGTGGACCTCCGCATGTCAACGATGGAGGCCCACAGGCCCGTGGGTGTTAGCATTACAGAGCGGCCTCCCTGGACAGCAAGAGGCGTCGGTGCCCAGGACGGGCGGGCCTGCCTCTGACTCTCCATGGAAACAACACGAGACATTTTTAAAAAGTATAAAATAGTTTAATTCGAAGTAATTACTTTCCAGAATAAGCAACGTGTGTTGTTTGCACCCTTTCTCCAGCCACAGGTCGGGGAGCATTGGGCAGGGGACACAGTCCTGCGTAACTAACACCAGGTGAGCCTCAAGGCCATCAGGGCAGTGGCTGGCTGTGCATCTTTCAGTGAGTCACTTTTCCACTGTGCCTCAGTTTCCTGACCTGTAGAGTAGGGAGAATGATAGTGTCTAGTTTCCAGGTTGCTGAAAAGATTAAGAAGGCCAACATATGTGAAGTGTTTAAACTATGCCTGGCATACAGTAAGTCCTCTCCATGGGAAAAGCTGCCATCATCATCATCATCATCATCACCATCACCATCATCATCACCATTTCCATCGCCACCACCATCAATATCATCTCCACCTTCATCATCACCTTCACCATCAGCATCACCATCACCACCATCATCATCATATCTTCATCATCATCATCACTGTCATATCAACAGCAATAGCGTCACCATTGTATCTTCATCATTAGCATATCATCACCATCATCATCTCCATCACCAACATCATCTCCATCTCCAACATCATCTCCATCTCTATCTCCACCAACATCATCATCTCCATCACCATCATCATCACCATTTCCATCAACATCATCATCATCATCATCTCCATCAACATCATCACCATCATCATCATGTTACCATCACCATCACCATCATTATCTCCATCAACATCACATCATCACCATCTCCATCAACATCATCATCATCATCATCTCCATCAACATCATCATCATCATCTCCATCAACATCATCATCACCATCTCCATCAACATCATCTTCATCATCATGTCCATCAACATCACCATCATCATCATCATCTCCATCATCATCACCATCTCTATCTCCATCACCATCATCATGTCCATCAACATCATCATCACCATCATCTCCATCAACATCATCATCATATCCATCAACATCATCACCATCATCATCTCCATCATCATCACCATCTCTATCTCCATCACCATCATCATCTCCATCAACATCACCATCATCATCATCATTGCCATCAACATCATCATCACCATCTCCATCTCCATCACCATCATCTCCATCACCATCACCATCACCATCTACTCTGGGGCAAATGTGATGCATCTTATGGAAAGTGTCATTGCTCCCATTTTCCAGATGAGGACATTGACCCTGAGAACGTCAAAAGGCACGGACTTATTCATTGTGCCAATAATTAATTAGCAGTGAGCTGGGAGGAGGCACATAGTGCCACCCACCCCAACACCGCTGAGCCGAGCCACATCACTGGAGGACGCGGAAAGGCAGGCTGTCCCTATGTCCCTGCTGGTTTTCTCCCACTGGTGGATCCCTCTGCTAATTGCATGGCCTCAGACACATCCCTCCCTAAGCAAGGCCACGTATGAATTAGGAAGAAGAGACAAACACGGGGTTTGGAGAGTTCCCACTGAATCCCAAGAGGTAACTCTGAGCCTGGTGGTTCTCGAGTGGCTGCTCGAAATAAAAACCCAAACTCATAAACAAGACCCAGAAACTTCCCTGGACACGGAGCGGCGAGAGTGAGTTCTCCCAAGGCCCACCCACACCCAGCCCTGTTGCGCAGGGTCATTATGGTGCTTTATTGGTGGGCACAGTATCAGTGGGCGGGGGGCTGGAAAATCACTGCCATTTTGGAGTTTACGACAGCGTCTTTGTAAAAAGAATCTCTCGGAGTCCATTCTGGTTCTGGACATGGTCCAGTTACCTTGGCGTGGGCACAAAAGGCCATGAGAAAATGAAAATCTGCTGAGACTTAGCTGGCGAAACTTTGGCCATTTTTTTTATTTTTATTTTTTAAATTGCAGTAGAGTTAACATACAGTGTTTTAGTTGCTTCAGGCGTACAAGGTAGTGATTCAACAATTCTATATATTACTCAGCACAGCATTATTTACAACAGCCGAATCATGGAAGCAGCCGTAGGGTCCATCAGCAGATGAGTGGGTAAAGCAGGTGTGGTGTATACAACAGAATACTAGTCAGCCATAAAAAAGGAATGAAGTCTTTCCATTTGCAAAACATCTGTCTTGATGTAGTGGGTCCTGTTTGACCTACGGCAGAGACACGCCTCAAGTCACAGCAGGTTAGAGACACCCAGGGCTCCCCCAAACCTGGCTGGCTCCCATTAACTCCCTCCTGCTTCACTGCGGGATAAAAAAAATATATTCTCTGAGCACCTAGTTTGTGCCAGGAATTGGGAGAGGTGACAAGGACATAAAGATAAACAGGATGAGGAATCACCACTGAGGGAAATGCCCCATCAGTACACATTGGGCCAAGCCACAACCAAGCGTGAAGGGTACCCTGGCTCCTATTCAGTGCTTCCTTGTGAGGCCCTACCCCCCTGCGGGATGGTCCTTGGAGACAGGGCCTGTAGGGAGGTAAATAAGGTGAGGTGCGGTCATACGGGTGGGGCCCTAGTCCCACAGACCAGCGTCCTTGTAGGGAAAGGAAGAGACACTGAAGAGCACTCACAACACACACTACAGAAAGACCAGAAAGGGCACGGCAGGAAGATGGCTGCCGAGAAGCCAAGAAGAGAAGTCTCACGAGACCCCACCCTCGACGGCAGCTTCGCCTTGGACTTCTAGCCTCCAGAACAGCGAGAAAATAAGTCTTTGTTGTTTACGTCACCCAATTGTAGAATTTTGTTAATGCAGCCCCAGGAGACTTACGCAGGACTAGAATTATCATCCCCATTTTACAGATGAGGAAGTTGAGGCATGAGGAGGAGAAGTACCTTCCTGAAGGCCACCCAGCTACCAAATTGTGGAGCCAGGGGTCAGACCTACGCATGTGGCTGCGGAGCCCAGAAGTTCATGGCCAACTACATGACACAAACATGTGTTTCCTGACTCCTTGCGCCCTACCTTTCACTGTGAGAAGACTATACCTCCCTACTTCTTTGATGTTCGGTTTGGCCAGCTCTCTTGCTTTGGCCACTGGGATGTCAACAGATAGGATGTGTGCCATCTCTAAGCAAAAGGCTTAAATTTGATTATGGGGGGGGCCTGGGTGGCTCAGTGGGTTGAGCATCTGACTCTCGGTTTCAGCTCAGGTCATGGTCCCAGGGCCATAGGATCGAGCCCCATGTTGGGCTCCACACTGAGCATGGAAAATGCTTGAGATTCTCTCTCTCTCTCTCTCTCTCTCTCTCTCTCCCTCTGCCCCCTCCCCCACTCACATTCTCTCTCTGTAAAAAAAAATATATATAATAAATTTGATTATCTGTTTTTTTCAGTTCTAGCATGAATGTGGCATGTCGTAGATAATGACCACCTTTGGCCCAGGCCTTAGAGAAAACTCAAGGCACAGTGTTGAGCCACAGCCGGCCTGCAATTGACCCATAGTCTACTGGTAATACGAACAAGAAATAAACATTTGTGGGAAGTCACTGAGGGGACTTGTTTGGGGACTGTTTGTTATGCAGCAAAGCTGACAGGCATAGGGCTGATTTTGCAATTATTCGATCTCCAACCAACATTCGCTTTGTAAGATTCGATCTCCAACCACCATTCCTACTCGCTTTGGAGTAGGAGCTGAGGAGATCTGACTTCCAGCTCTGCCATTCACCAGCTCTGTGGTGTTCACTTCCCTGTGCCTCGATTTCCTCAGCTGCAAAACAGGGATAACAACAGGACTTGCATCTGGAGCTCGTTGCAAGGAGTCTGCAAGAGATGATATCAAGTTCTGAGTATAGTGTCTGACCCAGTAAGGGCTCACTATGGGTGTCAAGGGTGACGGTGTGATGTGTGAAAGATGATGAAGCATGTCTGCGTTCAAATCACGGGCTCCTCTTCCAGCACATCCTTACAGCTGGTGCTCCCTTGGACCAGAGGCCGGTCCTCCTCAGGTAGGCAGCAGGAAGTAGAATAAGGAAGGAACAGGGAGGCACTTGGGTCTTGTGAAGGGGCAGCTGGGCTCTCCCAGGCTTGGAGTCGTTGTGGAAGCATGGGTTGGAAAGAAGGGCAGAAAGGCACCTTGAAGGGCTGGTTCCCTTCCTTGCACTCCGGTCCCACATCACGGATGAGAAACTAAGGCCCAGAAAGGTCACACAGCTGGTTAGCATCAGAACTTGGCCTAGAACCTCGGTCTCCTGAGACCAGCTCAGGCATCACTCCACCTCGTCCGGCTCACTTAGGAAGAAATGAGACTCATTCTTCATGCTGGCTTGGAAGGCAAATGTCAAGTTTCTCTCTCCTCGTGGGTGGATTTACCAAAACTCAACCGCGATTCAACAAGCTTTCCTTTGAGTCACTTCAAAATACTTCCTGCTCTTTCCGGGAAAGTCAAGCCTATTCACAGGCACCAGATCCTGGAACGGGCAGCGGGGTAGTCAACTGTGAATACACGTCAGGGCACGCAATAGGAGTTGGTGGTTGCTAGATTTGTTCTTCTGAGGGTCCCTGTTCACTGGTCTGCGTTCCCCCAAGTCTCACAATAGGCACCGTGCGGGGAAAGCTGAGGAAGATAAGGCACTGCCAGTCGGGAGTGTGAGACTCGGCGCTCTACGTTAGAGAAGCAACAGACTGTGCTGAGCAGGGAGGGCTTCAGGGAGGAGGCAACCCTGGCCCTGGATCTAGAGAGATGGGAAGAACGGGATAAGGCAGAAGACGAAAGGAATGCCAGAGTCCTGTAGGGTCAAGTTTTGAAAGGGAGCAAGGGGAACAAACGTATCAAGTTTTTGCTTTTGGTTTTGTTTTGCAGGGTGGCTGGCAGAGCTGACAATGGGTATGAGGTAGGAGAGTCCACAATTGGAACTTTTCAGGGAGGGGAACTCAAGTCAGCTTCAGTTTCTTCTGAAAAATGGGGAAACTGAGGCCAACTGCAGAGGCTCCTGGAGGGTAGGCAATGACGGAACACACGTGGGGTATCTCAGCATGGGCAGGTGGCTTAGAGCTGCACCCCCAACACAGCAGCCCCTGTTGGGAGGTAGCCGGCATGGTCTCTCACGCATCTATGGGTCTTAGAAGCAGAATTACTGACCACTTCCGTGCCGGGCTATCTTTTCAAGGATGTACAGAGAATGGAAGGTAAGGGTAGCGTGTCCGTCTGGAGCAGTATCGTCACGTCCGCCTCCACGGGGAAAAGTTGGGGGGGTTTGCTTGCAGCCCATTATAAGAGATCAAGGTTCCTCATCTGTGAAGCAAAGCCATGGGGCTTGGGGAGCGAGTGGAAATGAGGCAAACACGAAGCTCAGGCTGTGGGCTGTGCTGTGAGTAACAAAGTCCTTTGTCTCTGATCCAGGAAACTCATGTCTTCCGGAGGCCTCTGGTGCCAAGCTAAGGTCTTAGCTAGCAGGTCCAGTGACACCTCCAGGTTTCCTCAGTCCTCCACAGCCACTGGCTGCAGGTGGCTACTTTTCATTAAAATTAAATAAAATGTAAAATGTAGTTCCTCAGCTGCATTAGCCAAATACCCAGCACTTGGTGGGTGGCCTCATGTGGTTGGTGGCCACTAGACTGGACGGTACAGATCTGGACCATTCCCGCCGCTGGGAAAGCTCTCTTGGCGGGCACTGGTCTAGTAGGTAAGAGCACAGGGTTTGGGGTTCAATCCCTGAATCTACTACTTACTGGCTATGAGAATCTGAGCCAGTTACCTCACTTTTTGGCTTCCCCTTAAGGCCAGAGAAACACGGCTGACTTCATGGATTCGCACGAGGATTTCACAGGATAACACACACACGGTATACCCAGCCCGGGCCCATGCTGAGGGCTCCCTACCCGAGAGTAGGTACTGAGCGAATGCCAGGTCCACCTTCGCACCACAGCGGCGGGTGGTGGCAGGCAACATGAGGCATGCGACGGAACAGGAAGGAAGGCGGCAAAACCCAGAGGGGCCTAGGAAGCCAGGCCCAGAGTCCTGGCCTCACTCCAAAGGCAAGTGGGAGCCCTAAAAGGTTATAGACAGCGGGATGCCTCTTCTTCCCCAACCCAAGCTCACGGAGGCAATACAGAGAGAAAAGAGATCACAGGCTTTGGCCCAGAAGATGTGGGTGAGACCCTGCCACTGCTACCCGTTAGCTGCGAGGCCCTGGGCAAGGCATTTTACCTCCAGAGCCAGGGCTTACGTCGTCCACGCCGCAGGGTTATTGAGAGAGTTAACTGAGAAAACACTTGCAAAGCTCCCAGCTTCCGGCACACAGTAGGGATGCGAAGACAAGAAAATTCATGACTTTTCTCTTCTCTGGGCTGGACTAGAGGACAAGCAGGAAACCTGAGTGGCACAGAGGGGCAGGAGCTGGTAACCAGGAGCTGCTGGTCTTTCCTTAGGTTGCAGATCCCTCCCAGTGACCTCCGGAGTCCCTTCACCTGGAAAGGCAGGTTTCAGGTTTTCACTTTCTCAGCCGGGGAATCAGGCTACTTGGAAGGCTCCGTGTCCCTAAGAGCAGATGCTACTGGCGCCCAGCCTGAATGGCATCCGCCCCACCTCGGCTGCTGTGGCCATCGGCTCCCAGAGAGTCGGCCCGGCTAGATGGGAGCTGCCTTACCTGGGAGGTGGCCACACCTGGTCCCCCTCCCCCTGGGCAGCCCTGGACAATGCCTGAGGTGCCTGGGGTGACAGGATGCTGGCATCCTTTGTCTCAGTGTGGAGTCAATCTTACGGTGGGTGCATTTCGTGCTCCGGGTTGCCATGGAGTCGGCTAAGGGTGACTACAGCTTCTCTCCTCCCCACTGCTCTGTCCCGTTCCCCTCACTCCTCCCCCTTCTCCTGAAGGGCCTCCTTAGTAATGCACACACACCCGAATGCCTGCCTCAGGCTCTGCTGGGAGGGAACCGAGATCCCTGCATCAAGCTGATCTGAGCCATAACTGTCAGTAAGGGGAAGCCTCAGGAGGACAGTGTTGTTCTCAAGTTCAGAGAACTCAGCAAGAGCAAGGAATCTCTTCAGCAACCGCCTGGTCCAAACCCTTGGCTTTATACGGAGCAACCAGAAGCCACCGGTCATTTAGCAAAGACTCACTGGGGCCCGGAACGTGCCAGGCTCTGTTTTGGATGCTGGGAGTTCAGCGGTGAACAAGGCCAAGCGCCTCTCTTCTTGAAGCTCATGAACAACAGCGGGCCACAGCGAACACGGCCGGCAGCGAACACCACCGGAGCCCCCAGGCCAGCGGGCCCCAGCGAACACCGGATACCTCAACGAGCACCAGCTCCACTTTCCAGACCGCTTCTCCGGGCTTTCATGTGAAGGCGGCCGGCAGACACGAGGCCAATAAATATTTCATCGTCCTTCCATTTCATCCCACATCAGATGAAACACGGCTGCGGGAGGCGTGGGGAAGACCTGCTGGGGGTCATCGGAGACGAGCTGAGGCAGAGGGTGGGCTTTGGGAGGGCCTCGCTGCTCTCAGAAGCGCGGTCTGCTGCTTGCCAGCCAGCCTGAAACCAGTACTGAAAGCATCTGGAGCTTCAGCCTCTTCGTCTGGAAAATGGGCACGTCGGTAGCCGTGACAGGGCGGAGGGAGGGTGGCTCGCAGACTCGGCACGCTGGGCACAGGTGTCTGGTCTCATCACTGCTGACAGCGTTGTGTGCTGGGACTTGGGGGGGGGGGGTTTCTCCTCTGCCCGGGGGCGGCTACCACAGCCTGGGGACGCTGGGCGAAATCGCTGGGGGGGTGGGGACGATGGGACGGAGTAGGACGGAGTAGGAGTCCGAGGAGGCCAGACTCCAGTTCTGGCCTCCTAAGTCCTCACTGTGCAATTCTCAGTAACAACCAGTGACTTTTCCAATAGGAATTTAAGGGATCAACCATGGACAGCGGGCAGAGGGCAGAGGATGGAAGCCCTCGCCATTCTCCCTCCCCAGCGTTACTATGCGCTGCCCGAGCTAAATCCTCTTGATATACTTGCACATTTTGGCAGTAAATACTCAGCTCGGGGGGTTTTAAAAGATCAGCAGACACATTCTGAAAACTCTCATCAAGCCAAAGCCTGCTAAGGATGGAGAAGCAAAGGTACCCGCGCCTGGGGCGGCCATCAGCGGTGCACGGGGAGGTAGATACGCGGGAATCTGTAAGTCCCGGGGGAAATGGCGAAGGTGAATATAATGGAAACATCCTGGCACATCTAATACCACAAAACCTACTATGTGCCCAGCACTTTACATACAGCAGCTAACATGTACCAACTACTCACGTGTGCACTGTTGCAAACACTGTATGTGGATTAAGCCATTTCATCTTCCAAACAGCTTAGTATTAGGGGCCTAGCATCCCTCCCTCTGCAGGCAAGCACAGAGAGGTGAAGTCACTTGCCCAAGGTCACACAGCCACTAGATGGCAATGTCAGTACCTGAATCCAGACTGCCAGGCTCCGGGGCTGACGCTGATGGTGACACATGACTTAGAAGTCATCTCCCTTCCCCTTGGCTACAGACCACAGACCTTGTTACACATAATCATGCCCATTCTTTTTTTTTTTTTTTTTAGCTTTTCTTTAAAAAAAAATTATTTATTTATTTTGAGAGAGAGGGAGAGAGAGCATGAATGGGGGAGGGGCAGAGAGAGAGGGAGAGGGAGAGAGTCCCAAACAGGCTCTGAGCCATCAGTACAGAGCCCGACACAGAGCTCGAGCTCACAAACCATGAGATCCTGACCTGAGCCGAAATCAAATGTCTGACGCTTAACTGACTGAGCCCCCCGGGCACCCCAGTCACTTCTATTCTTAAGGAGTATCCGTCAAGGTGTAGAAAGGTGAAGGGTCTCTCTGTGAGACAGTCCAACCCCAGCCTCCCGTCCGCAGGGTGCCCTGAGGCTCACCAAGCCAGGGTGAGCAGGGGAGGCGGCTGGGAGGGAAGGAGAAGAAAAGCCACTGGACCCCGCAAATCCAGAGAAGCAAACACATCTCCCCATTTGCCCTTTGCACAACCTGCTGGGGTTTTTGAGTTTCTAATTAAAATTTTGGACAGGCAAGCTGTCTCCTACGTGCAGCACTGGGTGTAGGAACACCTCAAGAAAGGACCAGAAGAAAAGTCTAGAGGAGTCTCCTCCGGGGTGGTGTGAAATTCACATGTGATTCTTTTGTTGTTGTTGTTGTTGTTGTTGTTGTTGTTTTTCTTTTATAGTTTATTGTCATCACATGTGATTCTTTAACATCAGGCTGACGGCTAGTCCATTGATGGGTCCAGATTTAGGGAGAGGAGAGGGAGCAGAGGGGACCAGTGGCTCCTGGGGAAGTTGGGGATCCTCACTTGGGGTCCCATTGGGGCTACGCAGGGCTAACTGGTTGACTGGGCCTCTCTGTTCTCCTGCCCAGGCCTCAGTAGAAAGGTGTGCCTCAGAGGGTGGTGAGGAGCTCGCCTTCCTGTGAGATGCCAGCCAGCTGGCCGTCCCTGCTTCCTGACAGTCCGTGGGTCACCT
The DNA here is from genome assembly GCA_028646485.1 of Cryptoprocta ferox. NCBI lineage: Eukaryota > Metazoa > Chordata > Mammalia > Carnivora > Eupleridae > Cryptoprocta > Cryptoprocta ferox. The sequence continues at coordinate 8,096,299 of CM053569.1, read as the reverse complement.
CCTTCTTTGCCTTACACGTTCTCCCCTGATCTCTCTGGTCCAGTCCTGCTAACTCCACATCTGTTCTTGAATTCTCCAAGTTCATTTCTGCCTCGGGGCCTTTGCACCTGCTGAATGCTCCGACTCCTCCCTATCATTCCCACCCCAGTTCAAAGGGAATTTGAGGCCAAAAATAATTTACGTTTCTCTAGCATTTTCTTTGGCAATCTGGATCCATTGGCTGGACAACACTCACAATAAATAGTTCTGTGATGTCAGCAGGGCAACAATTATGGAAATGGCCAGCCGGTGTCACGGCCAGGACGCGGTGAACTAGGACTGGATCATTACTCTCAGAACTGCGAGGCCAGGTTCGTTTCCCTAGGCCACGAGGCTGACCGCGAAGGAGAAGAAACGTCTCCCACTCCGTCTGAGACTTCACAGGCAGACTCTAAGAATGCCGGTTCCGGGCAAGGACGTGTCCTTCAATCGGACTCCAGGCGCTTGGTTGGAGAGACCCTTCCGAAGAGGCCAGAGGGGTTCTCCGCACTGTCGGGGCGGAATCTGTCAGCTCCGCAAGCCTACAAACTACGCGCGAGCTGCCCTCCCCTCCGGGCAGCCGCAGTACCTCGCCATGCCTGCCCACTGGCGGGCCAGCTGCCGACTACTGAGTGTTAGCTGCCCAGAACGTGCCCCGGGCCAAGCTCCTGGCCAGCCTTTTGCCAAAACCATGCCAGGGTCCTCTCTGGCAGCACGGTGGCTAGACAGGACCATGCAGGCTCAGAAGGCCCAGCCCTAGGCCGGACTCTGCCATTATAAAGCTGTGTGACTTCGAGAAAGTCCCTTTGCTTCTCTGGGCTTCAGTTCCTCCCTTGGGGAACGATGGCATTGAGGAGTCTGTCAGGGTGGTGGGCAACAGGCCGACGCTAAGCCACACAGGGCTGTGCTTTATGTCCCTCAGGGTCCCCGCCTGAGGGGACCTTTAGCCAGTTCCCAAATTCCAAGCCTCAGTTTCCCAATCTGTCAAATCTTGTGTTAAATCAGAGGGTCCGGAAGCTGCTGCCTCGTGCCATGTCTCGTCTGGGCCACACACCAATGGACAAGATTTTGAATGAGCTGTAATTTTTTTTTTAAGTTTATTATTTGTTTTGGGGGAGAGAAGGGGCAGGGAAAGAGGGAGAGCGAGAATCCCAAGCGGGCTCCGAGCGGCCAGCACAGAGCCGGACACAGGGCTCGTGCCCACAAACCTAGAGATCACGACCTGAGCTGAAACGGATTTGGACGCTCAGCAGACCAAGCCACTCAGGTCCCCCTGAATTAGCCATACCTTTAAAACAATTTTTTTGATGTTTGTTTATTTTCGAGAGAGAGACAGAGTGCAAGTAGGGGAGGGGCCGAGGGAGAGGGAGACACAGAATCCGAAGCAGGCTCCAGGCTCTGAGCTGTCGGCACAGAGCCCGACCCGGGCCTTGAACTCAGGAACCGTGAGATCACGACCTGAGCCGAAGTCGGACACTCAACCAAATGAGCCACCCCGGCGCCCTTAGCTATAACTTTTAAAAATCAGAACACCTCACATAAAAATCTGGACCTCTGGCTTCCTCGGCGAAAGGAAGAGAAGATGCGGGACGCTGGCGCTCACGATCCCCCGGGGCTGAGCAGTAGCCACCTCCGTTGGTCAGAACCTGGTCAGTCTGCCAGTTCGTCACAGACCCCACCACTCCCTTCCGCCGACCCGGGCCTCTTTATCCATCTGTATTATCCCCGTGGCCCCCATGGGCCTGGGAGACTGTGACCCTGGGACTGGACGTTCCAAAGGCCTCCACGGCTCCTGCTTGCCGTGACTTGCCTGATCTTCACCCGCCCCCAGATGCCGCCCTGCCAGCCCCCGGGGAGTGGGCGACTGCCAGCTTGAGGCTGGGTCCTCCACGGCCGCCTCTCACGGCCCTGTGAAGGGAGAGGCCCTGCCTTTGCCAGGATTCCAGTCCCCGGGTCAGCGGAAAGATGATAGCCCCAGAAATGCACCAGGCGGCCGTCAGGCACCAGAGCTCCTGCCACTGTCGCAGCCTCTATAATTATCCGCAGCGTGTAATAAAGCCCCGCTGAGAAACCTCAGGAAGGAGGGCTTTTTCCCGGGCAATTTCCTGATCGTGGAATTTCAGGGTGGGAAGGGACTTTAAAATGGCATCTAGACCAACCCATCATTACCGTCTTGCTGTTTGCCCAGCACTGTCGGGAGCTGAACGTGTAAGAGGCAGCGAGAGCAGCCCCACCCTGGAGTCCTCTCAAGCTGTGGCGGCCAAGGCAACAGGTAAGGACAACGCGGGATTAGCAGGGCTCCAGGACCCAACAGCCACCAGGCACTCAGCTAAATGAGGTGCCGAACACCGCATGTAAATCATATCTCCGAGTTTTCAAGAAAGCTCTCCCAAGAGGTGCTGTTTTGAAAGGGAAAACTGGTTTGCAAGGGAAGACCCTGAGGCTCAGAGAGGTTAAGGCCCTCGGGGGAGGCTGCACAGCCTGTAAAGCGATCCCAGCGGTGTGAGAGCCCCGAGCTGCATCTGTACACATGATCTCAGCCTGCTCTTCTGGAAGGCCAGCGTGGGGAGCAGGGAGGAGGGGCCTGGGACCAGAGCCCACTGAAGGGGCAAGTGTCTGCCCTTCCCTCGAAGGACAAGCAGAAGAGAGAGTGATCCTGGGGGGTGGGGGTGGTGAGCGGCCAGGCCGAGGGCAGGGCGGGCCCAGAAGTCCGGGGCCATCCAAGAAACGCAAATGCAGGGGCACCTGAGTGGCTCAGTCGGTTGGGCCTCTGACTTCAGCTCAGGTCATGATCTCCCAGCTTGTGAGTTCGAGCCCCGCATCGGGCTCTGTGCTGACAGCTGAGAGCCTGGAGCCTGCTTTGGATTCTGTGTCTCCTTCTCTCTCTCTGCCCCTCCCCTGCTCACACTCCGTCTCTCTCAAAAATAAATAAACATTAAAAATTTTTTAACAAATGCAAATGCAGACAGGATGAGGCATCACTGGACACCTACTAGCCTGGCAAAAATTGGCCAAGCATCTCTGGTGTGTGCAGACACAGGGCCTCATGCCCGAGGGAGTGGGAGGGGGGACTGGCAGCCATTCTCAAGACCACCCAGCAGTCCTGGGGCAAGCTGCATATAGCCATGCTCTCTGCTCCGGTAATTCCACTCCAAGGTGGAATTACAGAGCTAGCCAAAGTATCGCGGAGACCATTAAGCACGTTCCAGAATGTTCTCCTATGTGTTAGAGGAAGGAAAATTTCTGGTTTGTAGAAATAAAACAAAAAGAAAACATGAGGGAAATGTATCTGTGATAATATCAAGGTGTTAGGCTTCAGGAAACACACAGGACAATGACAGAACCGCCTTGTAGGGTGACCTGGGAGGTGTCCTGGATTGGAGGCCAGGCAGACCTTAAGATTCCAATAAATGGGGCCTGAGCCTGGATGGCTCGGTCGGTTAAGCATCCAGCTTTAGTTCAGGTTATGACTCACGGTTCGTGAGTTCGAGACCTGAGTCAGGGGAGCCTGCCTCGGATTCTGTCTCTTTCTCTCTCTCTCTGCCCCTCCGCTACTCTCTCTCTCTCAAAAATAAATACACATTAAAAAAAAAGAATCCAATAAATGAATGTGGCCAAGTATTGTTGCTCGGGGACCTTTGAGAAGGTCTTTACACTCCCCCCACTCACCATTCACTCATTCAATACCTGGGTACTGAACACCTGCTGTGTGCCACGGAACGTTCCAGGTGGTGGGACCACAGCAGGGCGCAAAGTGCATGGAGCAGCTTAGATCCTGGGTTTTCCAGAGAACCCACAAAGAAGGAAAGGCATTCTGGGTCAGAAGCGCAGAGGCCAGGGATGAAGAAGGAAGACCGGGGCCTCGCAAGGCGCATGCGCTGCGTGGGTGTGTGCGTTCCGTGCACGTTCCACAGTGAGCTCCGTCTTGCTGGGGGCAAACCCATTCCGGCATCCTAGAACCTTCTGTGTCCGGACACTTCCGCCTTCCAAGTGCTGCTAGTCATTCCAGCTTCGAGGAACTTAACCTAGACCATCATGGCTCCTAGAGCTTCTTCGAGAAAAGGTGTTAAGCCTGGCGCACCCCGTACCTTCCCTGGGAGTCCGAGTGCATGAGTTCTGACCCCCGCTTCAGGGGCGACGTGCGCCCCCTGCAGAGGAGGCTGTGTTCCCACTACGTCTGCCAGACATCAGCCTTCTGTCTATGACAAAAGGACATTCATGTGGGGCATCAGAGGCCCGACAAAGCGCTCTCGCTCCCACTCTGTAATTCTCCTTCAGGAGATGCTTTGACGTGCAGTTTTGTGACCAAAGAGGTTTATCACCATGTTATTATTTTTTTAAATTTTTTTTAACATTTATTCATCTTTGAAGGACAGAGAGACAGAGCACGAGTGGAGGAGGGGCAGAGAGAGAGGGAGACAGAATCCAAAGCAGGCTCCAGGCTCTGAGCTGCCAGCACAGAGCCCGACCCGGGGCTGGAACTCACCAACTCTGAGATCATGACCCGAGCCAAAATCAGACGCTCAGCCTACTGAGCCACCCGGGCGCCCCACCATGTTATTTGTAATAGCAAAACGCCAGCGAGCTCCCAGGCGCTCCACCTTAAGGAAAGTGTTAAGCGCAAGGTGGCATGTTCAGATACCCACTATATATGGAAAAGTCTGCATCATTAATAATGTTCAAGAAGAATTCGAAATACCACCAGGAAACATCTGCTATGCTCTTAAATCAGAAAAAAAAACCAACAAAAGAAACCATATCAGAATCAGAATTACAGTCTTAACAAAAGGGAGCCAAAAATACAGAGGAAGGAAATACTCTAAAATGGTAAGTAGGTACTTTCTGGGAGGGGTGGCCCTATGAGTTATCCGCCCCCGCCCCCGCCCCCTGGGCCATTCCACTTTTCTCTACTTTCAGGATTTTCTTCCGTGGTCATGGCTACCTTTACCAAAATCAAAATAAAACAAACCCTAAAAACGAATGGCACCTTGAAAGCCCTCTCTAGCAACCCAATGCTGGGCTGGCGTTTCCCCAGAACCTTGACCTAGAGCTCTCCCAAGGGCCGGATTTAACAAGAGAGCCTCCCAGGATTTGGGATTTCATTTCCAGAGGCTTAGGCCCAAAGCAAAGAGGGAAAAATAGGAAGCGATAAAAAATGCCAGCAAGGGACAGAAGGTAATGGATGTGTGACAATGCAGACCCAGCAAAATTTTTAAAATTAAAAAATACTACTACTACTACAAATGGGTCCCAGGAATGAGGGCACGGCGGGCCTGTCCCCAACTCCCTTGCTCCCCAGGGCTCCACTCAGCCCCACATTCCCCAGCTGAAGAGCCTGTGGATTAGTGGCAGTCACTCAGTGGACTAGTCACCGAAGAATGCAGACAGGTCCTTCCTGGACTCTGGAAGCTCCGACACAGGCTCACTGTGGTTGGATCCCCTTCTCCCCTCCCTGTGGGAATGTATCACATCACGTGTGATAGGTCATAGCTGAAGGTCTGGCTCAGAGAGGTCGTCCCACTTGCATGAGGCAGCTGGTCAGGGACAGAGCAGGAAACGGGACTCAGGCCTTCCGTTCGGAAGTGCTCGACCCCATGGCCCAGCCGACCCAGCTTCCAAGACTGGCCTCCACAAGCCTGGGTTCAAGTCCTCAGCAGGGAGTCACTCGGTGGCCGTGCGTCTTGCCCGCCGGCCCCTACTAGGAAACCAGGTTTCGTGTGCGAACTGGAGGTCCCCCTGTTCCAGAATGGACGAGGTCCCAGGAAAATGGGCGTTAGGGCAGAGACACCAAGAGACCAGGACGGAACTCAGGGGAGCTGGCTCGGCTTCGATGTTCGGCAGAATGTTTCCAAACTGCTTTCTGGCCAAATAGAACCGGGATTCTGGCCAACTGTGCTCAGTGCCTGTCTGATTCCAAACAGATGGGTCTGTGCCGTGCCCCCACTCTTCCATGGTCTCCCACCCCGTCCTCCCTTCCCCCCCCCCCACCTCTGGGGCCTTCTGCCTCTGGCCAGACTAAAGGGGGCTGCACAGAGTTGAGGGATGGTGGGGGCACAGCCATTCCTGAGGGATCGCTGGCTCTTCCGAACACACCGAGGCGGACCCTGGGGTTCTAGACCTGCATTCGGCGGAACACTAACAGACCCTGCTCCCAGGCACGCCTCTGTCATAGCATGCATCAGGTCACAACAACCCAGACAGGTGCGAGACTGTTTCTCCCCACACACCAAGAGGCAGCAAGGCCTGGTGGTTGAGCGCGTGGAGTCAGGGCCAAGTTGGCTGAGTCTGATCCTGTCTGCCAAATCCTTGCTGGGCCCACTGGGCAAGTATCTCAGCATCTCTTTCCCTCCTCCAAAGCAGGGCTGGTGTTGCTGAAACTAACACCCGCCTCAAAGCCGCATCTCGATGGGCCGAGAGTTTACGCAAAGCGCTTAGAAGAGACAGGCCATCTACGGAGATCCATCCACAGGGCCACCCACCCACCCTTCCTGCTCTGTGTCAAATGCACAGTCCACTCTCATGGGATTCCCGGGACTTCCCTAAGGCCTGCAGGGGGGCCGGCACTCTCCCCGGATAACGGATGGTTGGTCACTTCAAAAATATCTCTTTCTAATGAGAGTTGAACAAGTTTTAATCATCCCAATTTTTCAGATGCCAATCTGCAGCACAGAGAGGTTAAGAACTCGTCTGAGGTTGCCCAGCCTGTAAGTGGCACAGCCGGGACACAAACCCAGGAGGTCCCCCTCAGGCAGAGTTCTTACCCACCAGGCACACTACCACGTGCAGCGGACATCGCCCTTCTGCAGGTGAGTGGGTCCGGCTGCTTCTCCCAAAGGTGGTCTTGAGTTGGAAGGCTGGCCTGGGCTCCTGAGCTGACGGCTGTCCCCAGCCCTGGCGTCCTGGACACCGGAAATCCCCACCCGTGCTGTTCACTCTCCTATCATTCACTCCCCAGCCAGCACCCGGGGTCTGGGTTCCTGCAGATTGTTCTAGAAGACAGAGTTGATGAAGACTTTAAGCCTCCCCCCACATCCAGAGCCAGCAACTCCATGCGGAGGTCTCATTAGAGGGTCTGTCTGATCATATAGTTTGCTTCAACCAGCTAATGTCTTCCTTTTTACTCAGACATCCGTCTCCATAGAAAAAGGCATCCACTGAGGGGCCAGGAGCCTAATTTCTGTGGGTTCCTGATATGTAATTCCATGTCAGAGAGAAATGGAGAGAATACTGGGGCTTTCGGGCACAGAGAAACCTCTGTAAAAGCCTGCAATTATAGGGCAAGAACAAAGAAGTGAGCAGCCGTGGGCCCCGGGGTGGGAAGAGCCGGATGTGGCTTCCTGGGCTTGCAGTGCTGCCCAGGATGAGGTCAGAGTGGTGGCTCCCAGGCAGTCCCTGGCTGCAGTTCTGCAGATGAAGGCAGTGGGTGGGCTGCGTTGCAGTTTCCCAGTGCAAAGCGGGTGACGGAGCTTCGGGGACAAGTGAGCAAGTGGAGACAAGGGGCCGCATTTGCCGGGAATGGAGGACTTGGTGATGGCCGGACACTCGGACACATCGCTACGCTCAATTCTCACAACACCTCAGCCAAGGTGGGCCTTGCAGCCCCAGGTGCCAGATGAGAAAACGGAGGGTCAGAGAGGCAAGCCGACTTGCCCAAGCCCACCTGAGTACTGATTCTTGAACCCAGATCTGGCTGATCCCAGGCCCGGGACACCCATCCTGGCCAACTTAGGTGCATGTCTGCACTGTAACCCCCGCCCCGGCCCTGCACCAGGAGAGAAGGCTGCTTCTTGGCAAAGGATGCGGCGAGAGATCGTTTGACTTCAGGTGGAGGGAGGGACCTTGCCTCTGTTGATTTACAGGTCAAAAGCCAAAGAAGGGGTTTGGACCTGTGGATAAAGCGCTGGCTTAGAAATCGAATCACCCAGCTTTAAATCTTGCCTCTACTGCAAATGCTGTGTGACCTTGGGCAGATGGCTTCGGTTCTCCGTGCAGTGGTGCCTGCAGCTGGAGCGGGAGCATCCCTCCCGCTCTGGAGCCTGTCTCTCGCATGTCAACTTGGCACGGGGGTTATGGGCAGAGGCCCCTGAGTCAGGTTACTACATTCAAATCCCGACTCTGCCCCTGGGTTCTGTGAGCTCAGGCAAGTCACCTGTCTGTGACCCAGTCTGCCCCGTATAAAATGGGGATGACACTACCCAGGGCATAAGCTAGCATAAGGATTAAATGAGACCGTGTGTGGGGGGCACGCCGGGCTCTGCCTCAGCGTATGCGGGGACTCAAGCCAGGGCCACACAGAGCCCGGGACAGTCTCGATGCAGGAAAAACAGCTTGCCCGCTGGTGGGTCTCACGGCTCAGTGTCTCACGACTGCTAGCAGACGGGAAGCTCTACGTGTCTCAACCCTCGTCTCAGCTCCGTGCACAGGTCAGTCCAGGTGGACCCCGGTCAAGACTGGACAAACGTGTGGGTTTGTCCACTGGCTTCCAGAAGAGACGCATTCCCAGGATGTCAGAGTCTAGAGGGCTGAGCGGAATCCTCCCAGGGTGGCCTCGAGGCGACTGTGCCCATCCCCACCCGGAGCTCAATAAAATCATTCCAGAAATGGTGCGCACCTGCAGGAGGGGATTTAGTTTAGTGCCCGCATCCTCCCCGCCACCCAGCCCCGACTTAGATGCCCAAGGGAAGGGACAGGTCTAGCCCAGAGGACTAGGCCCAGTACCTGTGGAACCATCATCCCTCGCTCACTGAGCCATCTGCGTGTCCCCGCTCCCTTCCCTGTGCCAGGCACCAGGCTAGCCACGGAGGGTGCAAAGCTCGGTTCGACCCAACCTGCATTTCCAAAGAGCCCAGATCCAGTGGGGGGTGGTGGTGGGCACGGGAATCAGCATACAGTGCATTGCACGGGCTAATCCAGCTGTTCCCCTCTATAGCCTAGACAGGGTGGAGACCAAAAGTCAGTAGCCTGACCACAGCCCCCAGGTCAAGCTTGGCTTCTGTTTGCATAAATGAAGTCTTATTGGAACATGACACCCATTCACGTATGCACTGCCTGCCGCTGCTTTTGCTCCAAAAGGGCTGGGTCGGAACAGTCACACCACAGACCATCTGGCCCGCAAAGCCGAAAATATTTACTATCTGGCCCTTTAAAGAGGGAGTTCATTGTCCCTGCAAGCGCGGGGCCACATGAGTCCTCCCGGCGCATTAGCTGCTCGGTCCACCATGCTGAGGTGACAACAGGCCGCTGGGAACAGGCAGAGGGGCAGGGGTCAGCACGAAAGCACACGGGGCATCAGTGACAGTTTCCCAAGGACATGGTCCTGCTGTCGATGGTAAGGGCCGGGCAGACACACTTGCTGGGTGAAGAAATGGGGGGGGGGCCCTCGGCAGAGGACACACGGACCCTGCAGGTGCTGAGCTGCTCATACATACAGGGCAGGTGGAGGGGACAATCGATGCTCAGGAACCAGGCACCGATGCCTCTGGGGCAGACTCTGAGCAGCCAGTCCCCCCATGACAGAGCCGAGCACGCAGCCAGAGAAGGACCCCCCAGCTCTCCAGCCGCAGCACACAACACCATGGCATGCAGGCCACCCTTTCAGACGTGGACCCTGGCCTGCCCCGTAGAATTTAGCATCTCGCAGGGGAATCTGACAGGCAAATGCCAGGCAGCACATGCTGAGTGCCGGGGAGGGGCCCAGAGAGAGCGCGAGGGGGGCTCTGAAGCAGGAGGGGACGCGTCCATTTGTTGACAGGATGGGAAGGGTCCCAGAGGACAGCCAGCATTCGAGGAGGGCCCTAAGGGGCTCAGATGTTGGGGGGTTGGTGGTGCTCCTGAACAGGGGCAGGAGGTCATGGAATCCAGAAACGCTTGGCAGGGAAAGAAGCGAAAAGACCCAGCTGATGGGGAGACCAATGGGCAGGCTGATTAACTTGCATTTGAAGTTGGGGGACAGGAGGCTAGAGGTCCACGTGGGATGTCATGGGCACCCAGAGGAGGGGTCCGGGCCCAGAGGTGGGTGGGTACAGGAGTGGTTTCCCAGAGGAGATGAGGTTGCGATTCAAGGAGCTTAGGGGATTAGCCATAGGAGGTCACCGCAGTCCATAGAGAAGCACGGTGTCACACTTGGAGATGTTGGTCACCCATAGGCCAAGGAGGCCACTACGACGGGCCTTCCCCCTTCCTCCCTGACCGTCTGCCAGCCCCTCACTTGCTCTGCAGGGGCTCCCCTCGGTGTCTGCTGCTCAGATTCCCCAGGTATGCCCCTGCCCCCTTAGGGTTTGGCGACGGCTGTCCCCCAGGCACCTCGTGGACAAAGCTCTCCCCTCCCCAAGCCTCCAGAGTGTGGCCAGCCCCAGCCACCCTCCACCGGCCGCGTTCTCATGACTCTCCCTGAGCACTTCGCACGCTCCTACAAACACGAGACTCCACTTCCCAACTTTGGAGTTTTAGCAGAAGTCCCCTGCACCAGAATGTTCATTTCACAAGGGATTGCTTGTTTACTGAGGCATTCCCAGCTCTCTGAGGCCCGCCTGGCACGGCAAGCACTCGGCGGGTACTCGTTAATTGAACTACTGAATAAGCTAGGGCGGCAGTCTACACCAGAAGCAGGTGGAAGAGGCTTCAGGGTGAGATCTCCCTGATTCCTTCACACAGGTGCAAAGCAATGGGGACAGAACCCAAGCCAACCGTGTATCTTTTCATTGTTTGAACCTACGTGTTTACTTCCAACGGCTAAGGGGATGTATATGCCTTTGTAATCCTCACAACTGTGAGCTTCCAGACAAAAGTATTTCGGGGACAAGGCTCCCAGCATGCGAGGCGCCCCTGACTGAGCACAGTGCTACCGTTGGGTGCAGGGGGTGGGGGTTTCATGAAATCCCTGGGCCCTGGAACTGCGGGCTCTTTTTTGATTTCTGCCCTGCCCAGTGGCCAGATGTTCTCAATTGGGCGGCCAAATGAAGACAGTCACGTCACCAGCAAACGGACAAAGAGAAAATGAGGCGTACAGTCAGAAGCTGTCACCGAGCCCTTGCTCTGGTTTCCAGGGAAGCAAGGAGGAGGGGAGCAGTCTGCCGGCCCCTGGGGCTGCACAGCTGACCGCTCATCCGGGTTCTGCACTTACGGTTCTACTCAGTGGGGGGCACTCCCTGTGCACAACCATGGCTGTGCCCGAAGGGTCCCTTGCCCCTGTAAAGGGACCAAAATACTGCCCTAAGAATGGCTGTGTTTAAAATTCGGATTCTTAGAAATGATGCGAAATGGGTGACTTTGGGGGCCGCCTGGGTGGCTTGGTGGGTTAAGCGCCTGACTTCGGCTCAGGTCAGGATCGCACAGTTTGTGAGTTCAAGCCTCAAGTCAGGCTCTGTGCTGACAGCTCAGAGCCTGGAGCCTGCTTCGGATTCTGTGTCTCCCTCTCTCTCTCGCTGCCCCTCCCCTACTTGTGCTCTCTCTCAAAAATAAATCAATATTAAAGAAAAATTTGAAATGCGTGACTTTTGTTGTAGTATCTTTAAAAATACTTGGTTGGCTTCAGTGTATATATAGTACACACACAAATGTATGCATAGTCACGTATAGTATACACATATATGCACACATACAGCATAGGTACGTATATATGTGCCTAGATACATAGCACACACAGCATGGAATACGTGCCTGGTACTGCTTAATTTCCATACCAATCCTATGAAGTGGGTCCCATTATCCCATTTTACAGAGGATGGAAGTGAGGCACAGAAAAGTCAAATATCTTCTCTAAGGTCACTCAACTGGTTCCCAGGTGGACCTGGGATGCAAGGACCCCTCCTCCCATAGGCAGCCTGCTTGAAAAGCCACACTCTTAACCACACTTCTTAAATTATGTTCCCAGGATCACTGGGGGTCAGCGAGGCCCTTCCAGGGAGTTCATGATGTCAAACCATTTTCATAACAATATTCAGCTTAATTTCCTTCTCCCTCTCTCACACACGTACAGGGGAGTTTCCCAGAGACGAGTGACAAGGGATTTTACCACAGATTAAGTGCAGAAGCAGAAAGGAGAACCCAGCTGCTTTCATTTAAGCCAGACGTCGAAGAGATTTGTAAAACAATACCAGTCTTCTCACTAATTTTCTGTTTTGGAAAGTAGTTGTTTTCCATTATATTTGTGTTACTATGTGATTAATTTTTGTTATTTTTATTTTATCTATGTATTTGGTGGGCTTTTTTGGGGGGGCTGGGGGGAAGAGACAGAGCACAAGCAGGGGAGGGGCAGAGAGAGAGGGAGACACAGAATCTGAAGGAGGCTCCAGGCTCTGAGCTGTCAGTACAGAGCCCGACGCGGGGCTCGAACTCACAAACCATGAGATCATGACCTGAGCTGAAGTCGGATGCTTCACCCACTGAGCAACCCAGGAGCCCCTATTATTGTTATTTTTAAATGAAGGAATACACATGAAAAGCACTTCTCAATTTTAATAACTAACATGGCACATTTTAAGAGACAAAAGCCATGTTGGGGCGCGTGGGGGGCTCAGTCGGTTAAGTGCCCGACTCTTGATCTTGGCTCAGGTCATGATCTCATGGCTCATGCAATCGAGCCCCGCATAGGGCTTCTGTGCTGCCAGCTCGGGGCCGGCTTGGGATTCTCTCCCTCTCTCTCTTCCCCTCCCCTGCTTATGCTCTCTGTCTCTCAAATAAATAAATAAAAACTTAAAAAAAAAAAGCAGATATAAGCCACGTAAACATATGCGATTTAGGACCATCAGTAGTGTTTAGAGAGTCCTTAATGAAAAGGATTCTGAACACAAGCAGCTTGTGAACCATGGACACCATGCCACGCTGCCCCCTGCCAGCGTCCCGCGTCCCACAGGGTCCTGGGGAGGCCGCACTTGGCAGTTTGGACAGGCGGACCCTTCCTGCCCATGCAGGATGTAGGACATCCCAGGCCCCTACGTGCAAAATGCCTGGAGATTCCCCACGTGCTGTGACAGCCAAAATGCCTCTTCCCGCTGTGGGCGTGTTCCCGTGTATCCCCATGTGTCCCCGTGTGTGTGGCCAAGCAGCACAGCTTTGAAAGGATACCTTCCCTTCACTCCCTCACTCATTCTTGTATCCATTCATTCAAAGCACCAAGGAACCAATTAGGAGCTGGCGCAGCCGCTGTAAATTAATTTGTCTTTCTTGACTGTTTTTATTTCAGAGAGGTGACTTTAGAGCCAGACCTCTCTGGGTTCCCACGGGATGCTGGAATTCCGGGACCATTCCCCCTCCCCAGGTTTCCATGGAACGTGGGCATTCTATACCCCTCCCAGTCTGGAGGCACTCTGAGCTTCAAGACCTGCGGAACCTTCAAACCTTGGAGTTCCGCGAGTTTCCTGAAGCCCAGAGTGCCCAGGAGCCAGAGCAAAGGGTTTGCAGGTGCTGCAGACGCCCAGAATGCCAGGATCTCTGTTTATGCAGCAGGAATCCATGTCTCCCTGTGAATTACCGACACCCCAGTTTTACAAATGAACCGGGCACCTTGCAGACTCCAGTCCCACCTGCACACAGCCCAGAGCGCCCTCCCTTCCCGCATCATGGGGCACCCTGCTCCCAAGAAAAGAGGGGCCCCGGGACCCGCTCTCTCTCCTACCAGAAGCGGGTTTCTCTGTCCGGACTTCCTGTCCCCTCATCTGCATCTCCTCCCCTCCCCCGTTCCTCTGGGACCTGGACGCAGAGCCCAGCTGAAAGCGGACCCCCTTGCCAACCCCAGACCCCACTGCTGCTGCCTCCAGACCCTGGTCTCCCCTAGTCCCAGCAGGGATGGGCTTTCACCTCCTGTCCCCCAGTCTGTCTTCCTCTCTCTGTTCCACAACAAAGTCACAACTGAAAACAGGTGGTAAAAACATTTTCAGCATCTTTGTCCTGGGAACTTATCTCAAGAGCATAGTTCAAATGAAGGAAAATGCTAAAAGCATAAAGATGTTCAACAAAGTACTATTTATAATGATGACGAGGATACATATCATAAATATTATGTGCATCTGTTATACAGAAACATGCAGTAACAGAAATGCTTGGGGCTCCTGGGGGGCTCAGTCGGTTAAACGTCCAAATCTTGATTTCGGCTCAGGTCATGATCTCAGGGTTCGTGAGATGGAGCCCCGTATCAGCACGGAGCCTGCGCGGGAGTCTCATTCTCTCTGCCCCTCCCCTACTTGCACACATGCGCGCGCTCTCTCTCTCAAAATATAAAAAAGTAAACATTAAAAAAAAAAACTGGTTAAGCCATACAGTACTGCCACTTGATGACACATCACACAACCACACAATGCGACTCTTGTTCACGCCCACTCCAGAAACGCTCCCTGAGAGACCCCCAACCCCACCCAGGGACTGAGGACGCAGCAGGGAAGGACATGGCCTCTGGCCTCAAAGAGGTTCCAGTTCAGTGACTGTCCATTGGCTGTGCTTTTGAAGTGCAGAGAGCCAACTCCATTCCACTCAGCCAACAGAATGAACAAATCCATCTCTCCTGCCCCAAGCCCTTCCCTTCCTCTTTTTCTGATGGCCAATCCCCCAACACAGAGGATATTTTTAGTGCCTGTGAGGAAGTGCTTAAGTGAAGACCGTTGAGCAATTCGGTGACATGGCCCTGGGACATACATGGTATGCAAGACGGTGCTTGTCCAATGGATTTCGGACAGGCTGGCTTTGGTTCCTTCCCATGTGCTTCTCCCTCCTCCCCATTACCCAGATCAGAAAGCGCGGTTGGCTATTGTGGCTGGTGTGTTTGCTTAACTTAACCTGAGGCATGCACATCTGTAAACAGCAGGCATTCGCGCTAGCACAGGGGCCCGAGTTGTGCACAGCACAGAAATAGTGGCTAATCCCAAAGTTAAAGGACCATGAGCCCCAGATGTGGGATCCTTCATTTCCAGGACTCCAAAAGCTGGAAGCAGAAGTCACAGGAAGAAACAGGAAGGTCACACAGGAAGTGTGACCCCCGGGGGAATTGAAGAAGAGAGACATAATCCCCAAGGGCGCCCGCGCCTGTGTCTGGCCCAGGGAGTGGTCAACCAGTTGTATCTCATGTTGCTCAAACCAGCAGCCGGGGCTGGTCCTGCGCGGCCGGGGCAAGCGGTCACCTGTGCCTGCCTTCATGTACTCATTCTCCGCCCTGCAGATGCAGAGACGTACCCGGCATGGGTGGCATTCCACTAAGTCCCCATGAAGAGCGAACAACGGTCCTGCTCCCTGGTCCCCACGGGGCTGCCAGAGTCTAACAGGGAAAACACACACAGGCCATGCGCGGCAGGGAGTGTGGTCAAGACCCACACAGGGGTGTTCCCGGAGATCGAGGGGGATGACGGGTGGGTGGACAGGCTGGCGGGAAGGATTCCCAGAAGGGGCGACACTTGAGTTCTGAAGGGGCAGGCTTTAAACGAAAAGATGCAAAGAGAAGGGTGGTCTAGGTGGAGGGATGTGCAAGCCGTGTGTTCCAAGTCCCGGAGACTGCATTTAGAGTGAGTGTTATTTATGACGAACACAGACTACATCCGCATCCACATAGGTGTATCCATAGCCACAGCCACATCCGTACCTACCATCTGTAGTTCAAGTATCTGACAATTAGCTTTTTCGATTGTGATGTAAATAAACGCCTGTCCTTAAGCCTTGGACTGTCCGAACACGATTTAAAGCCATCCATCTAAAAAAAAAAAATGCATCTCCAGCTACAGAACTTGATACCCACCCATCAAGTTCCCCTTATAGAAAGCCCTGGGTGACTAAAGAACCGAAGGCTCGAGTGACCCCACTTTTCGCCTCCCGTGCCCCAATTCCTACTTTTATGTTTGGAATTCACCAATAAAGAGTAAAGCTGCAAAAACATGGCACCCCACCCTCAACCCCAATGAAAGGCAGAACCCCAGTCCCTTTCTCTGTCCCTCTCTCCTCATGACCTTGCTGTGCGGCCCGGGGCGCGCTGTGCACCCTCAGGAATTGGTAAGGAATGAATCTTGTTGTTTCTCAAAGTTTCCCGACAGTGGATGCTATCAGAAGGGGTATCTGCAGTCACAAGAACTACAAGGCCGGCCCAGCCACCACAGGGACTTCTGTGTCCAGAAGGGACCTAAGCATTTTTACATGGAGTAAAATATTTAACCCTCACAACACCCTAGGAGGCTGGCCCCATTGTCATCTACTGTGTCCATTTTGCAGATGAGGAAATGCAGATCAAGACAGGCTAAGTGGCTTGCCCAACATGGTACAGTGTGCAACGGAAGTGTGATTTGCACGCAGGCTGTCTGTCTTAGTCTACACTCTTGGGCGCCTGGTTGGCTCAGGAGGTCAAGCGTCCGACTTCGGCTCAGGTCAGGATCTCAGGGTTCATGAGTTCGAGCCCGCATCGGCTCGCTGCTGTCAGTGCAGAGCCCACTTCAGATCTTCTGTCACCCTTCTCTCTCTGCCCCTTCCCGGCTTGCACTCTCTCTCTCAAAAATAAATCTTAAAAAAAATACAGTCTAGGGGTGCCTGGGTGGCTCAGTCTGTTAAGCGTCCGACTTCAGGCTCAGGTCATGATCTCACGGTTCGTGGGTTCGAGCCCTGCATTGGGCTCTGTGTTGATAGCCTGGAGCCTGGAGCCTGCTTCCGATTCTGTGTCTCCCTCTCTCTCTGCCCTTCCCCTGCTTGCACTCTGATTCTTTCTCTCAAAAATAAATAAGCATTAAAAAAAAAAGTCTAATACTCTTAATACTATTCTTAAAATTACTCTGTGGTTCACAGAATGTGGGGTAGGGCAGTGATAACCTGGGTCCCAGGTGGGGCCCAGGTCATGGTGAGGCTTGTCTGTCCTGCTGTGGAATCTGGACTCTGTCCCAGGGCCATTAAGGGAGAAGGCCACTGAAAAGAGGAAGGACGTGACTGGATGCCCTTTAGGAACAAAGGTTATTGGTCAATGCTCACGTGCATGACTGGAATAAAAATCAGTCATTGGAGGCCGACTCCATCTGTGGGCTTGGCTTCCAGAAGCACATAGGAAATTTCCACGCTCCTGGTAGCCCCCCTTCTTGCGGCACGAGCATTGTCAAGGCCTCGGGGCCCGGCCGCATTGGTTACCCCAGGATGTCCATCCTCCCTTGGAAGAAACACCCGCCTGGAGCGGCTGGGAGGGAGGCCGGGCGGCAGCCTCACAACTCGCCCGTGGCTCAATGCTCAGGCCCCGCTGTGAATAATAACGCGGGTGAGGTGTCAGCACTGACCACGGGCCTGGCACTGGGCCTGGCACTGCGCGCACGGGCCTCTGCCCACGGGCCCTCACAGGTGGGCGCTGCCGCTGTCTTCCTTACACATGGGGATCCGGGTCACAGAGGCTGAGAGGGGCCAAAGGAGGAGTGGCCAGGCCCTTTTCCCCCCAGATCTATCCTAGTGAACCCTCAGACCTTGCATACCGCTGCGGGCCCCGCCTCCCCTGCTGGGCCCCGCCTCCCCTGCGGGCCCCGCCTCCCCTGCTGGGCCCCGCCTCCCCTGCGGGCTCCGCCTCCCCTGCTGGGCCCCGCCTCCCCTGCGGGCTCCGCCTCCCCTGATGGGCTCCGCCTCCCCTGCGGGCTCCGCCTCCCCTGCTGGGCTCCGCCTCCCCTGCGGGCTCCGCCTCCCCTGCTGGGCCCCGCCTCCCCTGCGGGCTCCGCCTCCCCTGCTGGGCGGGGCCAGCCGCATCATATCAAGGTGAACTAGGCTCAGCATTTTAAGGACCCGAGGCTGGCAAGGGCAGAGTCACGGTGACCTTGTGGTGAGGCCTGTGGCTGGTTGCCTTGCCCCTTCCAGCCTGACTGTCGACCAGAGCTGGATTTCTGAGCACCCAGGGAGGCCTCGCACTGCTGCCAACTGCCCCGGTCTCTGCTGTGGGTGCCTGACCTTTCTAGAAGGTACTAATGATGCCTGCACAGAATGCCTGCAGAGCATGCCTGCAAAGCCTCCCTCAACAACTGTGAGGAGTGTGTGCTCTGAAGTCTGGAGGGTCTTTGGGTCCCCTGCTCCGTTTTACAAACGGAGGGAACAGGTGCAAGAGTCCCACTGAGGGATCTGCAGGAAGACACGGCTGTGCCATATGCTGGGAGCAGGCAGCAGCCTGCCCTGGAAGGGGCATGAGAGCAGAAACCGGGTCTCTGTTTCTCACCGCTGCGTCTCCAGTGTCAGGCACTCAGAAACTACCTGCGAATGGACGTGTGGATGAATGAGCCTGTCCAGGAAGGTGGGGAAGGGGGGGAGGCTGGGAGGGAGTTTCAAGCACTGTTAACACGCAGTTAACCTTTACTCTTGTTTTCCATATGTCCCACCTCGGCACCTGCAATCGAGCGCTATGATGTGCCGCTAAAACTCCCTGTGTGGGTCAATCCACAATTCACAAGTTCTCAGACTGTACGTTAGCCCTTCTCCTAACCTTGGCCGCTCAGGCAGTCTCCGATGCGCTGCTATGAAAGAATCAGGCAGCGAGGATCTTGGACAGGCAGCACAGCAGGCGGACTGGGCTCGAGGCAGACCATGTGGCTCGAAGCCCAGCTCTGCACTTACTGCCAGCTGTGCATCCGCTGGCTCAGTTACCTAGCCCCTCTGTGCCTCGGTCCCCGGTCCCATCACTGGTGAAATACGGAGAATGACAGACAGCAGCTAGCCCCCAGGGTGGCTACGGGGGGGTTAAATGTGTCAATGCTCGGGGCTCTTAGAAGACCATGTGACCCACAGTCAGTCAGACCTTCTGGCAAACACTGTCAGCGCTTATCCTCGCGAAGTTGAGGTGATTCCTTAGAACACAATTCTGAAAGTGGGATCAAAAGGTAGATCACTTGTAGAATCGCAAGAAAAGTGCCTTTGTAAGTCGCGGTAGCACTAAGAAGAAAAAGGTCTTTAGCTCTGAGGGATTAGCCCAAGAACAAGGGCTTGGAGGACCTGGAAGGTGAGGCATTCCCACCTCCAGCCTTCCTGCCCAGCTCTGTCCCGCCTCCTGCTGTGAGGCACCCCCTGTGCTCCCTCTACCCCTGGAGAGACAGCACTCTCACCCACACTGCGGAGATCCCGCCCCACTTAGCTGGAGTAGCACCCCACTTAGCTGGGGCTTGACTTTCATTTGAAACTCATAATTCGTATCATTATTTCTTAAAGACACCTCTCAAATTGTATTAGCTTCAGGCCTCACCAAACCCCGAACTGCAACTGTGTACACCACTGATTTGTTCCTTTGTCTGTTTCTGCCATTAAAGTATTACTATCTGGAGGCACAGAGCTTTTGTCTTCTATTTTATCCTCCCTCCCTCCCTCCCCCTCCCCGGGGATTCTTGGCACAGTGCCAGGGCCCCAGAGCATCTGCTGAATGAATGAATGAATGAATGAACGAATGCACGGATGGGAAGGAAGGAAGGAAAAATACAGCCTGAACCAAAACCTCTCTGCTAATTCCACTCACTCCGCTTGGTCGTCCTCCTTAAAATCGGCCAGTACGAGGTGCTTGTCAGTTCTTCGGATGCTCAGAGCCAGCCCCCAGGGCTCCTGTCTCCCATGGAAACAGCCCCTGTTCCCGAAACTCTTGCTCTTCTCTTCAAGGTTATCAGGAATAGAAATTCCACCTGGGTCTCCCTGCTGCCCATGTTAGTATCTCTGACCACCAAGAACACCTCTTATCTATAGAGCGAGGCTGCCTTGGCCTCCAGTGCGCCTCTGGGCCGCTGGAAACATTTATTTTTTTGGAGGAAATGCCCATGTACCTGGCCCTTCGAGCCTGAAAAGATACCCTGGGCCAAACGGGCCTGGCTTTCCAGGACGAACGCCGGTGATGGGTCCCCATGGATCCTTTGATCGGCAGCCTGGCCTCCTCACCCTCACTGCCGTGCTCTCCCCTGGGCAGTGCCTGGGGTTCCCCTGGGTTCCACCAACAGCTCCTCCGAGGGCCCCTCCTGGACCAGCATGCTACACGTGCTCTCCGCTCAGTCCCCGCCTGTCCCCTCCTGCCCCCCCCCACGCCATCCGCAGAGTTATGTCCCTGCTTATTGTCAATCTCTTCCCCTTCCCCACTCTCTGCTAGGACGTGAGCTCCCTCTGTCTGCCCAGGACAGTGCCTGGTACATAGAAACAGCTCAGAAATAAATGTCCATGCACACGAATGACACTCATCAAGTTCACAACCTACAAACGTTCCGCTGGGAGCTAGGGATACGAATGTGTTTAAGTTAAAGCCTGTGTGCTTAGGCAACTCGGCCAGGAATACCCCACTGCAAGACAGGAAGTGCCCTCTCCCCAGAGAGGCCCACTTCCCCATTCACGCCTCAACCTGATCAAGGTCTGTGCCAGCCCAGGACAGCAGCCACACCCCTCCCCCCACGAAAACGCTCAGCGCACATACGAACAGTCCCCCACGGATGCACACTCCTGCACCCCCACATGCACCGCTGCATACCCCGTTGTGTGTTTCATGACTCCATCAGAGACGCCGCCTGTAAACACGTCCTGGCGAGTGAAGGAAGTGACCACCACCAGGCTGTCGCCTTCCTGCTGCTATGAACGTCACTGCCTGCTGCTATGGGCGTCCGTGGTCTCGGGTCCACGGGGACAAACGCTTCCCCCGCCTTTGGCTCGGGTTTTCTTCTGGGACAGTGATGTCTCCTCAGGCCATCTGATCAAATGCCAACAGGCAAACAGGCACTCGCTGTAAACCTGCCACATTTACTAGCTGCGTAACTTTGCGTAAGTTATTTATCTTTTCAGAGTCTCGTTTCCTCATCCGTACTTGGGCCACTGGGTTCTTACGAGCAGTAACAGTAAGGGAAGAGTTTGGAACAGGGCCTGACCCATAGTTTAATAAATGTGGTGGCCTGTGGTATTGGCAGTGGGGCTGGGTGACTGTTCAGCGTCATTAAGACAGATGTCAATGTCAAGAACGTTGTAGCCAGCATCTCCAGTGTGCACTCATGGTGGTCTTAATACATCAGTTGATTTAGAAACGATCTAGATGACATACCTATGTATGTATATTCACATATATATGATGTATATGGATGTATATGCAGATGTGTATACACATGTCTATAAATACAATGTGTGTATATGTGTGTGTGTGTGCACGAATCTATATGTGTGCGTGCGCGCGCACACACACACACACACACACACACACTGCCCATCTCCCAGCTCTGTCTGCTCAGAGGGCCTAGAGGCAATGCTATGTCAGGAACAGTGGACACACCTTGTGATCAGATGGTGTTTCTAGATACCATTCTCCACTGAAAGGATCCAAGGCTCCTTGACAAACTGCCCATCCCATCATTAACCAAGTGATAAAGCCAGCATCGCGGGAGCGGGACAGGTGAGCATCCGCCTTCCTGTGTGAGGCACTCAGGACCCAACCCGAGTTCTGTGGGAGGCCCAGCAAAAGCAGAAATTCTAAATCTAATCACTAGGGAGCATCCAACAGTGAGGGAGATTCTGGAAAATAACTGCCTTGAATGTGGCTAATGTCACGAAATACAAGACTAAGGATGTTTTGCAAGGACACACACGAAATGTGTTTTCTTTTGCTATGAAGGACTTCCCTGAGGATTAAGGTCTGAGGATTAGATAATAGTAGCAAGTCAATGTTAAGTTTCTGACTTTAGTTGTATTGTAGTGATAAGAATTTTCTGATGTCAGGAAAAAATAGAGAGAGGCAATGATAGGACAAAAATAGTAAAATGTTAACACTTACGGAATCTGAGTGAAGGGTACCCGGGAATTTTTTTTTTTTTTTTTGGCTGTTTTTGCAAGTTATCTGTAAATTTGCAATTATATCAAAATAAAGTAATTGAAAAATTTTTTAATTGAAAAGAATACCCGGGGTTCATGTACTGAGAAAAAGTGAATGTAGTGCTTAGCACAATAATCTGAAGTTATTATCATAATAATTATTGTTACCAGAACGGTGCACCCAGCACATAATAAGCTTAAAATGGATAGATGATGATATCACTGTTAATATCCTCACCATCACCACTGTTATCCCTGATGTGCTTGATATTAAGTACTAAAAACTCAATACCTTTTCTTATTGTGACTTCTAATTACTTTGCATGTGCATTAAACTCCATTGCATGAAGGTCCGTTATGGAAACACCTGTTTCAGGTGCTTCCAGCACCCACCGGCAATGGTGATGACCCTGAAGACCAACCAAGAGAAGTGAGGCAGCGCCCATTCAGATCTACACGTATGGACACATATCAGCTCAATCTTTTTCCATCATCCAAATCTCTGCTTTGTTCTTGCTAGTTCCTGGGCAACCCAAGGTCAACTAAGCCCAGCTCTTAAAGACATAACCTAGGGCCTTTGCCTAGAGGCCTCCTGGATACCTAGAGTTTCTTCTCTGTTCTCTCTTCAGATCCATCCATAAACAGCATGCATCTCAGTGATTGGGCCTCTTTTTCTGCGCTGCACACTGCCATATTCGACAAGAGGAACCTCCTACTATACCCCTAGTCCTGACCCATCCAACATGGCGGGACTATTGCCAAGTCCAAGCTTCTCCCATGGGTCTTCTGCGCTCAGACTAGTTCTGAGATGTGATACGGTCCCAATCATCATTAATGTGTTTAACATGTTCTTGGAAAGTAAACCCACAGTCCCTTCCCTATTACCTTTTGTCTCCATCATTCCTCATTCTTCCAAGACTCACAAAAATCATATCTTTGGCTCATTTTCTTCCTCTCCTTGCTTCTTATCTCCCTTGCCTCTGTCTTCAGCCTATGGAGACACTCTGGCCATTGCTTCTTCCCCCTTGCAGGAGGTCCCATACTCTGTCTGACTTTCCTATGACCATCGAAAGACTCGTATTTGTATCAACCTATTTGTATATATAAAACTGATAAATCCCAAGGTCCAAGTGGCTTAGTTTTTACATGGAATTATATACAGCAACACAGGTTGGCTGTCCAAAGAAATTTTAAAAGTAATTCCATTTTTATAGATACGTAATAGACAAATAGATGTGAGGACATCTATATATCACCAATTATCATATAGAATACCTACACACGCACGCAAACATGCACCGACCTTCTTCCACAGTGGTTGCCATTACATCCAAGCTGAGTTTGACACTGGCAGAGTGAAGAAAGACAGCCCAGGGCGATCAAAGTTTTCCCAAGCCAGCCTTCCTCACTGATGGAAACGTTCTCAATGGGCATGATCCAAAATGGTAGCCATGGGTCACATGTGGCTAATGGGCACTCGAAATGCACTGAGTGTGAATGAGGGATGAATTTTTAACTGTGTTTAATTGTAATGAATTCACATTGAAATAGCCACGTATGGAGTGGCTACAGGTGGACAGCTTTTTCCATTAATGTACACTTTTTCCATTAAGGAGCAGACTATAAATATTTCAGGCTTTCAGGCCACACAGCCTCCGTCACCACTGCTGTTGTGACGTGAGAGCAACCACGGACATATTTGAATGGAGGAGTGTGGCTGGGTACCAATAAAACTTTATCTACAAAAAAATGGCCCGGCCAGTTTTGTCCCATGGGTCATAATTGTGTGCTGACACGCACACCGGCACAGAGTCATTCCAGACCTTCTTTGGAACCCCAGGCACTGGTCGTACAAGGCTGTTCCCAATCTGGTTTTTAAGTACTTGCTTAATAAAAACACAGAAGGTTTTCAGTTTAAGAAAAAGACGTTAACTTGATGTTCTAATGGTCCTGGATCTTTCCCTTCAGGAGAAAGCGGCCCGTCTTTATGGAATATCCCCGGGAGAGCAGGTCAAATCATAAAGAGACCAAGACAAAGCAACTCTCCTCCGCTACTCAAATTAATCTGTGGAAGAAAGCAGAAAAGACAATACCTCTCACTCATGCAAGGGGAGGAGCGTAGTAGTCACCTACCTAAGTAGGCTGAGGTGAGGGACTGTTCACTTCCGGTCCTCAAATGAAACTGTCCTCCCACAAAGCTCAAAATGCTTGCTCGCCACAGCCCCTGGCGAGGAGAGTTACTTCTGGCATTTCCAGGTCAGAAAGGTGGAGTCTGAAAATGGTCCCAACTGGAAGGGAAGAGGAAGAGGAGGAAACTTTAAGTCATTTTTGACATTTTGTTCATCCATGGTCTTTTGAAAATGACTCAGGATGATTAAAAGGCATTCACCCATTGCTCCACGCCCCCACCCAGTGATTTACACATCAAGTCTTTTTTTGGAATAAACACCTATCCTGTTCAACGCGCACAGCCAGGTACCAGAGACAAAAAGGTGAGTAAACCATAGTTCACACTTTTGAGAAGCTCAGGCTGGTGGAGAAAACAGGAAAATAAACAAATACCTCATGGCAACACAATACAAGGACGATATTTGGGAGAGCGAAGGGAGACGTGACTGACTCAGTTTGCAAAGAGCAGATGGATGGTTCTAGCTGCTCCTCGCTCGAGTGAAATGTTGTTTGGCAAAAAGAAAAAGTTTGGGGAAAGTTTCCCTGAGGAAGAGGATGAAGAAAAATGTGAGTTCGGGATTAGGACGCACCAGGTAGGCTGGGTGGGAGGTGGTTTTGGAAGGTCTCACCTGAGAGTAAGAACAGAGACCCTCAGTTGAGTTCTTCCTGTGTCCCAAGCACTGAGAGCCGTACAGACCACCCATTTTCTCACGAAATCCCTGGGGTGGCCTCCTTGATTATTCCCATTTTATGGATGGGCAGCTGGAGCTCAGAGAGCTCCTGTGAGCAGCCCTGAGCAGGATGACAAAGGCAGTAAATGGTAGAGAGCGGCCCCCAATGGGACACCCCCATTCCGTCTGGTTCCACAGTCCTCTTAGCCACCAGGACAGGAAACTCCCCCCCCTCCCTGCATTTGCTCGGGCCACTGTGTACACACACTCCTTTGCAGTGTGGTTTTGCTCTCTCTTCCCCCATGAACTGAGGTCCATTTCTCCACCCTCTGAATCTGAACTTGGCCATGTAACCTGCTTTGGCCGATGAGCCAATAACAAAAGACAAAAAGCTTAAAAAGTGCTTGTGCACCAAACTTCCCCTTTCTCGCTGCCAAGTGTCATTCTGGGGCCAAGTTAACCCCCAAGCTGGTCCCTCGGAGGAGGACAAGCACCATAGGAGAGGCCCCAGGCATTCCAGCCAGCCCGGCTGAGCCCCCAAGAGCGAGGACCACGCCACCGAGCCCCAGCCAAGCTGCCCAGACCACAAGAAGCATCCGATCAACCCATAGAATCAGGAGAAATAACAAATGTTTGCCACTTAAGGCACTGGGGTTTGGGGCTGTTTGTTAAGCACAGAAGGCTCACTGACACAATCACCAAGTAATCTTTACACTGCCTGTGTGTTGATAAAACACAATAAACTTGCAATTTAGAAAGAAAGATCAAGGGGGATGAGCATTGAGGAGGGCACTTGTTGGGATGAGCGCTAGGGTGCTATATGTAAGTGATGCATCAGTAAATTCTACTCCTGAAATTATTACACTATAGGTTAACTAACTTGGATTTGAATTTTTAAAAAAATAATATTAACAAAAAAGAAAGATCGGCCTGTGTTGGTGATTGCCCAGAGAAGAGTTGGGCCAGAACTCAGGCGGGGCTGTGGGATAAAGGAGAGATGGAAGATTCAAGAGCTATTTTAGATGTAAGGTCAACAGGCTTTAGTTACAGACTGACCCACGATTCGTCTAAAGGCGTCTGGTGTCGACAATAAATAGATTCTATTTGGAGCTCGCTGAGGGGGCGGATGTTTCCACGGACGACACGCAAAGTGGCCTGAGCCAGAGCAGTCCGGGTCAGTGTCACAGAAAATGCAAGCGCCCGAAAGGAAACTTTCTTGTGAGCCCGTGTTGTCTGCAAGAAGAATTAAGCGGGGGGTGCTCACCGCCCCAGCCTCCTGACTGGACCTGCCATTCCCACCTCCTCTGATGCCAGTCCCTGCTCTTAGCAACCCGCAAAGGCATGTAAATTGTAGCCTAGACCTTCCTTCCTCCCATCACCAGCTGACACTGTCCTCTCTCTCCCTCTGTACTGTCCACACATTCTAGATTTCAGTATCAACGGTCCTTCCCAGGGACATCTTTGCCGGCCACCTCGACAAGGCCGGGCACCACCGCTGCCCAGAATTCCCTGCGCTCCCAGACAGCATGTGCTACTGGCCTGAGCACTCCATGGGCTCGCAAGTGTGCCTGTCCTACTCCACCTCCACCACCGGGCACACCGCTTGGCACATCGGAGAAAGCCAGTGCCTATTTCCTGAATGAGAGAACAAACAAAACCATTCATGTGTCACATGTCCAAGATGTTTTCTTTAACAGGCTCCCTTCCACACTGCAGGCTGGGTCACTTTCGGGCACCCATGGCTTCCTGTGCTTATCTTCACTCATTTGCACCGGATGCCCAGCCCCAAACGGGCGAGCTTGCAACTGTGGGGCTTTTATAAACCACAACTGTTCCCCAGGTGTCGCCCACCTTCCCCGGCCTCCGTGTCTCCGCTCCTGACACCGCACTGGGGCGCTAAACACGCCAAGCAGGTGGTTACCCCACTCTGCACCTGCATCGCCCCATAATTCCACGTGCTTCCCTACCCTTCCTCTCCCAGGCCATTCGCCCCTTCATTTCTATCCATCCAACTGGCAGTCTCTGGGTATTGGCCCAGGCCCTCAGCAGCCAGCTGCGGGTTTAAACCAGGAGATTCGGAAGCGACAATCTACTCTCTACCACCACCAACTCTACCTGCCACATGGGAGATTAGGGCCCATAAATCATCCCTTCTTTACCCCTCACAGGGTATCACCACTGCCATGCCCCCTGACGTTCTTTTTGACATTCCTTCCCATCGTGCAATACAACACGACAAATCTCGTAAGGGGGTTTGTTCTCCGATCTTGTTTCTTTGGGGAGCAGAGGAAGGGCCTGGAAGCAGAACTCTACATGCCCAGGAGTGCGGCTGGCTTGCTTAATAAATCACGGCTTTCTCCTCCACGCGAGAAGTGATAATCTGGGTAACTGTGAACACTGAGTCCTGCGGAATAAAACTGCTGCCCTTTTAACGTACAGGTGTCTTTTCCCAGAGGCCGGTGGCCATGTCATACTCCAGAACAGTGTGCCCTGCTGCCGGAGGTGGTGACCAGGAGAGGCCGGTCAAGCCAGGCTCCGCGATGGTGGACGGACGGACTTTCTCTGAGTCTTAGTTTGCTCCCTGGTAATACGGACGCGGTACCTGGTTCAACTACTTTGCAAGGCTGTACTGATGAACGAGCAGATAAAGCCCAACGTGAAATCACCTTAATAACAATAATGATCAAGTAAAACTCGCAGTAGTAATAGTGGCAGACACCGCCCGTAACGGCTTATGGGCACTTTCCCAAACTAAGCCCTTGGTTCCCAAACGCTCAGCTAATCTTCACAATGATGGGATGTGAACTATTATTGGCATCATTTTGGGGATGGGTAAGCGGAGGCTTGAAGAGGTTAAGCAACTCGCTCAAGGTCACAGTCAAGTCTGGAGCTGACAAAACAACTCCTACCTGGACCAGCACCGTGTACTTCATGCTGGCGCTCACCGAGTCTCAGGTGAGCCCGGCAAGCTCGGTGCTCGGCCCCGGTAGGGACAGCAGCACACCCCTGGGCTCTGCCCGTGAGGAGGCCACCGTGTGGGGAAGGGGGTGCGGGCTCACAGCCAGCAGCCACGCCACCCTGCACCCCCAGGGGCGAGCCGGTCAGTGCATGAGTGGGTGGTTTCTTAATCTGAATTCCCATTCGGAACACAATGACCATGACCGTGGAGAGCGAGATCAACATGGAGACTGTCGGGCAGATCTGCCTGCAAAGGGGACAGGTGACCCAGACGTAGACAGGTGCAGGGACGGATCAGAAGGTGGCAGTGAGATGACCCAGAAACGCCTGGAGTAGGAGCTGGGTACCCGGAGCAGGGCTGCCGGCCAGCTGGGAGTAGGGTACAGGGCAGGGGACCCCGGGGTGTCCTGGCTGACTCGAGGCTGGAGGAGCCGAGTGGCCCCTTCCTGATGCAGCCACGTCTCCCCTCTCGTGGCCCAGGGGCTGAGGAAGGCAGCCAGGCCTGGTGGGGTGACATGGAGGGCTCTGCACCCGGCCGGAAGCACGCACGCTTGTCTTGGGAAGGCCGTTTGTCCTTCCATGCATTCCCTCCCCCCATGACAGGGCTCCAGCTGGGGGCGGGTCTCGAACTGAGTGGATTTCTGAATCCGGGGCCTAGGTGCTGGTCTGGGTCCTTGGGAGAGACTTTATTATTACCCACAGCGAGTGGACGGATGCGGACGACGAGGCCAGCACTGTCTAAGCAGCTTGTGTGCATGATTTCATTCAGTCTGCACAGCAGTCCTCTGTGCCTCCGGGGGGCAGGCTGATCCCCAGTTCACAGATGTGGAAATTGAGGCTCTGGAAGCACTAGGTCATTTGCCCAAGGCTGGCTGGGCTCTAAAGATCGTCTCCCCAGCTCACACCCACAGACATGTAAGTGGCGGGGGTGAGGGGCTCACTGGCTTGCACCTCCGCTCTGGGCTCCCCAACATCGTCGGTGGCTCCCAGCTCTCTGCAACGACTTCAACTTCTGGTTCCCAGCTCCAAGTGCGGTCTGTTCTCCAAGCCCAGAGAGATAAAGACAGGAGTACTTCTCCCGGGGGGGGGGGGGACAGACACCCCAAACACGGCTGGCGATCACTCCCAGGAGCCCCGGCCGTGGGGCTCAGGCCCCTCCCTCCCATCCACCGCGAGCCTCAGCCTGCTGGTTTCCCAACAAGGCGGGTCTGGCTACACCTTTCTAGAAGCAGGTAAAGAAACCTCGGTGGCACCTCATTACGAATAAATGAAGGTTGCTCAGAACCCCCAAACCACAGCCTTGCTGTTTGCCTCTCTTACACCCGCTTCCTCCAAGCACGTGCAGGGGAGGTGCCTGGCCTCGTCTCGGGGTTCCTCCACGGGGTCCCCTGGGCACTGGCTCTCTCCACCCTCCCTGCCGCTGTCGCCAGATGGCACCGTCTTCCAGCTCGAAGACTCTTCTCTGGGGCTTTCCCCCATCCTCTCCTGTTCTATTTATCCCAACTCCCAGCCAGGAAGATGGGTGGTGCTACCGCAGGGCACCATTGGGAAGACTGAGCCTCGGACCCGGAAGCCACCTGCCCCAGCCTCAGAGATGACAAACGGTGGTGGCCCCCGCGCACTGCCCCCGAGCCCGTGTTCTCCTGGCCATCGCCGCCCCCTCCGCCCCCAGGCCTCCCAGACAGGAGGTGCCCCCTGGGCCTTCCTTGTAGGGGAACCTGAATTCGCCTTCAGAGCAGGCGAGTAGCCTCCTCTGGGCCTCCCGGCCTCTCTGTGCTGCCCAGAGTCGGCTCAGACCTAGGAGGGATTGTGAAATGCGACGCCGGTGTCTGTTTTCCAGGCAACCGTGGCCTAATTAAGGAGGCACAACTACGTCCTTCTAGACAACAGTTTGTGGACGAGGGGAAAGGCGGAAGGAGGAAAGAAAGAAAAAGGGAAGTGGAGAAAGAAAAGTTCTGCTGACCATGGAAGGCTTGAGCCAGAGGACAGGGCTGGCGTCACTCGGAGTCCGTCCGTGCTGAATGTGACCCGGAGCGCCACCATGAACCGTCCTATTTATAGCCCTTTGAAATATGGCTTGTGGGGGGGGGGGGGCTTTGTTCTTCTGGCCTCTTATCTGATTCTCAGGAACAAAGCGAAGGGAGGTGGGAGGCAGGTTGGCAGGGGTGTGTTGGTGCGGGCAGCGAGACCAGACACACCGGGCCCAGGAACCCTGTGTCACGTGGGTGTCTTAGAGCAGGATCCGGGGACGTGGGCGAGGGGATATAACAGTGCCCCCCCCCCCAGATTCGACACAACCCGGGGGACCTTAGGTCACATGGCCAACCTCAATGAACCTCAGCCTTCCCAACTGTCCAAACACTGATAACACCGACGACCGCAGAGCCCTGGTCAGAACGTTAAATGAGCGCGAAATGTCCAGAACACGGCATTTCCTGGGCAGAAACTCCGGAGGGACAAGGGGGCAGACAGCCGCCGGGACTGACAAAACCCAACCCAGACCTGCTCACAGGGAGGGTCACAGGAGCCCGTGGGCAGGGGCGGCCCGGGACAGCGTGGGTGTAAGCGCGATGCCAACAGAGCAGCAGAGAGGGCTGGGGGC
Source organism: Cryptoprocta ferox (assembly GCA_028646485.1). Lineage (NCBI taxonomy): Eukaryota > Metazoa > Chordata > Mammalia > Carnivora > Eupleridae > Cryptoprocta > Cryptoprocta ferox. The sequence continues at coordinate 8,066,149 of CM053569.1, read as the reverse complement.
AGGGGGGCATAGGAGACCCGGCCGCTGGGGTCCCTGGCTGCTGGCCTGGTCGGGGGGGGAGGACAAGGGGGGCTCGCTCTCTAGGACACCCTGAGCTTCCCAAGTCGGGCGGAAACCCAGCGGGAAAGGCAGGACTTGGCAGCTGGCGACTGCGGGCTGGCTTCCCGCCCTGGCTCTGCCCGCCAGCGGGCTGAGGAATCACACAGGCCGGCCGGCCGTCTGAGCTGTCTGCTGAGCCGTGAAGTAGGGGGCACGGGATGTCCAAAACGGCACGTCCGCGTCTTAGCTGCCTCCAGGGTCCAGTGCCACACCCAGGCTTCATAAGCCCAGACCGCTTCTCAGCCTTAAATCCAGACAGCCCCAGCGCTGCAACCCTACCACCTCCTCCAGGAAGCCCTCCACGGTTGGAAGGGCTGGGTGGCGAAGAGCTTCCTGATCCGCGGAGGCGTCCAAGGGCCGCGTGTGGGGCACAGATCTCGCCATCACCAGCGGTGTTCAAGCAGACCCAGAACCACCGCGTGGGAGAGTGGAGGTGAGGAAAGCAATGCAGGGGGCCCTGGGCAAGGGGTTTCTACACTGGAACAAGGATCACGATCCAAGCGCATACATAGCAAGCACTCTGAGTGGGCGCCCTGCAGGGCACCGTTCTAAACGCTTCCGAAGTACCGACTCATTTAGTGCTCATTTAGTACCTACCGGGAGGTGGGCACTATTACCCATATTTCATCGATGAGGGATGGAGGCACAGAGAGGTTAAGCAACTCGCTCAAGGTCACACAGCTAAGAAGCAGCGGAGCCCGTGCTTTGATTGAGTGAATCGATGAATGACTCAGTAGATGAATAATTGAAATCCTGGAATAGGGGAAGGTTAACCAAGGGCGCCACTAAGCCCCTGCAAATGCTGGGATCTTACAAGTCTTTCTTGTTTCACGCTCTGTAAACGTGCAACGTCTGCAATGTGTTATCTTTCCATCTACTCAAACACACCTTCCTCCCACCCGCTCCGGAAACAGTCACGGCTTCTGACACCGCAGCTCACCCTTCGAGAAGAAGAGAAACCTCCTTTACTTCACCCCCGGGGCGGATTCCCAAGGAGGCCGAGATATCCCAGGATTCAACACTGTGTCCGGGCCAGTAAATGTGTTCACCTTCTCTGGATGTTTGGCATGGTGTAGACACGCGTTTAATTTTTACGATCCTAGAGGTCACAGGTCGTTTTCGCTTAGTTCCGTTTGTTCCCTGTCATAGGCAGAGACAGAAAAATAGCAGCAGACCTTAAGTCGGGACCAATCCTTCAAACCCCTCTGAAAGGCATGTTTTTCACTTGAAATTTCTAGCAGGCGGTGGAGCGGGACCTCGCTGGCTTCTAATCTCCCCTTTGCATTTTACTTTCCTTTTTTGGCCAGAAGACTGAGGTTTCAGATTTAAGATTTTGCCGTAGGAACAACCAGGAATACCCCCCACAAGGACATTCTTGTTGGCGGCAGCTCGTATGTTTCCCAAGCAAAGGTCTTTATTCACCAGACTCTCCACCAGGTGGTAGGATTAACAGTGTTTTCAGGGAAGAAGAACAGCAGCTCTTTCTCTCCATTGTGAAGACGTTATTAAAAGGGAACTTTCCAGGGTTGCAACAGCAACCTCCTCCACTAGTCGTTTTCCTTGGAGCGGGTGGCTCAGGAGGCACCTTCCCTGGGAGCTGGGTGGGCCTGCACGCCTGGTGACAAACTGTAGGCTAAGCCTTCCTGCTCACAGTCCTGTCTCCGACCCCCGCGGGCTCCCAGACCTTCCTCCATCCCCAGGCACCATGGAGATCTCTGAATTCCATGTATGACCACAACCCAAAGGATGAGTACTTGTAACCAGCGACACAGGGTTCCACCGGGAGGCATAAAAATCCAGTAAGTCTAGCACGGTTAGCTCAATAACCACATCCCACCGGCACCAAATGGTGAAGCAGGGAAAAGTCTAGGAGCCCCACCTGGTGGGAAACAGCATGCAGAGGACAATCAGGACCTCCCCCCCGCCCCAGAGAAGATGCTACAGAACCGGGTCCCGTTGCCATGGCCATTGGGTGGGACTTGGGGCAAGTGGCTTAACTTCTCTGAGCCTCAGCTTCCACCTCTGTAAAATGGGATTAGGGGGAAAATACAAGCAGTGACTTTACAGGGCTGTTATAAAGACGAGGAAAGTAACATTAAAGGAAGGGTCAAGTCTGCTGATGGGAAGTTTGCGTCCTGGCCCGGCCAACGCGGAGGTGCTGATGGTAGGCCCCGGGCACATGGGAACCCAAGATGGCCATCACGTAGGCTTCGCAAGGAAACCCTTGGGGTTTTCTGGAAAACGCATCAACTGAAATTATATTCTTTGAAATCCTTCTCAAGGACGGAAGGCACAGAGTAACCTCTTTGCTGCCGGACAGTCAAGCAGTTTACCCTGCAAAAGATGTGTAAGCAGGATTCCTAATTCCCAGGCTCCTCCGGTTGTTCCTCTCCCTTTCTCTTATAAATCCCGTTCACGCCTTTGTTCCCTGACTTTGACTCCATGGACCCGATGACTCCCTCCCCTTGACCAAATTATTTACATGCAAAATAACTACACGGTTGGGAAACCACCCAACTAAATGTCCGAGTTATTTGTGGACAGCTTCTTTCTGGAAGTTCCACTAGGCTGTCCCTACCTGAGTCTCACCAGCAAAACCTTACCCGAGCCCCTCCCCCAGACACCCCACTCCGACCCCGTGATGGGCCGTTCTGGCTTCTGGTTCCGGTTCCTCTGTACCCTCCTTGCGTGAACTGTAAACGGTAGCCGTGGCCATGGTCTTAACGTGATGTGGCCTCCCGGTGTCTTGGGCCGTGTCGTGTTATTATGATGATAAAGGTTGGGTCCCTTAAGTGGACTCGAAGATCGAATTAGGAGACTGAGACTTCGATTATGTTCCTTTGCTACTGTTCTCAGACTCAGCCAAGCAGATGCAGGGAGCACAGGGTGAGGTGGCGACAGCCAAGCCCCGAGGGGCAGGAAGAAGGGAGGTGATGACAGCAGGGTCAGAGCGCTGGATCTGCCTGTTCCCAAGCACGTGCCCTTGTGTCGACCAGGTCACCCGACTCATCTGTGCCGTTCGAGGTGGGGGGTGGGGGCTGTGAGGGATGAGCTGAGTCAGATGAGGCCACTGTCCTGTGCGGTCGTGTGTCGGAAGCCTGGGCTTACGCCTTCCCAGGGGTGACCCACTTTGCCCATGGGTAATTGCGGGCACACGGAAGATCTGCGTGCAGAGACCGTGTGACCTTGGGGAAGTCACTTCCTCGGCCACACGGGAAGGACCCTAACCCCAGGGTAGCAGCTAGAGGAGCTGGAACAGAGTCCAAACAGGGTCAGGGCCATAGATGCCAATGGCCGTGAACGCAGAGGTCGGGCGTTGTCAGAGGTATGTTAGCTCTCAGACGGCTGGCAGCTCTCTTAGCGCGTTACTGCAATAGCACAATAAGAAAAGGGAGGAAGACCGCAGCCCTGCATCACTGGGCCAAGCGATACGAGGGGTTTATTTTGGGCTCCAGGCTAGTCTTCCAAGGAAAGAGTTTTCTTTTCTTCTTTCCTTTCCTTTTCTTTCCAATGAGCCTTTTATTTCTGAAAAGGTAACTGCCCAATTAGATGGATTTTCGTCTTTCATGTGGAGTTGTTTTAGGCTTTTTGAGCACGAAACAATATTTTGGAGTCATTCCACCCTCTCCGTTAGAGAAGAAGCTGGGTTTGCTTTGGTTGTGTTTTTGGGGTGGTGTTTTTTTTTTTTTTTTTTTTTGGTTGGGTTTTTCTCAAGAGCCCTCTGCTAAGTAAATATTCATGAAGGGAATTTTTAGCCACTCTGGTCTGTTAGTTCAATGTGGACTCAAATGGATTTTTTTAATGCAGCAAAATCTATCACAATGACATCTATTTGGGTTTGATTTCTTTTTTGAAGGTAGCTGGTGAAATTAAAAAAAAGATTTTTTTTGCATACCCAAATTTGGACCTACCAAAAGTCATTTACAACCCAGATAATTGGGTTTAATTCCGCCAAATAATTTGGAACTAACGTTCTTTCCTTCTCAACTTCTCTGAATTGCTGAGATTGTTTAACTTGAATTTTATATTCTCTTAAGGTTCTAGAATCAGACTTAGTTAGATAACTTTTACCTATTTTACAGGAGAAAAACATATATATACACATACACACACACAGAGTCAGAAGAAATAATCCAAACATCCCCAGATGTTTTGGCAAGGAAAAAACTTTTTAAGATAAAAATATTCAAATAGTATTAGCTGAATATCACCTAGGCTACAAGGGCAGGAGGGACCACCACCCTCCCCCACACCGCATCTCTGAACCCTGACCCTTGGGGACAAAAGCTAACGTTTGTTGAGTGACTCACTTTTCACATCAACCCTTTGGAGTATCATCCCCATGACAGAAGCGGAAACTGAGACCCAGAAAAGGCAAATAATGATGATCACCTAGAAATAAGTGCTAAGCCTCAGGCCAAAGCCTTAATTCGGAGGCTACTCTCCTTCTCAAAGATGCTACTGAAGGCTTAAAGGTCTTCATAATAATATCTTGCACTTTAAAAAAAAATGTTTACTTATTTTTGAGAGAGAGAGAGAAAACAGGGGAGGGAGATAGAGAATCTGAAGTGGGCTCTGTGACGTGGGGCTCGAACTCACGACCCAGGGATCATGAGGAACCCAGGCCAGATGCTTAACCCACTAAGCCACCCAGGTGTCCCAACAGTATCTTACACTTGACTCTTCTTTCTTCCCAGGGGAATGGAGCACACGGGTTAAAACCTGGGCTTCCCCCAGAGGCATGGCCTGGAGCAAGGGAGTTCCGTCCTGCCTCCACTTTGTCCTTTGGGAATCCTGTGGCCACCCTGCCAGTGGCTGCGGCAGAATCAAATAAGAGGGCAGGTGAGTGCAAGATCCCCTTCCAGGGCGGTCCTGCCCCTGAGAGGCTCCGGCAAGCAGCTCTCTGGCCTCTGGCTGCTGCGTGGGCTCAGCTGCCGGGGCCCCAAGGATTGTGGAAGGCAGGCAGGACACAGCAAGATGACAACGTTATCTCCCAGGCTCCTCCCTGCCAGGTTGAGGAGAGAGGCTTTCTCCCAGGGCCCCTCGCCCACCCCCGTGGGTCTCTTTGGGGGGGGGGGTAGGAGACGGTGGGGGGTGGTAACTGGGCTCAGGTGCTGCCACATCCTCTGCTGGCTTCCCTTCTCTGTAGACATTGCTCCTATTAAAGTCTCTGCTCAATCCGTGAGTGCGTGTTTCCCACTGGGACCCGCAATGCTCCAGTGTTTAAAATACCGGCCCCTGTGCTGGGCACACCCCAAGGGCTTACTAAAAAGCAGATGCTACTCTATTATCAGGGCAAGTTCACGGCCTCCTCCTGTGGGCCCCTCCCAACTCTCCCGCGCAGGGTGGGAATTCTACACCGCCATCTACCAGTTGAGGAAAAGGGGAGACTCCAAGAGGTTCAGTAGGTGGGATAGGATCAGGACCGGGAGCCCGGAGTCCTGACTGAGGCCTAGGCCGGGGTCGCCCTGCCTGGATCCCCTCGACTCAGGAGGAAACATCCTGACCCCAAAGTCCCGTCTCTAACACTCGTCCCAGCGTTGACCCCGACAGACCCAGTCCACTCCGCGTGTGTCCAACTTTGACACAGGTCACACGTGTCGCTAAACCTGTCAGGCCACACAGGAGGGGCTCAGGGCACGGAGCGCCCTCACCCGTGCACGTCCCCGCCAGCCCTATCCTCCCTCCCCCAACTCCTGCTCCTGGTAATTCCCCATGTCAAGCCCTAGGGATAAAAAAAAAACTTCCAAAGTCTTTTTTTCTTTGCAACCCACAGGAATGAGAAAAGCATGCTGTTACGGTATAACCCCGTCATTTGGCCTCGCTTCTTCCAGTGGGGCTATTAACAAACCATTTAACATCAACACCAGCCTTGAATGTCAAGTGTTTTTCCATGAGCTTTCCAGAACTTTCCGCTGTCAGTCAACTCTTCTGTTTCCCCCCTCTGAATTCGGTGCCTCCAGCGAGCAGCACTTCCCGTGCTCCTCTGCCTGCACAGGCTCTTAGGTGGGGTCCCCAGCACTCCCCCACGCAGGACCTTTCATCCTCACCTGCATCCCGAGATAACCCACCTGCGCTTGAACCCTAGCCCCCAGGGTGCAGGGCCTGCCTGAGCTCACACAATGAGAGGTGGTCGTGTGCCTGAAAACCTGGGCACTGCCCCCCACCTGCTGCCGGCCATGCTTTTTAAAACCCCCTCTCCCAAGGCAGCCATTTAACCCCGGCATCAAGTTTACGGGCAAGGATGAAAGATAAAGCACAGAATTTTATTTTCTTGAAGCGAAAGCAAAGCAGCTACTGTCTGTTTGACACGCCGTCACTGCACTGCCCATAACCCCTGGGAGATTGCAATGCAGGGACCTGCACTCTGGCTGGGCAGCAATGATGAATCCCACCCAAGCAAACCACAAATCGACACCTACTGCAGGAACGGGGCCAAATCACTGAGGCCCTGAAATCCCAGTCCCCTCACCTCTGCAGAACCACGCAGAACAGACCTCCATCCAGGCTGTTATTTCATTTTACTTTATTTTTCTTGGGCACGCTGGGCGCGCACCACTTTAATTAAATACCAGATCTATGCAGTCAAGAAAATACCTACGCTTCCCTGCGGTGTGACTCCCCTAGTTATTCAGCCTTTGTCTCCTCAGTGAATTCAGGCAGGTCCCTTCTCTGTCCCAGCCCTCTCTCCACAGGCAGGTTCCCACCCTGTACAAACCATACTGTAACTAACTCTTCAAGTGCACCCATGCACCTCCCCTCCACGCCGTGACCTCTGCGGGATGGTAAGGGTCAAGGATCCATCACATGTTCTTCCAACTCTGTATTTCCAGCATCGTACAGGGTGACCAGAACCTAGTAAGTTCCTAATAAATGCCGGATCAGCTGAAATCAAAATAATCCATCCAACAACAAGATCCAAGAAACAATCAAACCCCAGGCTTCCCGAGGAATGTTGGTTTCCAATAAGGAAACAGACACTTAAGTTGAGGGAAAAGAACAGAGTTATGGGGAAGGAGAAAACCCAGGGCACTCGCTAACTCGGGGATGATGAGACCAACCGGTGTTCTAGATCACCTCTGTCACTCGGGGTCCCCTGACTTCCCCTCTGGGCTTCAGTATTTTTTAATTAATATGAAAGACTTAAAACAATTTCTATGAACATTATCAGCTCTTGGAGAGGAAACCACATTGGTCCTGGTGAAGTGGCCAAGGCTCCTGTTTGCCATACACATCATCGGGATTCCCCCAAAACGTCACCTTGGCTCTGCCCAGTTTCAGACCCCTGGAGTCTGAAACCTCTGGGGCGTCTCTCAATGCTCAGTGCTAAGAAGTGCTGGCGAATGACTTTACCAAGCGGGTATGGGCTCTGGGAGTCCGGCGCACTCTCAGTGAGTAAGGGAAGGGAAGCGTCATTGCACAGGGTGGCCCTGTTGTCTGTGAGGCCAGGAATGCCCAGAAGGTTCTGAGGATGGAGCAGGAGCAAAAACAAGTAGGGCGCAGGCTGTCTTCACGAAGGAAGGTTTTAACGGCCCCAAGGCCATGTCAGCAGAACTTCAAGCCTCTCATTTTGCAGAGAGTGAAACTGAGACCAGAGCCTGGAACGGCTAGGTGCCAAATTACAAAGCAGTTGCGCACTGGCTCTGGGACTTCCTCTGGGGCCCAAGGTTGGGCTCCTGTGCCCAAATTCGAGAAGAGAGCTCTCACTCAGATCCTCAGGACCGCAAGGTGGGAGCGAAGGTTACACATGCATTCCGCAACTGAACAAAGTGCATGTGAGCCTGATTCTAGGATTCTCTGTGACCAGGCCAGCTCTTCCACTGGTGGTGTTTGTCCTTTGTGTCTATAGGATTTACAGGGAAGCAGGATAAGATCACTGGTGGATTTGTTTTACTTTACTGTGGTTGCTTTTCGTGGTGTGGGAGGGAGCCTGGGGAGAGGGTTAAGGTTTAGATTCCATAAGGCAAAGCCCTGTCCAAATATAACTCCTCTGAGTCAGCAGCCCGCCCCACAGAGCAAGGGACTCGAGCGAGGGGAGCTGACCAGGAGGTCAGCTGACCTCCTTTGACCAGGAGGTTCAAAGACACCCCTTCCTGGAGGTGGAGGGTGCTGCTGAGAACTTGCCTGCAGGAGATATCCTGGCCTGGGGGCTGCTTGGTGCAGAGGGGAGACAGAGCCCATCCCACCCCCCAGGCTCCAGGATCTGCAAGGACCCCTCACTGCCAGGCCCCACCACACCTAGGGGACCAAAGGCTCCAAACAGTCAATTCTGTGGAGGTCCCTGACCTCAGGGGGTTGCTGATATGCCCAACTGGGGAGCATGCCGAGCCTGTCCCGGAGCGGGAACACAGGCCTGAGGTCAGCAAGCAGGCTACTCAGAAGTCAGCTTCCGCTGCAGGGGCAGAGCACACGAGCAGAATCCACACCCCCTGGAGAAAAAAAAAAAAAAAAACCCTCTGCCATTTGTTCTGGCAACACTTCCTGTTTTCTCCTTAGCCCAGGGCTCAAGAGGCCTCCCCCGGCTGGCCTGGCCCTCCGGGGAGTGAGGTGAGGGGAAGATCCTGCTACCGCCCGGCCCTGGCCTTGCCCCAGCGGTAAAGCCTGGACAGCAAATGTGAGATTGGCAAAACGCAGGGACAAGTACATCGCCAGGCTCGTGGGGTTGCTCAAAGGCGCAGGAAGGGGCCCCCTACTCATTCTGTTATTTATTGATTTGTTCAGCAGAAATAAATTTTTTGGAAGTTGAGATTCCTTTCCCCAGACTTTTAGTCACTATATGTGAATATGCACATATAGTGTGAATGTGTGAATGTGTGTATCCATACGTGCACACATATTCACACACGATTTTATGTAACACTCTGTACAACACATTTGTAAGGTGATAGTAACGATCCCATTTTACAGATGTGAAAACTGAGATTCTGAGAGTTCAAATCTCAGGCTCCAGTGTCACAGAGGGAGATGATGAAAGACCCGGATCTGCGGAGAGGGTGGGGGTGTGCCGGAAGGGTCAACTCCGGTCGACCTTTTCAGCCAACTACGGGATTTCAGAAAATGGTCAGGCTATGGCTTTGGGGGATGGAAGAGGAGGTGCAGACCGGTACCTCCAAGGAGCCCAGGCAAGGTGCCACCGCCGGTGCCCCTTCCCCACCTCGGACCCAGGCAGCAGTTTCCATAACAGCCTGCAGGGGGCAGTGCGCCTTGCCTTTTGCGAACCTCCTGGGCGCCCTTACGCAGCTCCAGGGAAGGAACACCAGGCGGCTCCGCCCTCCGCTTCTAAACAGCCCAGTTTTGAACTCGGCACGTAGTAGGTGCTCAAAGCACGCCTGGAAGCCCAAAGGCCTTGATTAGGGGGATGAACGTAAATTCGGTAGTAGAAATGGAGAGGACAAGGCGAGAAGGGGACGTCCCGGCCGCTGCCAGCGCATGTCCATCCAGGGGCCTTTTCAAACAGCCTTAGTCCCTACTGTGTGTCAGGCGGGGTGGCGACCACTCCTGGTCGACCTCGTTCTCCGCTAATCTCGTTCTCCCCGCACCCCTCCGCTCCTCCCCCCTCACCAGCCAAACACACACTCAGCCTTAGTGGCGGCGGAGGCTCGCTGTCTCCCTAGGGGGCCATCTCGGGCCAAATCCGCGTGGCGAGGGGACCCGCGAGGGAGGTGAGCCCGAAGGAGCGAGGAGTCCCTGGAGGTGGGCAAGTGAAAGCCCGGCGGCCGCCCGGTGCGGCCCCGCGGCAACGAGGTCGCTGCCCTCAGGGAGGAAGCCGGCTCCCTCTGCGGGACACACACAGTCCTCGAGACGCAGTGACCCGCCCAGCCCCCACCGCTCGCGCACTTCTGGGCGCGCACGTGTCCGCCCGCCGAGCGCCCCCACCAAGCCCTGCGAGTGGCAGGCGCAGGCCAGGACCTTCGGGTAGCAGGCTGGAAGGACTCCGGGCTCCGGCCGCCGATCGGTACACAGACGCTGCAGACGCCGGTCCCCAGAGACCCGGCCGGGGACACGGAGGAGGCAGCCCCGGCGCAGCCTCAACCCCCATCTCAAGTTCAGCCGCGCTTCCTCCCGCAAGGTCACGCTCAAACACACTCACGCTCGGCGAAAGGAGGAGCTCAAAGTTGCGCCACGGTCCCGATTCCGAATCTAGCCGTAGCCCCATCCGGGCGCTCTGCCCCCGGGTCACCGCTGCCCGGGCCCTGCGCTCTCCCAAACAGCGGCCCCTGCCGCGCGCAGGTCACACACCCACGAGACGCAGACAAGTTGCTAACTTTTGTCAGATTATTTCGTTGCAGCTGCGGCGCCTAACGGGGCTGGGGCGGACTCAAGAGTTTCGAGTTGCCACCAGCACCACCCCCGCCACGCTCCCCTGCGCCCACCCAATACCTCCTTGCCCACCACGCCACGTCCAGCTGCCTCGTCCCGGGCGCCAACTTCTCCTTCGTCTCCGGAGCAACGTGGGCCGGCGGCGTCCCCGGGGGCGACGGCCAACTCCCGGATGTCCTCCGGCTCGCAGCGGATTTGGAGCCTCGATCGGTACCCTGTCCCGCCCCAGCTGGACCGAATCATCGGCAGCCTCCGCGTGCCCCCGCGCCCCTCGCTCCACTCGAAAGCTCCGGAGTCAGCCACCCCGAGGGGACTCATCCCACCGGCGGCCCCCCTGGCCGCTTCGCCCTCTGGCGGCCCGGACCAGGGAGATTCCAGCCTGGCGCCGGTGCAATGTCACTGGGGCCACCCCGGGGACCGCTGCCCCGGACCTGGCGCCAGGCTCCCCGCGGAGGTCCCAGCAGCCCTTCCAATAACGGCAAACGATCCCGGAGCCCCGGCCTCTTCCTCGACCTCCTCCCTCTCCCGAAGACCTCGGTGACGCCGTGGCGAGGGAAAGGGTCTCCCTACGCTTGTCTTCCTCCGGGCGCCTGGGGTCTATAGTCCCGCTTCCACTGTCAAGCCCTCCTAGACCCCTCCCGACCACCTCTGTTCCCGGCTCCGAGCCGGCACCCCTCCACTTGGAGAACACACTCGAAACTGCCCGAGCCCCAACTCCGGCGGACGCAGCCCCCCGCGCACCCCGGCTGCGCTGGGCTCGGCGCGCTCACTCACCGCAGCTGGAGACACGCTGGAGTTTCCGCGGCTTTGGAGACGAGGGGCTCCGAAGAGACTAAAGTGGGGGGGGGTGTCCCGAACACTGGCCCCCTTCCCCGCTCACATCGCCCCGTCCTCCTCTCCCTCCTCCTCTTCGTCCTCCTCGTCCTCCTCTTCCTCCTCCCTCTGGTCTTTGTCTTTGCAAAGTGTCGAAACTGTCTGGCATAGTGGAGCTCCGCCGGCGGAGGCTGGAGCCGGGGAAGCGGGGAGGCGGGGTGAGGCTGGGAGCGGTCTCGGGAACACCTTCCCCCGGGTGTCACGGGAGGGGCAGGCGGGCGGCCGGGGAGGGGCCGCTTCCCTGGCCGGCCGGGGCCGGGAGCGGGGCGCGCCGGAGCGGGGCGGGCGCCTGGGCCGCGCGCGGCCCTCCCCTTCCTCCGCCCAGTGCCCGCCCCCCGGGCCCGCTCCCCCCCCCACCTCCCGCCCCCCGCGCCCCCTCCGCCCGCTCTCGGCTCGGCTTTCGGCTCGCTCGGGGCTTCCTGCGAGCGCCGGAGCCACGTGGACCGCGGCCGGCGCGGCGGAGGCCAGGCTGGGGAGACGCCGGAGGCGGCGCGGGGACCGGATCGCCGCCCCGGGAGGGCTCTGCGGGGACAGCTCCGCGACGCTCCGCGCGCCGAGGCCGCCGCCCACAGGCTGCAAAGACTAGGGAAGAACCGCCCGGAGACGCGTGGGGGTCAACCCCGGGGAGGAAGGCGACGGGCGCCCGCCGAGAGGACGCGGCGGGGCCCCGAAGAGCCCAAGTCGGGCGCGCGCCGTAGAAAAGAAGGGGCCGACACCCTCTTGGCGACCGGGCAAAGCCTTGGACTTCCGTTAAGGGCGCGGGACTCGTGGTGGGATTCAGGGAGGGGCAGGGGAGGAGAGCGCGGCGGGGCTGGGGCCCCGGGAAGGCCCGAGCCCGGGCCCTGTTCCGAGCCGCAGAGCGGCCACCGCGGCGCGGTCCCCGCCCCGGCGCGCCTGCCCGCCGCGGGTTCTTCCTCCCAGCCCCGGAGGCTGCACCGCGGTCCGGAGCAGGGTGAGCGCCAGGCAGGGGCAGGTCCCAGGGCGGCCTGGGGCTGGGGGCTTCTGGGACCGGACCCCCCTTTGGGCCTCAGGTGTGGTGTGTGTGGGTGGGTGGGGGGTTGCCTTTTCTCCTTTACAGGGAAGCGGGGGCAGCGGAGACATCTTACTCAATGGCCGACTGGCAGTCTTAGAGACTAAATGATAGACACCAGGTTTAAGAGGCATTAAAGACGTGTGACTGTACGGCTTTCATTCCCTTACAGGGACTTCACCTCTTTTGTAACTTCTCTGAGCAATGCTAAGAGGAAAGAAGCACAGCGTGGCCTAGGGGGCACTTCATTTCTATCGGCTTCCATTTCTTCCTTGGAGAGGTCCGCCTTTGGCCGTGGAAGGGGAGACAGCTCCCTAGCACATCATTCACGCGAGCGTGCTTCAGACCAGGGCCCGCGGCGTGGGACTTGCTGCTTCCGGTCCTGTGTTGCACCCATTGGATGTGTGATCTTAGGCTAGTTACAGAATCCAAGCTTAGGTAGCCCTGTGCCTCAGTTTCCTTTCTGTGAAAATGGGCCTGATAACTGTCTATCCCATAAGGTTGTTCTGATAATCAGGTGAATCAATCCATGTTGAACCCTTACAACTATGCTTGTCATATAGTGGGTGCCCAATGAACGTTGGCATTCGTGAATGGTGGGCCCTCTGGCCTGAGCCCCTACCCACAATGCGGGGGCGGCCCACCCGGAGGGGAATGGGTAAAGGCTGGTCCAGGAGACTTCTCAGCCTTGAAGGAGGAAAAGGGAGCTATTCAGAGCAGAGAGGCGTAGAAAAGGAGCAGATTGAAAAAGAGGAGAGAGTATGAAAGTTCATCACTAGAAAATTAAGGAATTAGTAATTAAGACTGCGCCGTTTTATCCTAGGTGAGTCTGGAGAGAAGACCAGATTGGGCAAGTAAGTGGTCCCCAAACACCCCGCTTGCTGGTTCCACTTTGCAGCCAAGAACCAAAAACGGCTCTTCGTTGCAGCCCTGGGCTCTTGGCAGTTACCCTAGGTGACTCCGCAGTGAGATGGAGATTCCTAATTAAGTGACTCTATGGTGAAGCATGCATAAGTCACCACCTTATCTATAAAAAGATTTACATCGGAGGCACCTTTCCCCAGTCTTGGATGGGTTAACCTGGCCAGGCTTTTTCTTCCCCGCTTCCGTTCTGTGTACAATATATTTCTTACCAGGTAACAGAGAGGGCCTCCCTCCCCCCCGTCTCGGGTTTGTCCTGCAGTTGTGATATTCCATGGACGGAGCACTTCCGAGGCCCCCGGACCTTTCTGGGAGCCCACAGCCTCCGGGGCTATGTGTGTGGTGGTGGTGGGGGGGTGTCAGGGCATTCCTCATTGTCATCCTGAGTGTGTCTCCCGACATGCCCTGCCCAGTACAGCAGCCACAGTCATTACTGGGAGTGTCTGCGCAGTGAGCCCCCCCAGGGAGCCCTGACACTGATTTAATGCTCACCGCCGGGCCCCCCCTCCCCCCATGTGTTCAGAGCAACTGCAAAGCTCTCAGTAATAATGGTGAAGGCAATTGATTTCAGCCTCTCCCGGCCCTCTTTCTTCACATCAGAATGGAAGGATCCTAATGGGCCCTGATGCTATCTGGGTGATTGGGCAGAAAAGGGCCACCTGGCTTGTCAGTGGTGAGTTCAGAGCTGCTGGGCACCGGCCCGTTTGTTTTGGGCAGTGCTCTACGTACTGCGGTTTGGGGGCCTCAACTTTCCTTAGGTAAAAAGAGGTAATAGGGGGACGTGCTGACAGAAGCCGAAAGGAGAAAGACAGCCAGGCTTCCTGGCTCTAGCTCTGGCTCTCTTCTCCTCCCTCCCCTGTCTCTCCCTCCGCTTGCCCCCTCTCTGCTCTGTTCGCTCCCTGCCCACAGTCCCCTTCTGCTAAGTCCTGGGGTCTGCCCTAAAATCTTCTTGGTGTCTGCAGCCCCAGCCCCTCTGTACGGCGTGGCAACTGTCAAAACAATCCTAGTTTCACAGTTTCGCTTTCCACTGCTCATCTCTTCTGCATTTTAGTTTTTCCAGAAGAGGAATCTGATTGGCAGGCTTCACCGGGTCATGGGTCAACAACCCAGTGGTGAATGGGCCGCCCAGGCAGCAAGTGCCTCCCTGAAGAGTAAGCATGTGGAAGGTGAACTATGCATTTTGCATGACGGGGAATGCAGGACTCATAACCCCTCAGCCCCCTTCCAGTTCTGAGAATCTTGGGGACATTTGAGTCAGCAGAACTGTTACGCGGAATCACACACTCCACACTGCTCACGTGTGTTAGACCCAACATCCACGCTAAGGCAGCTGATTAATCTTGTCCAGTCGTGACCACACTGACTTCTTTGCCAGAATTTGGCTCAGAAGCCAATTAATATGTATATATTATACATATAATAAACATATCTGATTAATATGTCAGATTAATCCCTGTTTGGATCCACAAGATAAAGAGAGAAATATACTTGTGTTTTCTAGGAAAGGAGTCCTTAAGAGTTAAGGCCTGGGAAGCCTCTCTTTATTTCCAGCTGGACATGAACATGACAGTGTTTTTAACTCCGTTTCTCTGGAAGACCTCCGGTACCCATGAGGGGAGACAAACTGAAGCCAAGTAGATCTAGAGCCCTGATCACACCGTACCTGAAGCCTGCCTCTAGACTTTCTGTTGTAATCGTCAGAACAATTATTTTGTTTAAGCCACTTTAGGTCATGGTTCTGTTACTTGCTGCCAGACGCTTGATAACCATACACAGCTGCAGCCAGTTTCATTTTTCCCCCAAAGCGCCTTCACTGCCCCCCAAGGCATTCCCAAGCTCAAAACCCTTAAATCTTCAATGGCTCCCATTGTCCAAGGATGTCAATCCAAACTTCTGAGCCTAGTAGTTAAGGTCCTCCTTGATGTGGTCTCACTGAAGATTTCTCTCTCATTTGGTCCCCGTATTTCTCTTTATGAGCCTGTATAGCAGACGTGATGATTCAGCCCAGGAGCTCTGGTTCAATTACATGTTGTTATGTCCTTGGAATCAATATAGACCTCCATCTTGCTGGGCCAGTGAAGATTTCGCTAACCGCCATCCTGGGGCTCCTGCGGTGTAGACAGATCCAGAGGTCTAATGCAAGGCTTGGAACGAGGGAACTCCGCTTCCTAGCACTGATCATTGTAACCGCAGAGCTTTTGCGGTTCTGGGCTGCAGGACCCTTAACCACGACTTCTAGACGCTGTAGACACCGGGTCCAGCCCTCCTGGATGTGTTCGCTTCCTAGTGCTACCATAACAGGTCACCGTGAGCTGGTGGCCCCAAAACAGCAGACATGTATTTTCTCACAGCTCAGGAGCCCAGAAGTTTGACATCAAGGTTTCATCCAGATTGGCTCCCTTTGGGAGCCCTGCGAGAGAATTTGCCCTGTGCCTTCCTCCCAGCTTCTGGGGGCTCCGGGCAATTATTGGCCGTGGCTTGTCGATGATCCCTCTGATATCTGCCACTCCTTCCCTCTGATATCTGCCACCCCTTCACATGGCTGTATGTGTGTGTGTGTCTGTGTGTCTGTCTGTCCTCCTTTTGTAAGGACAGCGGTCACCGGATACTTGGGGCCCACCCTAACCCACCACATACTGGGCTAAATTCTGGGCACATGGAGGTGGGCGCAACACTGTCCCCGCCCGGCAGGAGCACACAGTTTGGCAGGGGACGGGCATGGCTGGTGATTTCACCACACTGGGGCGGTGCTGTGATTGGCTAACAGGGGTGTAGTGAGGTCACTTCGAGGGTGTTGGTTCACAAGCTCGGGAGCACTGGGAGTGAAATCTGAAACTGGCCCCATGCCCGGAAGACAGAGAGAGACAGAGGAGAGGGGCAGGTCACTCCACATTGGTAAGTGGCAGGTCAAATAAGAGAGAGAACGTACTTCTAAGTCGGATCTTGAGTGCCGCAAGATGAATAGATCTCTGAGCCCACCTTCTGGAGTCGTAACAGTTTAGAGAGAGGCCCTAAAATGAGGTTCGGTCATATACACCACCCAGGTGGTCTCACAGCAACACCTGCCCCTGAAGACGCCTCCCTCTGTGGGAACAGGGTGTGGGAGAGACCGCACCGACGTTCCAACGACACGGAGAGGGGTGAAGACCCTCCGCTTCCCCGGGGCCAGCTCTCGTGTCAGCTGGCGGTCACGTCCTCTCGATGACCCCCTCCACCAGAGGGCAGCTGCTGGGGACAGGTGTCCTGGGACCTCAGGGTGACCTAGGTGAGAGCGGGGGGTGTGTGCGGTGTGCAGGGTGCACGAGCTCAGCCAGTTCACGCACCGCCTGGTAAGCTGTGCGGAGCAGGCTGGGCTCTGCTCTGAATGCTGCCCGAAGCTCAGAAACTTCACATACCAGGCAGAAGCAATGGGGACGTGGTGACATTGCATGCTGGCCAGACCGCTTAGGCAGCCTCGTGAGGCTGGCGAGGGCCTGTCAGGACTGGAGGCAATGCTCATTCCAGTAATCCAGCAGAGGTCAGGGGTCTGAACTGAGGAAGGAGCAGAAGGGAGATCTGGGCAGGCAGCAGCCGTCTTTCATAGTGACACTAGCATGAACATGATCGGGTTAAAAGACAGAAAAATCTCTGATCCCTGAAGGCATGGCCACGGATCCATTCCCTCAGATCCTTTGTTTTGTGAGGGAGAACATGCAAACACGCTCAGCCCTATTTCTCGAAGGTACCATGGTGAGATTTTTTTTATTTAAAAAAAATTATTTAATGTTTATTTTTGAGAGAGAGAAACAGAGTGCAAGTGGGGGAGGGGCAGAGGGAGAGGGAGACACAGAATCTGAAGCAGGCTCCAGGCTCTCCGCTGTCAGCACAGAGCCTGACGTGGGGCTCGAACCCATGAGCCGTGAGATCATGACCTGAGCCGAAGTTGGACACCCATCCAACTGAGCCACCCAGGCACCCTGAGATTTTCTTTTTATTTGAAACCCAACTGCAAAAATAATTGACACTGAGTGGATGATGGCCATCTCTAGAATATGGCACCTCGGGCTATGGACCATGGAAGGAATGGTTTTCACGTGTCCCATTTCAGTTTTTTGTGGGACTTTTATTTGCAGCTTATTCTGGTCACCAATCCTGCAAAACATCCCCCAAACTAGAGGCATAAAACAGCAGTTCCTGCGTTTGATCATGGGTTCTGGGGATCAGGAATCTGGATGGAACCCCGCAGGGTGGGCTTATCTCTGCCCCACATGTCTGGGAAGCTGAGAGTAACTTAAACTTGGCTGAGAATGGCTGAGACTGGAGTTCTAGAAGGCTTCTTCACTCCTGGGTCTGGGATCAGGGATGAGTTGACTTGAAGACGAAACCCAGCATGCTCTGTCCACCAGAGCACATCCACGGGGCTTGGGCTTCCTGAGCCATAGAGGCTAGATTTTGAGACGGAGCATCCTAGGAGAACCAGGTCCCCCAGGAGAAGCCATAGGCCCTTCATGACCGAACTTCCAAAGTAACATAGCATCATCTTTGTGCTCTGCTCTTCCAGTCACAAGCCCGTTCAGAGACACAAGGGACGGGGTGGCGTGGCAGGCATTGGCACTCTGCAGGCAGTAGTGTGTTCAGGGCGGGGTCGCAGGACTAGATTCACAGGCAACGGGTGCTGGTGGAGACCTGGTGCGGCTGAGATCCCCTGGGGATGTTGTAGAAAATGAAAAGGGACAAGCTCGGAGCCCTGAGGACATGCTGATTGTCAATAAATGGTTATGGAATAAATCATTCGAGAACATAACTCTAGGTAACACCCCTAGGTCAGTGGCTCTTCATTCTGGCCTCAAGCAGGAGAAGGATCATAGCTAAGTCTCCAGGTACATCCTGGAGCTGGCCAAGGAGCGCTTAGGGTCTCCTCCTCAAACTTCACGGCATACAAGGATGCCTCCAGGAGGCTTAGTCTAAGCTCAGATTCCTGGCTCCTACTCCCAGAGATTCGAAATTCACCTGCCTGGCGGTGGGGTCCCGGAATCTGCCTTTTGAAACATCTTCCTTCTGAAATACAGCACCCCACTCAGCCACTCAACCCTAAATTCCAAAGGGACCATGGACAAAGTCTTTCTGATAAGATGTCCTGGCCCCCGGGTCTTGGCTCTGCTTCTTTGCAAGCCCCTGACTTTGGACAGTTTCCCTTTTCTGACCTCAACTTTCTTGTCTCTACCCTTGGGAGGTTGACGTAGAGCAATGCTTTCAAACTGTGTTCTGTCAAACCTAAGGGGATGGCCCATTGGGCACCCACCTCCATTAATCCATTTAGCAAATATTCATGGAATGGGTGGATACTGGGGATATTACAGGATGCATGATTAATTATCACGATGGAAGTTATTTCCAAAAAAAGAAGCACAACAAGGGGTAAGAGGAAGCTCACAAACATGGCTTCCAATGTGCGTGCCCTTCTCCTTGAGTTGCCATTTGGACAAACTGTTCCCGGGATTGAAACTATGGGCTTTGATCATCTTAAGGGTCCTTGCAGCAGGAAACCTTTTGTTCTATGATGTTTTTTCGGTGATTTTATTTCTGAGCAAAGTCAAAACAAGCAGAATTCAATGACTGGAGGTGAAATGTGTCAAGGACCCCAAGGTTAACACTTTCATTCTTGAAAAGAAATTTCAGGCTCTTTAGGAAACAGAAATGGTCTATAGCAAGGTTTTCTGACATTGAAGAACTAGCACCTTATCCTGGAAAACTGAGTTAAAGAACGGACTGGGAAGCTGAAAAGCAACCGTGTCTGCTTGCTGGAGGAAACCGCAGAGCAGACGTTGGGGGGGGGGTGCTCTGGACTCATGAGCCTTCCAGGTTTTGTCTGCAGAATGGGCAGATGGTACCTGGCCCCCAGAGTTGTTTTAAGGAGACAGATCGTATATAAAACATTATTAGCTCAGTGCCAGGTACTTAGTAAGCGTTCAATAAATGATGGCCATTATTAATTTAAGTATCTTTCTTATGCATATTATACTTGTCAACATTCCTGCAAATGTTTTATAGATGAGAACGGAAAAGTACTCAGCGTGGCAGTTGCCAGATATCAGCGTTCTGCCAGGCCAACTGCATCTCTCTGGGGGAAGAAAGCCCTATAATTCCCTCTTCTTTAAACTACATGCCCATGGTGGTGGCCTTGAAGTTTGAGTGTCCCTCCGCCCCACGCCCTCACCCCAGCGCCACCCCCCTGACCCCCCGAGGGAGAGCAAGTTACTTTTTCTCGGTAGAAAACAAGCCAATATCCAAATGTGGGGTAGAAGTTTTCCACGTTAAAGAAGAATAAAAAATAACAGCCAGAAATGTCGCGGAGAAATTACAAAGAAGCCCTGAAATCATCTCATTGTATGTTTTTGGAGCTGAACAGGTTAACGTTCCTTGAGACTAAACATGCATGCATCTTTCTGTTCTCTCTCTGTCTTGATCCTTCAAACAGTACAGTTGGGAATACCTCTATCACTTGGTAGTTTGTGAGGTGCAACTGCACATCTGAGCTTGGGGAAAACATGTGGCCACAGCTTCCTTATGTCTAAACTAAGGGTAACGATAGACTTCTCCCTCTAGGATGAATAGGGTGGTTATTAGCCGGGCACATAATCAGTGCGCAATAAGTTAACCATTGCTATTTTCACGTGTATTGATTTACTACGTACCTTGGCGTTCACTTATGTATTTTGAGCAACAGGCTCATAAAATATAAATTAATCCTAGCTTCTTGCATTTAACGATCTGCATTTAATGATTGCGGAGGCGGCTAAACCTACCGTGGTGGCATTGGGCTGGGAGCAATGGCCTCAGCTTTAAGAGATAGGACATCTGCTATCGATTTGGGGTATCAGTTTGGTAAAATCATGTGAATCATCTGGGGTGCCTCAGGGCTGTAGTCTATAACTAGACACGGAGGAAGGCGGAATTCCGTCAGGCAGTCAAATAACTGACTGGTGAAGAATCCTGTCCAGGCGGGGGAAGGATCCAGAATTTCACCTACACACATCAGGCGTTTAGGATTGGGTTTGACAACGGAAAACCCCACATCACAGTGGCTTAATCGGGTAGAAGTTAGTTTTTCCCTTTACCAGGTCCTGGCACACAAGGTTGGTATGACCTTGTATGGGGTCAGGGACCCGGGCTCCAGCCAGCTCGTTTCTTCACGGTTGAGTGCACCATCCACCCCAACTTGATTTCCTGGTCCAAGTTGGCTGCTCCAGCCCCAGACGCCAAATCATTATTCCAGGCATCCAGAAGGAGATAGGAACATGCCCTTTACCTTTAGATTCATCCTACAGTTGCCCACATCTTCCAGCTGCCTAGCTGCAAGGGACCCTGGGAAATGTAATCCTTAGCCTGGGAACACACACTGTGGGGAACCGGTATTTGGGGACAATTAGCAGTCTGTGCTGCAAGGTTAGAAGAGGTTAGATCATTCAACCTAGATCCAGGGGCAGGAGTGCAGAAACTAATCCCAGGTGCACCGTGTGGACTTGGAGTCGCTTGTTGCCATAGTGACTAGAAAAGCCTGACCGTGCCAACTGTCATGAAGAAAAAAGAAATCGTCCTTGTCCCTCAGCCCCTGTGTTCTGGCGAGAAATCTCTGCTCCATAATTTCGTAAGTTTAGGTCGGGACTCGCTTGTGATGTTAAAACGACTTGTTTATTCTCCTAGCGCCCAACACTCCCACCTGGCAAAGCTCAGAATGTATTCTGCGGAGTGAGGAGAACGTAAATCCCAGAAGTCAAGTCTGTGGGGCAACCAGCATACGGCTGGTATTTGAAGTTTGGAGTATAATTAAAAAAAAAAAAGGTTTTGATACATTAGAATCAGATTAGCCTGATAATGCCAATTAAAATGTAACTGAGCAGTGACGTAATGTAGACTTGTAAGTTTTCATTGGAAAAATTTCTTTAAAAATTAGACAGTGTGGGGCGCCTGGGTGGCTCAGTCGGTTAAGTGTCTGACTTCGGCTCAGGTCATGATCTCGTGGTTTGTGGGTTCGAGCCCCGCCTCCGGCTCTGTGCTGACAGCTCAGAGCCTGGAGCCTGTCTTCCGATTCTGTGTCTCCCTCTCTCTCCGACCCTCCCCTGCTCACACTGTCTCTCTCTCAAAAATAAATAAAACATTCAAAAAAAATTTTTTTAAGTTAGACAGTGTGCCCTGTTAGATTGTTTAGAAGACTCCGAGAGGCTTCACACTTGGTTATCAGTTGAATTACTACTTCCCTAGATGTTTTAAATACTTTGGAAGGCTTTTGTCACATCAGTTGAAGCAATGGAAAAGATTTAATGAATCGAGTTGTTATCTGGGCCCACTGTTTGAAGTAATTTAGGATTCTTTAAACATGGGACAAGGGACTCCTTGAAAGTAATTGTTAAAATATAGTCGGTGTTAAAAGAGACTTATAAGTTGGAAGATCTAAGGAAAATGGGGTTTTTACTGATTTTCCTATTAAAATGTTTTTAAAAACTCAGTTTTCAATTGTGCAAAAGTTGTCTTGTAACACTAGTAGTATAATAATAATAATAATAAACTCAAAATACCCACTTCAACTTTTTCCTCTTTTTATTTATTCATGTCCAAAATAAAAAAGCTCTGAGGTGCCTGGATGGCTCAGTCGGTTAAGCGTCTGACTCTTAACCAGAGTTAAGAGTGACTCAGGTCACGATCTCATGACTTGTGGGTTCGAGCCCCACATTGAGCTCTGTGCTGGCAGTGCGGAATCTGCTTGGGAGTCTCTCTCTGCCCTTCCCCTGATCTCTCTCTCTCTCTCAAAAATAAAAAAATAAACAAAAAAAATTTTTTAAAAAGGTTCTGGGAATAATTTATTTTTTCTTTTTATAATAGAACTTTTCTGTTTCCTTGTTTATTGCCTCACACTAAATCCTATGTCGAATCCCCCATTGGCCTTTGTGTTGAGAAATGAGTCTCCCCCAGTCCAAGTAGATTGAGGAGGCTTCCAGAAAAGGGACCCTCCCCATTTTTAGTCACAAGGTGACAGGTGTCCCCCATGAGGCCCATCACGCGTGTCACTTCCCCGAATAGCCCATTCTCCATTCCTTTCCATGCCAAGCACTGGACTTTGCCTTCTGCTTCTTGTTTCTCAGCATAGTGGTAAAAAGCATTGATTCAGAAACCATATTTTGTGTGTTCCAGTCCCGGCTCGGACGCTGCCTAGACCTTAGGTTTATTACTGAACCTCTCTGAATCTCTGTTTTTTTGAGCTATGAAATCAGCATCATAATAGCATCCACTGTAGTATTTAGTATTGTTGTAAATATTAAGCACGTTCCTAACGTAAAAGTCTTGAATAGTGACTGACAGATAGTGGGTGGTCAGTATACGTTTATTATTATTATTGGCTAGTTGTTGAGCCTCCCGTTCAGCTATGTAGAATGAACCCACATATTTCCATTGAATTCCTTTTGTCCTCCTTCCTTTTTAACCGTGGACTATTTCTGTTCCTTGCGAGCAATATTTTCTGGTGGAAACAACCCTAGTGTAAAAAAAAAAAAAAAGATACCCTCAATGCAGGGGAAGGGGGCCCTTGGACCTCCTTTACCTGCTATGGCAGCTTAAAATCCCATCCGTGGGTCATGGACACAGCTTGAGACCCACCGGATCCCGTCACGTCAAGGGCTCCTAAGTTTGTGTGCTCTGACATTTTTTTCTTCCGTTACCCCTGCAGTCCTGCCCCTAAGGGTTACGTGCTGAATAACGATCTCAAACTCTGAGCAAATATCCAAACAGGGTCCGTGATGTTCACGAGAGTCTCTTCTTGTTAAGACAGAAGAATAAACTCATACTTTTACAATACATTCAACAAGGGTCAATTGAAGAAAGACAAGGAGGAGGAAGAGGAGCAGGAGGAGGAGGAAGGGAGGAGGAGAAGCAGAGAAGGAGGAGAGGAAGAGAAGGAAGGGGAGGAGAGGAGGGGAAAGAGGAGGAGGAAGAGGGGAGGAGGAGAAGGAGAGAAGGAGGAGAGGAAGAGAAGGAGGAGGGGAGGAGGAGGGGAGGAGGAGGAGAAGAGAAGGGAGAGGGGGAGGAGGGAAGGGGGAGGAGGAGGAGGAGGGAAGAGGAGAACGCTACCACCACCACCACCATCTCAGGACTAACTGGACATTCCGTTGACCCATTCGTTCTGTTCTTCTGTGATCCCCCCTCATCTGTGGGATAAAAGTGACACCTCACCAACAGGGCACGCAGACCTCCCTGACTGCCCGTGGCTGCCTCTCCACCCCAGATGCTGCTCCTCCTCTCCTCTCCTTACTGTGTTTTGTTTCTTCAGTCCCAGACTCGTGCTGCATCTCGACTATTCCACGCTCTCTCGTGCCTCCATATTTTTGTGCATTGCCTTCCCTCCTTGCCATCTTGTCCAACGGGCACTGCTCGATTTCAAGCCTCAGATCGCGCACCGTCTTTCCTGAAACAGCCCCTAACTTCCCCAGACCTGTTGGCAAATCCCTTCCTCTAGTGCCCATTGCGCCTTATCCATCGCCCCACGTTTGCACCGGACACATGCCACCTCCTTGAGGGCAGGCCGCGTGTCGCTCCATCATTTTGTGCCCGCCCAGCCTAGTCCCTGACTCAGAGTGGGTGGTCCTGAATATTTACTGAACATGATCTTCCCCAGACCCCGAGATCCTTCTCTGAGGTCCTTCCCTTCCGTGGGCCTGGCCGTCAGGGCGTTATCCCGGCTGGAAGTTGGGCGCTGGGTGAAGCACTAGCTCATCATCTCCATCTCCTCCTGGTGCCCTAGGAGGAGAGAGGCCAGCTTTCTTTTTCTCTGCTGGGTCTCCAGTGATCCACATAAGAGGCTTAAGGAGATACTCAAGTAACAATGCGCTAAATAGAATAAGAGGCGCCTGGGTGGCTCTGTGTCCAGCTCTTGATTTCGGCTCAGGTCATGATCCCACGTTCATGAGATCAAGCCCCACGTCGGGCTCTGCGCTGACAATGTGGGACCTACTTGGGACTCTCTGGCCCCCTCTCTCTGCCCCTCCCCAACTCGTGCGCACGCACGCAAGTCTTGTACGTGCACGCTCTCTCTCTCAAAATACAATGATAAAAATAAATAAGTGCAATAATAAACCCATCCACTTATCCCTCTGCATATCTGCCAGTCCAAGCCTCCCATGCCCTTCAATGAAGTGATCTCCACCCAACAGACGGGCCGTCATGCTCTGATCGCCACACCATGAAGGACAGGCCGAGCTTTCCCAAGAAGCAGAAACGCGTTACTCGGAATCCGTGGATGCCAGGGTTTGGTGTCAAAATGAGATGAGTCTGATACCCAGGAGCAGTGAGTCTGGTCCTGTGATGCCATGACAAACAGAAAACATGTCAGTGCCACTCTCCGGGGACAGCGTGGTCAAAATACACTCACAGCAAATGCTCTTAACTTGGACTGAAGGGAGATGTCCGGACTTGTGTTTAAATGAGACCCCAGGCAGGGAGAGGATGCGGGGGTGCATGGCTCCCTGCCTAACTCCCCGGCTGCCCGCCCCCCCAGTGATGTCTCAGCCTGACCCCCTCACACCCAGGAGCAAGTCAAAGGCTCTGAGTTCCTTCCATTGCTGTTCTTCTATGAAGGTGACAAAAGAAATCTTACCTGGTTTATTTTACGCATTAGCTTAATACAATATGAAGTGGTTTGTTTATTCATTCATTTATTAATTTAGACAGAGAGAGAGCAAGAGAGAGAGAGAAAGAGAGAGAGAGCGCGCATGCACACAGGCGAGCTGGGGAGGGGCAAAGAAGAGAATCCCAAGCAGGCTCCACGCTTATCACCACAGAGCCCGATGACAGGGCTCGAACTCATGAACTGTGAGATTCTGGCCTGAACTGAAATGGAGAGCCAGACAATTAACCAACTGCGCCCCCCGGGCGCCCCACCGTATCAAGTGTTTTATGGTAACATGACAGACAACATCTTTAACAAAATTTTTTTTAACCCAAATCAAAGATTTATCTATCCAAAATTTCTGGGAAAGAAGTAGCCACGTGCAAACCAGGGCAGGGCACCCACCACACGCCGGATTCAACGTGACCTGGCGGGTGGAGGGACAAACACACGAGCTCTAATCGGAACGTGTTCCTTTCCTTACCTGGACCCTGTGTCAGAGCACGCACTCCAATCCATCCCGCACACATCTGCCCCAGACCCCTGGGCACCTGCTGCCCTTTCAACCATGAGCCATCGAGCACACGGAAAGACACCCAGCTGTAAGTTGCCAGGAACGCATTCAGCCCTGCAGTCACATCTTGAGACACAAAGCTTGGCTGTCTCCAGTCCTACTTCCTCCCAAGACCTGGACTGTACCGTGCGGTGGGGCTTCCAGGCAACCAGACCCCAGTTTGCATACTGACAGCTCGCTGTCACCATGCACAAGTCACTTGGCCTCTCTGAGCTTTCTCGTTCTCGTCTGTAAAATACAGGGAACTCACCACAACTTCACAGGCCTCTTGTGGGAGTAATGACAGCGTGATGTATACAAATCTGAAGACCATTTATAGAAGATCTTAAGACCTTCCTTGACCCACAAGGATGCTGGATTCACATTAGTGCCCGGGTTCTCTTTAGAAAACGGAAGGCCCGACTGGCCAGGCCCTTCATTAATTCAAACCTTTCATTTTATGTTCTCTGCGGTTCAGAGACGCTCCCCAACTCCCTCAGAGTCCTGCAGGCAAAGTCAAGAGAGAGTCGGTCATTGACCTGTATGTTTAATAAACACATGAATCATACGTATCAGACACCGTTCTAAGGTGTTCGACAAACATCAGTACTCTTTTTTTTTTTAAGTTTATTTATTTTGAGAGGGAGAGAGAGAGAGCACGGGGGTAGGGGACAGGCAGAGAGGGAGAGAGAGAGAGAGAGAGGAAGAGAGAGAGAATCCCAAGCAGGCTCCACACTGTAAGCACAGAGCCATGAGATCCAGACCTGAGCGGAAATCAAGAGTCAGACACTTAAGCCACTGAGCCACCCAGGCGCCCCACTGACAAATATCAGTACTCTTAATATTTTCAGATGCTTATCACGTCAGAATTATTATCATCTGCTGTTTCCAGATGAGGAAACCGAAGGTTCGGAAGCATGTAACCAGTGAGAGAGGTGCGCAACTCCCGGCAGCCGGCTGCAAAGTCTGCAAGGAACGACTGCACTGGCGTCAGCTCCTGGAACTCGCACGGTCCTTCTTTAGTGCCCACCCACTGCCAAGGGCATACTCTCTCCCCCTCTCTCTGTCAGGCTCGCTCTGCCTCCTCCTTCCTCCCTTCCTCCTGCCTTTTAGCTATCCTAATTAATAATAATGAGAGTGAAATTACTTTCTCTTAGAATCCCACTGAGCAAAAGCTAAGGAAAAGCTTACTAAGGAAAAGCTTATCACTTTACTTTAGGAGAGAGAGGAATTCCAAAGAGGCTGGAG
Organism: Cryptoprocta ferox; assembly: GCA_028646485.1. Classification (NCBI taxonomy): domain Eukaryota; kingdom Metazoa; phylum Chordata; class Mammalia; order Carnivora; family Eupleridae; genus Cryptoprocta; species Cryptoprocta ferox. The sequence continues at coordinate 8,039,470 of CM053569.1, read as the reverse complement.
AGAGAAAGGGGGAGGCAAGTTAGGAGGGAGCGGAACATGGTGGGGGTGGGTAGGTGATGGGGGGGGCGTCCCTTGGTATTGTTTGATCACAAGCACTGTCTCTAAGAGGCTCAGGAACCACAGCACCAGGGAGCAGACGGTGGGAGGAGGGGGAAGGGAAGGGAGCAGTTTCTTGGGGTTCCGCGTCCCAGCCATCGGAGGTCTGGCCTCAGGGGTCATCCACTCATCAGCACTTCCTGGGCCGACGATGCTGGTCATGTCGGGGCTCCAGAGCACCACCCCTTGGGAGCAGCAGAGACCCCAGGAGAAGCTGGTCCTGGTGGGAGGGGCTGAGCCCTGCTGAGCTGGGGAGGGAAAGTGATCCCGGCTGTGGAGAGGGAGGCTGGGAGGAGCGGGCTGTGTGCCGCAGGCGAGGGTCTGACACCCCTGTCCAGCAGGTGTTGAATCCCCTCGCCCTCCAGATCCAGCCAGGACTTCCCAGCCTCCTGTATCTTCCTCATTCCTGTTTTATCCTTAGGCTAACTGTCTCTGTAATTTGGGGCAGGTCTCTTAATTTCTATGGCTTTTCCATTTATTAAATGGGATATTATGAATATCAGATCAGCTGATGAACAGGCAAGGCACACGTCCAAGATGACACAATGGGTTGATGGCGGAGCCGAAAGAAATGGCTAGCGTTCGCGGCGACATGGGGGTGCAACACTCCAGAGGAAGAAACTGTTAACCACCTGGGAGCCAGCCACGGAGCGAAAGGCCCGTGCAGACGTCACGGGAGCCATCTGTCCATGGCTGACATCAGGGCCACACAGCTGGCCACGGAAGCTCCTGGAGGGTCAGGAAAGTGAGTTCTCCTTGTCCCCTGACTTCTGAGTGGCCAAGGAAGGTGCTCAATTTATAGACGATGCCCCTGCCTCAAGATGGCATCAGCAGCTGACAAATGCTCCTTCTCTACCTGACGGCGACACAGCTCAACGAGGCCTTGAGGGGATTTGATCATGTGGGTAAAGCGCAAGATACAAATAATGAACGTGGATTAAGCCCCTCTTGAGGTACTAGAAACTGTGTGCTAGGTGCTGTGTCTCCAGGACGATCGTTAACATAAATTACGTGGTTCTGCCGTTCTGGGCACAGCTCAATGCAGGGTAGCCAGTGCAGCCCCCTGGGTCCCTCCAAGCAGCCCTGGGAGATGGGAACTGGTACCAAGAGCTTTATTTCACAGACGAAAAAATAATGAGGCTCAGAGAAGTTAAGTGACTCACCCCACGTCACACAGCTGGCGTGACGTGGGAGTGAGAATCCCCTTCAAGCCTGTGGCTGAAGGGGTGATGCCGTGAGCTTCTACCCGCTGCTCGTGGAGATTCAGCTGGACCCGAATTTGGCCCCAGGGTGGGGGGGGGGGCGCCTGCCAAGCTGCAGTCTCGCCTGGAGGATAAAGTGCAAACTCTTTGTGGAATGCACTACCCAGCCGACCTCCCCAACCCTGCGGACCCCCTCCCACCCTGTGCCCCTCTGCCTGTGCCAGGGAAATGGCATCGCAAACCCGATCTGCTACATTCTAGTTCTACGACCTTGAAAGAGTAACCTTCACCTCTGGGCCTCTGTGTCCCTATCTGCAGGCTAAGGGGAAGAAACTCTTCCTTTGCAAGGGTCTCAGGAGGGACGCTGAACATTGTGTAGGACACGCGTCCGTGCCAGGAACTTAGAGGAGTTTCGTGAATGCCCATTTTCTTTCCTTCCGCCTTCTGAACTTCTGACCTTCAGCTGAGAGCAGTTTGCAACATGAACCAGACGCTGCCCAACAGATCCGTCCCTCCTGCACTTTGCGAGAGCCTGGGGAGTGAGCTCGCTGTGTCATAGGTATCACAGTATGTGTCTCTCCTGGTTATGTGAGGGGGAAGCTTCTGGGTTCACCTGCTCCTAACCGCCCCAGGCGCCCCCAGGGTCTCGGACAAGTGCAGGGGCCTCACGGATAAGTGCCTGCTGCATAAACGAGTGAACGACGCAAGGCTGTATTTTCGGGTGCGTCGCCGGAGTGCAGTACTGACTTGGCGACTTTGGGATTCGACTTGGTTAGACCTGTGTGTGCCTGTTTGGATCTCCAGGGGAGCACCGCGCAGAGGGATTATCTCTTAGCTTTTCTGCGCTCAGCGCAATTCAGCCAGCATTTCCCCCACCGTAAACACGAAGTGGGGAAAGGCAGGGAAGGACGGGACTGCTCACCAGGAGCGCACGGCTCTGCCCTAACTTCTGGGCTGGTCATGCCAGTTCTTCCAAACCCCTGCACAAAGGAGCCACCCGAGAGGCATTTGTTAATGAATACACATGTCTGTCCTTTGCCCAGACTCACAAGGCAGCAGAAAAAGGTGGCAAGCAGGCTCCAAGATAAAAGCAATTTGGCCTGCTTACCTTCTACATTCTCTCTCTCCCTGCGTGTGTTTTACACAGATGTAAACACACAGGTACGTGCACACACACTGGATCTCCCAGGTTTAAGAGGAAGCCACCGCAAGCAACCCGCATGGAAATCGTGGGCCTGCCCCTCCTTCCAGCTGGGGTTTAAAATAGGTTCATGCCTGCTTCGCCCGGGTCTGCAATGGAACGTTTCACACCCCCTGGAGGGACGCGCCCAACCTCCCCCCTGCATCGACTTGGTGGGAGTCCCGACGGGAGTCCACGCTGACGTCCCCGCGGCCGGGCTGTTGTTCAGTCGTCAGCGCGCAAAGGCATTCACGGCAATTAGCGTCGTGCGCAGGCTGAGCAGGGCCGGGGCGGCGGACCCGACGCGGACGCGCCGATGGCACGTGATCTGCCCTATAAACCCATTAACCGTCCCTCGGGAGTAGCGTTGAGGTTCTGAAATCCGCCGAGGCCTATGGAAGGCCCCTGGCGGAAAGACACAGAGAAGGGACATTAGCCCGTACACAGGGCACGACGCACGCAGAGCGCACCGACCTTCAGCGTAAAGCTCAGCGACCTTGTACGCACAGCGCCACCTGTGTCCAGACGGCCCGCACCCCGGCACATCCGGGTCTCCGCAAGCTTGATGTAAATATCTCTTTATTCCCCTCCCCCCACCCCGCCCCTAACTCTTACAGGGATTGAAAAAAGACCTTTGAAATGCCAGCACTCAACTGGAAAATAGAAGTTGGCTAGAAAATTGCCCCAATGTATTGCTGCTTTTGCTGCTATCCGCCCCCCCCCCCCCCCAGGGATATACTGCGTTTTGTCATCAATAATATGATGACCATTTGTAAAGACGTTGAGAAACTACCTCCCACAGAGAACTGTGTTTCCAAGAAGTTATGAAAACATGACGCCATCCTGCAGCCCCGCCCCCGGCACCCCTCGGCCTAATTTCTGCGTTTCGAGAGACGCCCTCAGAGACCGCGGGCCTTAGAGGAACCCGAGCGAGGGTCAGTTCTGCTCCACATGACACCACTTACAAGTCACCTGGCGCTCCTTGAGCCTTGGTTGGGGCCCCCATCTGTAAAACCTCAGGAATGGTATTTGTTTCTCCTTCTCTGTGATTTAAAGGTAAAGGTGCCTCTCTCCTCAAGAGCACTCAGGCCTGGCTCCTTCCAAATCCTCAGACACGCTCAGGACACGGCTAGCTTACCTGGAGTCCCTATGCAAGCAGAGACTGATGGGTGGGTACAACCCCACAGCTTAGGGAAATGGGTGACCCCTTTGCCAGAAGGAAATTCCCACTTGCTTTGGACAGGTATAGTGTTGCCCCAGAGGGCACATCTGGCCAGAAAAGGGTGATTTGGATTTCAGCCTCTGCCAATCGTTTTTTGTGCAGTGCACCACCTGTAGAACTGTATGTTCTGGCAGCATAACAGGTCTCTCCTATGTTGACCCAGACCTTTTACACTCCTGACTTCGCTGACTTCAGCCTCCCTGCCAGGCCCTCCGGCCTGGATCTCCCCAACTCCTTCAGGCTGTTGAGTGGATCCTTGGCATTTGAGGATTTTCCTTCCTTGGTGTTGACTCTTGTCAGATCAATTCAGAAGGTTCACAATAAAGAGATCGGTTTAGGGAAGTGGTGCTTAGCCCAGGAATAGCCACTCGTTAGCTTCCTGATCCTGGTCTGATTCTCTAGGTTTTCCAAACCCGCATTTGCTCATCTGTGTAACAGAACAATGATGGGTGTCCCACTGAGTTGATAAGACCGTCTGACTACGTGGGAAGGCCGCTGGACACACAGGCCATTCCCAGGATTGTTCTGGTCCAGGTCAGCAAACTTTTCTCAAATTCTTTAAAAAAATTGCTTTTAATGTTTATTCATTTTTGAGAGATCGAGAGATCGAGAGAGAGAGAGAGAGCGAGAGAGCGAGAAAGCGCAAGCAGGGGAGGAACAGAGAGAGAGGGAGACACAGAATCTGAAGCAGGCTCCAGGCTCCGAGCTGCCAGCCCAGAGCCCGACGCAGGGCTCGAACTCACGATCTGTGAGATCATGACCTGAGCTGAAGTCGGACGCTTAACCGACTGAGCCCCCCAGGCGCCCCTGTCAAATTCTTCTTAAAAATACAAAATTTATTCTTGGTCTGTGGCCGATAAGACATCGGCCATGGGTAGATTTGGCCCATGGGTCACTACTGCAGTAGGTATATAAAGAAGCCATTTACCTTTTTTAAAAACTATTTTTTATTTATTTTTGAAAGATAGAGAGCACGTAATCACAAGTGGGGGAGGGGTAGAGAAAGAAAAGGAGACACACAATCCGAAGCAGGCTCCAGGCTCTGAGCTGTCAGCATAGAGTCCACCGCGGGGCTTGAACTCATGAACCACAAGCAAGATCATGACCTGAGTTGAAGTGGGACACTTAACCGACTGAGCCACTCAGGAGGCCCTCCCCCTTTTTAAAAATGTTTATTTATTTTTTTGAGAGAGAGCACAAGCAGAGGAGGGGCAGAGAGAAAGGGGGACAGAGGATCCGAAGCGGGCTTCCGCCCTGTCAGCGCAGAGCCCAATGTGGGGCTTGAACTCCTGAACCGTGAGATCATGACCAGAGCCCAAGCTGGCCATTTAACCACTGAGTCACCCAGGCGCCCCTACTTTTTAATTTTGCAGTTAACCTTTCTTGAATTTTACACAGGAAAACATGATTGTGTGTGTGATTGTTCATGTTTTAAATATTGGAAGATTCGTGACGTTCGCAGGCTCTGTCCCTCGGTGACTTACTCTAGAGTCAAAAACAGCTCCCTTTTATTGAGTGTAGGTGACGGGCCTGGCATCCATCCAGTGTTCTCCTTACATTTCATTTAACTCCCAAGTCGGGATCATCCCCATTTTACGGATGAGGCCAGGGGAACTCAGAGTGAGTAAGTAATTTACCCAATGTCACCCAGCAAATAAGAGACAGAACAGGACCCTGTCTCGGTTCTGAGTGATCCTAGAGCCCTGGGATTTTAGCGCTGTTCTCTCCTGACCTTCACCTTCCCTAGCTGACCCCTTGGGTCCCATCCTGGGTCCTGAGCTGCCAGCTCTTCCCAGCCCCACCCCCATCACGGGGAGGGGAGGAAGATTCTGCTTAGTATCAGCTGCATATATTCCGAGCCAGGTGCCTCCTTTCTCCCAGCGTTCTCTAAGCGCAGTGAAGTCGGGAAAGAAGGTCTGTAAAGGATCGTAGTCAAGTCCAGAAAAGCCGCCAAGAATAGGAGGCAGTAAGGACTCAGCCAGTGCTGGGTCCCAAAACTGCCTAGAGTATCAGGGGTGGGCCACGGCTCTCTTATCTCAGAGATGAGGTCAGGAGCCAAGGCCACCATGGGGCCACCGGGGACATGGAGGGAGAAGCATCTGAGTTGTTGCATAAGCGTCCGTGTGCTCTGGGTCAAGGTAAGCCAGAAATTCAAATAAACCAATGACGGCAGAAACAAGAGGGGCAGTTTTACATAATATGGGTCCGAAATGGTAACGAGAGCACCAGAAATGTAATATTGATCTCACTGGGAGGGCGGAACATTTTGTCTTGACAAAGTTCTGAGGTCAGCCCTTGGCTGATAAAACCGTTATAAGCTTTTCCAGTCACGTGCTATTTTGAAAAGTTTGGACCTGTCTGTGGTTGGACCCGGAGGCTGAGCCTAATCATGACGACTGTAGCTGTGTATCCTCATTTCTAATAGTGAAAATTCTTTTTGGAAGTCTGACACGATATCCCGAGAGAGAGGTTTCCCAAACTGTTAGGGACAGACAGAGCAGCCAAGGGTCTGGTTGGAAATGCACCTCCTCACCCAGTAGGTCTGGGGCAGGGTCCCTGAGACGCCGCATTTCTGACCCACGCTCGGGGAACCAGTGCTGCTGGGCTCTCTGCCCCATGCCCTGCGTGCCCAGCTGGCCTTGACTTCAAGTGACCTCTAGGTTTCACGTAGGCTCCCTTCGTGAATTTGTTCATAGCTGAGTCACATCAGAAAGGGCCCCAGGCTAGGGAGCAGGACGTGAGGGTCCAAACTTAGCCTGTTCCTTGTGTGTGACGGGGTCTTTGGCAAAGGATCTTGGCTCTGAGAGCCTCCGTTTGCTCAGGTATGAAGGAGAAAAAAATCAATATTCCACAGAAAGGCTGGAAGGAGTAAATGAGGCAACATGTGTGAAGACACACGTATACATGAATCTGAGCCTGAAATGATTCTCGAAGGCCAGGCCGCATTCCAAACGCCTTCAAGGCATCCCCAGCCCAGAGTGCCACAGTGGAGTGTGGGCTCCATCCTTGGAAGTTTGGAAAGTAGTTTTTCTTTTCTTTTCTCTCCTTTCCTTTTTTAAATTTTTTATGTTTATTGTTGAGACAGAAACAGAGCATGCGTGGGGGAGGGGCAGAGAGAGAGGGAGACACAGAATCTGAAGCAGGTTCCAGGCTCCAGGCTCCAAGCTGTCAGCACAGAGCCCAAGGCGGGGCTTGAACCCACGAACCGTGAGGTCATGACTTGAGCTGAAGTCAGCCGCTTAACCGACTGAGCCACGCAGGCTCCCCTTTCCTTTCCTTTTTTTTTCTTTTCTTTCCTTCCTCCTTTCTTTCTTTCTTTCTTTCTTTTTTCTTTCTTCCTTTCTCTTCTTTCTTTCTCTTTATTTCTTTCTCTCTCTCGCTTTCTCCCTTCCTTCTTCTTTCTTTCTTTTCTTTTCTTTCTTTCTTTCTTTCTTTCTTTCTTTCTTTCTTTCTTTCCTTTCTTTCAAGTTTATGTATTTATTTTGAGGGGGAGAGCATGCAAGCAGGGGAGGGACAGAGAATCCCAAGCAGACTCCCCACTGTGAGAAGTGAGATGACTCATTTTCAGAAATACCAAGTAACAGCTGTGCTGTCTGGTTAACAATAGGTTTACAACCTATTAGAGGCGTGTACTAACCCCCTTCCCCCACAATGGGGTCCCAAACCCTTAGACACTTCTCTTCTTGGTTCCTCTTCCCCTTTCTGTTTCTCAGGCTTATTTTTGCCGGCTTTGCAATGAGCATGCGACAAAGAAGTGAAGTCTCTGTGTCACCGCAAGAAACGTACATTTGTTCCAGTCAGACTACTTTTTGCCTTACATGGGCATAGGTGACTTCCAGGTAAGGCTGTCACCTCTGTAGGGCTCAGCCAATGAGAAATCGGGGGACGAACTTCATGCTAGGAGATAAATTGTCTGCTGTAACTGCCCCAGACAGCCTGTCCATCAGACACCTGCTGGCTCTTGCAAGAATGTTGATTAAAGCCTCACTTCACTCTGCTCGAGTCTCCGCGTCCCTCCTTTGATTGGGCCGGTGGGCTTATTTCTCACACCACTGAGTTCGGGCTTGAACTCACTAACCGTGAAGCCATGACCTAAGCCTAGATCAAGAGTCTTCCTGAGTTGGAGCCCCACGTTGAGATCAAGAGTTGGACACTTAACCGACTGAGCCGCCCAGGCACCCCTGGAAAAGCAGTTTCTTTTCCAACATCTGTTCTCACCCCGTCCCCAGCTTGGATGTCTGGGGATGTCTCTCCTCTTCTTCCTTTCCTGCCACTCCCCTCCCTTGCTGTCACCAACTCCCCACTTGCTTGCCCCAGTCCCTTGCTCTGCTTGAAGGTCCCCTCGTGTCGGGGAGGGGCCTTTCCAAGCCCTTCACAAGTCTCGCTCTCTGGTGGCTTCCTACTGCCTCCTGACCTGGTTCATTTCACCTCAAGTGCAAGCCCCTCTCCCCACCTCTCCCATCGCCCCTCTCCCCGCCCCTGTCACTGCCCGGTGTGCAGCGGGAGGGCCCTCGATGCCCTGCTAGAGGACCAGGGCTCCCCGTCACCCCTGGGGACATCACAGCAACAAAAGGAAGCATTGAACCTGCCCTTCTTCCAAATGCAAAACTTCTGTGCCTGAAAGGACATTATCGACAAAGTAAAAAGACAACCCACAGATTGGGGCAAGTATTTGCAAACCGTATATCTGAAGAGGGTCTAGTATCCAAAATAGAGAATTTTTACAACGTAACACACGGAAAAAGACAAACAACACTATTAGCAAGTGGACAAAGGATACGAATCTCTGTTTCTTTAAAAAAGGTACACAAGTAGCGAATGAGCACATGGACACCCGCTCAGTGTCATCGGCGTTTGGAAAATGCAATTAAAGATCAAAATGAAATACTGCTTTACACCCATTAAGGTGATGTTAAACATTAAAAAAAAAAAAAGGAAAATAACAAGTGTTGGCACGCGTGTGGAGAAACGGACCCTTGGACATTTCGGGTGGGAGCATAAGATGGTTGGGCCATTGTGGAAAACAGGTTTTGAGATCCTCAAAAAGGGACACATGGGACTGGTACGTGACCCAGCAATTCTGCTCTTAGGTATAGGCTCAAGAGCAGGTGTTCAAACCAATGCTTGTCCATGAATATTTATAGCAGCATTATTTTTAAAAGTTTATTTATTTATTTTTTTTTGAGAGCGAGAGAGGGAGAGAGAGAATCCCAAGCAGGCTCTGCACTGTCAATGCGGAGCCAGATGCAGGGCTCGATCCCATGAACTGTGAGATCATGACCTGAGCCAAAATCAAAAGTCAGATGCTTAATCGACTGAGCCACCCAGGTGCCTCTTAACAGCATTATTCACAGTGATCGAAAGGTGGACAGAACTAGACATCTGTCAGTGGATGAAAGGAGGAGCACATCGTGGCAGCACACAGAGACGTTCTGATACCTGCTACAATGTGGCTAGATCTTGAAAACAGTAAGCTGAGTGAAAGTCTGATCCCATTTATATGAACTATCTAGAGCAGGTAAATGCATACCTATAGACCCCAGATGGGCAGCTGTAAGGAATGAGGGGAGGAAGAAATAGGGAGCAATTGTTTAATGGGTAAGAGAGTTTAGTTTGTGTGGGAAAGGCGTTTTGGAACCAGACAGAGGTGGTGAGTGCACAAGGTTGTGAATGCAGTAAATGTCACTGAATTGTACATTTTAAATAAAACTTTTACTTTTATAGTTTGTGAATTTCACCTCAATGGGGGAAAAAGTATCAGAAAAACGAAAAGATACCAATAAATGTTCCTTTTCACTAAAAAAATAAATAAACCCAAACCCCAAACAAAACCTCACACACACACCCACCAAAAATCCCCCACAAAACCCCCTGAGAGTGTCTGTGTGGCTCTGGGTAAGTCCCTTTGCTTCTCTGAGCCCGTGTTCTCTCTCTATTCTGTAAAACTGAAAGGACATCCGCCTCCCAAGTGAACGACTTGGAAATGCATCTAATATCAGATAACATGAGGTTTTCTTTTAAGTAAGAAAATAAAAAGCTGTCGCATGCACAGTTCATTTCAGTCTGAAGTCAACCCTTTCTGTGCTTTTCCTCATTTTCCTCTCTTGTAAACTCGGTCCTGCTCACTACTTCATACAGTCACTTCGTCACCCCCTCCCTGACATTGGTTCTTTGAGTTCTCCCCAGCGTGACATCTTAGTGTCAAGTTTATCATAAATCCCCAGAAGGAGGAGGCCACGCCCACACTTAACCCCTCCCAGCACCTCAGTGCCTGGCCCAGCCCCAACCAAGTGATAATCACACCAGCATCCACCGTGCTTCTAGTAGTAGCTGGGTTCTAGGCTAAGTACTTGATCCACGCAGTATTTTGTCAAATTCTAGCAACAATCCTATGAGGTTCGTATTGCCATGCCCATTTTTCAGAGGGGAAGGCAGGTGCAGCAAGTGGCTGGCATCTCCCAGGCCACAGAGCTGATGGCTGACAGACTGGGATGTGTGTGAAGATCTGCTCCGATTGGACCGGAATGCTCAGTCCCTAGACCACATCCTAGGACTTTCAAAAGACTTGCTGGACTGTTTGATTTGCTTCCTTTTTTCCCCCTAATTTTTTTAAATGTTTTTTATTTATTTTTGAGAGACAGAGAGAGACAGCGCGAGCAGGGGAGGGTCAGAGAGAGAGGGAGACACAGAATCTGAAGACAGGCTCCAGGCTCTGAGCTGTCAGCACCGAGCCTGACGCAGGGCCCGAACCCACGAACCGCGAGATCATGACCTGAGCTGAAGTCGGACGCTTAACTGACTGAGCCACCCAGGTGCCCCTGTTTGATTTGCTTCCTGATGGGGTATTCGCTTTGAGAGAATGTTGGCAGGAAAGGAAGACCGTGAGCTGACATGAAAAGGCATTCACAGTCAAGAGACGTATACCTTGGTCCAGCTTTGCTAGTTTTCTCCCTGGACCTCAGTTTTCCTGTCTGTTCAGTGGGAGACCTGGCTTGGCCCTTCAGTTACTGTAATGCTGTGAGTACCCATAAGAGACGGATTATC
>CM053569.1:7997151-8028226 GCA_028646485.1 Cryptoprocta ferox | reverse complement strand
AATAGATGGATTTTTTTTTCCATTCTGCTACCCTGTGTCATTTGATTGGAGCATTCAGTCCATTTACATTTGGTGTTATTACTGAACAATGTGGGTTTGGACTCATTGTGTTCTCTGTAGAGTTCATGTTTGTAGTGGTGTCTCTGGTACCTTGTGTTCCTTGCAACAATTCGCTCATAGAGTCCCTCTTAGGATTTCCTGTAGGGCTGGTTTGTTGGTGATGAATTCTCTCAATTTTTGTTTATTTGGGAACAGCTTTATCTTTCCTTTTATTCTGAATGACAGGCTCACTGGATAAAGGATTCTTGGTTGCTTATGTTTCCTGTTCATCACATTGAAGATTTCCTGCCATTGCTTTCTGGCCTGCCAAGTTTCGTTAGATAGGTCTGTAACCACTCTGATAGGTGTCCCTTTGTATGTTAGGACCCTTTTATCCCTAGCTGCTTTCAGAATTCTCTCTTTATCTTTATATTTTGCCAATTTCACTATGATATGTCGTGCCGAACGTTGATTCAAGTTATGTCTTAGGAGAGTTCTCTGTGCCTCTTGGATTTCAATGTCTATTTCCTTCCCCAGATTGGGGAAGTTCTCAGCTATAATTTGATCAAGCACCCCTTCAGGACCTCTTTCTCTTTCTTCTTCTTCAGAAATTCCTATGATGCGGATATTGTTGTGTTTGATTGTATCCCTCAGGTCTCGAATTCTCCTTTTGTGCTCCTGGATCAATTTCTGTCTCTTTTTCTCAGCTTCCTCTTTTGCTATAACTGTGTCTTCTAATTTACCTATTCCCCTCTCTGCCTCTTCAGTCTATAGAGTGGCCGCCTCCGTTTTATTATGCACCTAATTTATAGCCTTTTTTTACTCATCACATTTATTTTGAAGGCTCTTACGCTTTGTATGAATAGCTTCTCTTATGCTTTTTTCAAGCCCAGCGATTAATTTTATGACAATTATTCTAAATTCTTGTTCAGTTATGTTGCTTATATCTGTTTTGAGCAGTTCTGTGGCTGTGACTTCTTCCTGGAATTTCTTTAGAGGAGAGTTCTTTCATTTTGTCATTTTGGCTAGCTTTCTGTCTCGTGTCAGTTTTAAAAGCTCGTTATACACTGTGCACCTGTTAGTTTTGCTCTATTAAAGGAGGCTTATTGACTGCCCAGGGCCTGTCGTTTCAGGAAGTGTTCTTTTAATGGTGCCTCTCGGTTTCTTTTGTTGTGCCTTTGATTATTTTATTTCCCTACTCAGTGATATTTGGGACTCTCCACCATGTGTACTTTTGCTTGTTTATTGAGGTATCCCTGAAAAGAAAAACAGACAGACAAACACACAGGGAAAAAAAGCAGGCAAACGCACAGACAAATCAAATAAAGAAGCAAACCAAAAGGGGAAAGAAAAAAAGAAAAGAAAAGAAAGGAAAAGAAAAGAAAATAAGAAGGAGGGGGGACAAAAACAACAAAAGACAAAGGACAGTCTGAGAGCGTAAAACCTGTGGAGGGGGGAGATAAGAATGAGGTAAGGGAAAATGTATCTGGATAGCAAGAATTGATCTAATCTTGGCAGTGCATCAATGTTGGTCTTTCCCAGACTCCAGGGGGACAAGGAGAAAAGAAGGAAAAAAGAAAAGAAAAATAAAAGACGAAGAAAGAAAAAAAGAGAAGAAAATAAAGGCGGCTCTCCAGCGTGGATGGGCGTGGCTTGCTGTCGGTAGGTCAGGTCTTGGGGGCTGCTCTTCGAGGCCCCGCCTTGTTGGTTGTGGGGGAAGAATGGTGGCACCCCAAGCCCCTCTCGTACCCCGAGTTGCAAGCCACTCTTTTGAGTCCGATCTCCCTGTGCCTCGGGCGGTCCAAGCTGTTTTTTCCAAGCCCCGCCTCATTTCCAAATCCTAGTCTGTACACTTTAATGCTACCGCCCAGGATGAGATGTCCTCCCGCAGGTGGCAGATTTCCAGCCGGGATTGAGTAGGGGGATTCAGGGAGCTGTTTCTCCTGGTACCGCCTGGGATTGATCGGCCCGCCGAGCCCAAGGAAAAACAAGCCAGCTACGGGGAACTAATTTCTCTCCCTGCACCCAGAGGTTATATATGGGATGATAGTATCTCTCTCTGTCCTGGGCCGCGGGTTTTTCTCTCCCCTAGAGACCATTATATGAGTGTTTCAGTTTCTCTTTCTCTTCCCCTCTGCTCTGAGTGCTCCCCCCAGCTCTGCGTTGGGCTGGGGCTCCCTCCCCTCTGCTCCAACCCTGGCCCAGTTTTATTTACCCAGTTTGCACTCACTCAGGCACCTATGAGGCTGTCATCTATGTGGACTCTTTGTGTTTTCCTCCCACTCTTGCAGATCAGAGTATTGTGGCTTCAGTCCTTCTCAGTTTGATAGTTGCGGGCAGGCGGATATTACAGAGCTCCCTACTTCTCCACCATCTTGCTCCCTCTCTCAATGCTTATTTATTTTTGAGAGACAGAGAGACAGAGAGTGAACAGGGGAAGAGCAGAGAGAGAAGAAGACACAGAATCGGAAGCAGACTCCAGGCTCTGAGCTGTCAGCACAGAGCGCAATGCGGGGCTCAAACTCACGAACTGTGAGATAATGATCTGAGCCAAAGTTGGACACTTAACTGACTGAGCCACTCAGGTGCCTGATACAGTTTTTTAAAAATGTGTATTTATTTATTTTTGAGAGAGAGCGGGGGAGGAGCAGAGAGAGAGAGAGAGAGAGAGAGAATCTGAAGCAGACTACACACTGTCAGCACAGAGCCTGGCACAGGGCTTGAACTCATGAATGGTGAGATCTGATCTGAGCTGAGATCAAGAGTCGGGTGCTCAACTGAGTGAGCCATCCAAGCTCCTCTCCTGATACAGTTTTCCCTAGCATTTATTGAGCCATTACAGTTGGTCATGCACACTTATTTATGCAAGTGGTTGATTAGTGTCATTCCCGCTCACTGTGGGGACCTGGGTCGTGTGGGTTTAACTGTTATTGTTTTTCCACCGTGTCTGTCCCAGTGCTTATCACAGAACCTTGCATTTAGCAGGGTTTTCCTAGCATTTGCCAGGCGATGAGTGGGAGGGAAGGAGAGCTCAGGGATGGGGCGCGGGGTGCCTGCACCTGGCTTAGGTGGGGGCAGTGCTGGTCGCTCACAGGTCCTCTCTTCTGATTCACAGCAGAAAAAGCTAGAATGAGCTGATGATGGTTAGACAAGTTTCTTCAGTGTCCTGACGAAACAGGCAGCAGACAATGAGGGCAAGCGTTAGGGTAGGGTTGAGGCAGGAATGGGGGCCCCACTTAATCAAGCTAATTTGCACCTTTCTTGAGGCGACGCATCCCAGAAGCCACACCTGGGCACAGTTTAGAGTCCAATCATTTGTATCCATGTCTTGTAAATATGTACATAGAAATAATGCATATATGCATGTTTCTATCATTTATTTCTACTAACTAGACATAGAGGATTTGCATCTACTGAAAATATATAAATTATTTGTTTTGTTAAATTATAGATGGTGTATTTACAACGAGCACATATAAATGGTGAGGGCGTGTTATAAATCCAGAATTCCACCAGCTAACATTGATCAGCTGGATGCTGTGTGCCAACCTCTGGGCCAAGCACCTCGTCTTGCTTCTTACACTTCATCCACAGAGCTATCCCATGAAGCACTTACGGCACAGTGGTTTTTAACTTGCTCTTTTTATTTATTTTTTTAATTTTTTAAATGTTTATTTATTATTTTTGAGAGAGCGAGATGGAGTGTGAGCAGGGGAGGGGCAGAGAGAGAGGGAGACACAGAATCCAAAGCAGGCTCAAGGCTCTGAGCTGTCAGCACAGAGCCTGAAACAAGGCTCCAACCCACGAACCGTGAAATCATGACCTGAGCCAAAATCGGACGCTTCACTGACTGAGCCACCCAGGCGCCCCTAATCAGAACCTTTTTTTAAAAAAAAATATAAGTTATTCTATGGAAACTCCAATCCCCAGCACAGGTGGAGGTTTGCTGTGTGGTTGTGGCAGACCCAGTGACCTGCTCAGCCCTCCCTCCCCCACCACACACAGAAGGAAGACACAAGCATATGGGACTCTCAGGCTAGAAGCCCATTGCTTGCCAGCTGTGTGATTTGTGGTCAGGGTCTTAGATCTCAGCGTTCCAACTTCCTTACCCTAGTACTTCCAAAAAGTTAATTGTGACAATAAAATGAAATAATGTATTTTATTTATTTATTTATTTTAAATTTTAATGTTTTATTTGTTTTTGAGAGAGAGAGAGAGAGAGAGAGAGAGAGACAAAGCATGAGCAGGGAGGGGCAGAGAGAGGGGGAGACACAGAATCCGAACCAGGCTCTCAGCTCCAAGCTGTCAGAACAGAGCCTAATGTGGAGCTCGAACTCATGAATCCTGAGATCATGACCTGAGCCGAAGTTGGATGCTTAACCGACTGAGCCACCCAGGTACCTCACTTTGTTTGTTATTTTTAAAGTAGGCTTTATACTCAGTCTGGAGCCCAATGAAGGGCTTGAACTCATAACCCTGACATCAAGACTTGTGCTGAGGTCAAGAGTCAGACGCTTAACTGACTGAACCACCCATTCACCCTAAGATAATGTATCTTTTTAAAAATTTATTTATTTTGAGAGAGAGAGAGAGAGACCATGTAGGGGAGGGGGAAGAGAAAGGGAGAGAGAGAATCCCAAGCGGGCTCCACACTGTCAGCACAGAGCCTGACATGGTGCTCAATCTCATAACCATGAGATCATGACCTGAGCCAAAATCAAGAGTCAGATGCTTAACTGACTGAGCCACCCTGAGATAATATACCTGAAAAAGAAAGAAAGAAAGAAAGAAAGAAAGAAAGAAAGAAAGAAAGAAAGAAAGAAACCCTAACTCAGTGCCTTGTACTGAGTAGAGTAGATGCTAAATACTTGGGGCCTGGGTTTGATTCCAACTTAAGTTGGTTTCTCTAGAAGTAGATCCTGGCATAATTCATGTGGAAGTGGTGTATTTGGAAGTGTTTGCACAAAATCACTGTGAGGAAGTAGGTTTGGGGAGGGCAAGAGGCCAAGCAAGGCTGTGGTGTCAGGCAAACCCCCACATGTGGGGGAACAGTTTCTACTTACATAAATGGGTTAGAAAAAGCTTAGGGTGGAAAGTCGCCATCACAGGGCAAAAGGTTAGCTAGCGAGATACTGTTATGGATCAAGAGTAACTTGTTATATCACCTGCAGGGCACTACTTTCCATCTGGTGCCAATGTCCTTTGATCACAAACTCCACTTGCCCCGCCCCAGACCCTCTGCTTCTTACACACACAAGTTAATGATTACTGTCTGATTGTTTTCTTCACGTTCACAAGTGTAAGATCTCGTTTTCCTCATGTTCACCACATGTGTAAGATCTCGAGAGCTCAATAAATACAGAGATGAAACCCCTGTTCAGGGCTCTTGTCTCCTCCCGGACATTCGCCTCTCTCATATTCAATTCTGCATCTGTTCTCTTGCTGGACAGGAGGGAACTCCAGACTCAGAGTCTGTGACACCCACAGAGGGTGACTTTTGCTGAACCTGCTGGGGAGTTTTGGTGCCAGGGCAGGTCATCACTTCAAAATAGTCCTCTCCAGAGGCCTAGGGAGCTGGGGTATTGATATTCCTGCAACCATCAAGTCAAGGCTGCTCCCAGGCACTCTGTTTCCTCCACTGACCAACAAAGTGGGCTCCTGCTGCCTCCAGGAAGGCCTCCAGTGAAGTGAAGCAGTAACAAAAGTGCTATGAGGAGCAAAAATGCCTGGAGGTCAGATGCTTTGAAACAGCAAGGTTCCCGGGGGTATGGAAGGAGAATCCTAACATGTGCAGGGGTAGCTGCCGAATCCTCATACGTGATGGTCTGTCTGTAAGAGATCCTGGCACAGGTTAGACGAGGCTTCTATTCACCACTGGTGCCTTTGCTGGATCAAGTCTAAGGGCAAAGTACAATCAGCCCTTGCATCCCACTGGCTCTCCCCTTGGGTGTCTGAAATTTCCTTCCTGGGGAGGCTACCCTGGCAAAGAAATGGAAGACCTTGTTCTTCTGCAGAACAGAGCTCCTCGGGGTTCTAGAGACACACCTGTGCTTTCAGCTATAGCTTAGAACCAGGAGGGGGCACATTTTCAAAGTAGGTGTGCCTGATGGAAACCGATGGAACCACACTGGGGAGTTATGCACGCTGAGGCAGGGCTTTCTCAAGAACAACTCCATGCTAAGTCCTTGGATAATGCTCAGTCCTTTGATCCGAATGCCAGCCAGCTCCATGTGACAGCTTGCTCTTCTTGTTCCCATCTTTGTACATGGAGAACCTGAGGCTCATGGAGGTTGTGTAACTTCCCTGAGGTCTCAGAGCTACTCAAAGCCAGCCCAAGAATTCCAGGACTGATGTTTTGGATTTTGCTTTGCCATTCTGCCCTTAAATTAACCTAAGCAATCTGGGAGCCCAGAGAGAGACTTTAACATTGCTAATTGGAAAGAGGCTGTGGGGATATTAGCCAACCTGGAGAATGCACTCTGGGATCTCTAGGTGCTGCCCCCGGACCTTGTCCAGCTGCCAAGCCTGGAAGCAAATGAAACTTCAAGGAAGGATAGTTTCTTTTGTCCACTGAATTAACCTATGTCAACTTATTTCCCACTAAATTCCAAACTCTAATTAACACTCAGAAGCAAGGATGTGTCCAATGGGAATGTTCCAAGAACATGTGCAGATAAGCTTGTCCTCCAAACCCATCCCTAATACTAATGAGCCTCACAAGTTCTCCAAGGGGCTTGTCTGCTAATTTAGAACCTGATGATGAGCTCTGTCTCTGTGTAGCCTCAGAGATCAAGGACACACATCTTTTCATCTCCATTATTAGTGTCATGCCAATGGCCAGAGGGGGCCTCAGAACCGTCAGTGGCTCCCTGTTGACCAGGTAGAAGTCCTTCACAAAGTAACTATGCCAAGAAGCCTCCCTCCCATTCAAGTCTGACATAAGGGGACTTGAAGGCCACTGGACCCACATGTGGATAACATTGACACAGTCTGGTAGCGCCCTTGACCTCAGATGGAAATGTACATTCTCAAGTCTTGTGCACAGAAATGGGGGACTTCACAAGCATGTGGGGTTGGCAGTTGGGAAGCTAAAAATCTCCTTCCAGCTGTACCCCAGTTTTACCCCTGGAGTTTGTTGTTAGTTCTCTGTCCCTCAGTTTCCTTAGTTGTAAAATAGGAACTTAATCCTTATAACAACCTTATCTCCTGGATGAAGTAAATGACTTAAAGCCTGTAAAACACTTAGAAGAGTGCCTGACACATATAAACGTAAAGAGATGATGTCAGCCCTTGGTGTTTAGATTTCCCCACCTTTGTGATTTCATCTCCCACTGAGCTTCCTGCAGGGACCCTGTCCTACATCTACACACCAGGGCATACAAAGAGTCATAGTTCTTGGACCGTGGTGGTCACCTTCTCAGTGGTCTCCTGTGTCATCCCTCACCTCTTCTATAATCCATCTCACCCTGTGGCCATTGCAATGTCTTTAAAAAATAAATTTAATAATATTACTCTTATTACTTGGAGTTTTATCTCAGGCCCTTACCTACCGATAAGACCTACCTCTGACTACCTCTCCCACCCCATTTCTAACTACATTCCCCTGGGTTCATGCTTCTGGAGTAACCAGTGCCCCTTGCTGATCCTGGAACACACAGAAGCATGCTGTTGTCTCAGGATCTTTGCACCTGCCTCCTCCTCCTCCTAGAACCTTCTTCACTACGTTTTTTCAGCTCTCAGTTGAATGCTTGTTTCATTAGACCAACTGACTGACATGTGTCCACAGGAGGGGACAGGGTGACAAGGAGATTGAAAACCATGGCTTAAAATAGCAGTTGAAGAACAGGGGCAGTTTAACCCAGGGAACAGGCAGCTGGGGGTGGGGAGAAGGACCGAAATGGTAATTGTCAAGCTTATTGGGGGCTTTCATGTGGATAAAGAGCAGATTTGCTTTGTGAGGCTACCTGAGAAAAACAGGATGAAGGACTAGAAGCCACAGGGAGATATACCTTTCAGTATAGCCTTAGGGAGAACATTCCCCCATGTCCATTTGTAAATTGGCCCCAAACACACAGGGCGGGGAGAAACTAAGAAAGAGGCAGTCCACTCCAGAACAGTAGGTAGCAGGTTTAATAAACAAGAGAACTTACATACAAGGCTTGTCTTGGGCACTGCAAGATAAGGAGGTCTCTGCACTACCTGCCAGAATCTTAAAAGTTTATAGAAAGGCCTTAACAGGGTCAGTCAGGTGTACCATCCAGATGGTGTCAACATCACCTTACTCTCTTAAGACTGCGTCCTTGGAACAGCTCCCACTATGGCAACGTGGAGGGGCAGACAGAATGCACATTCCAAGGATGGGGAGGGAGTGAGGAGCCTCTGGCTGCCCGGGGCCAGCTTGCAGGTCAACCTTCCCTATGACCTTCCAACACCCCATCAGAACTGTCCAGAGCTGAATGAGCAATCTCAAGAGGTTTGCAAATGGAGGCTAAAGGACCACTAGGCAAGAGAATCCAGCCATTTCATCTGGAGACTGGTGTGGTGTTGACTTTGGAAAAATTCTAAACTGTCCTTGTTCCTGGGCATCATGTCTCTAGAAGCCCCAGATGAGAACATAAATAACCTTGGACAGGAGCAACTTCGTTATCCCATGATCAGATATCTCATCTTTGCGCGCTAAGGAGACTGGGGGAGTGTGAATGCAGACTCCTTTGTTCTCTAAAACACTCGATCCTTCTACACTCATTAAACTGAAGTAGAAATATTTGGCTACTGGGTTTTCAGAACATTTTATGACACAGAAAAATTTCTGATGTAGGGTGCCCTACTGACCATGCCCTGTCTGCCGTGGGCTCCATGGCACTTTGCACATAGATTTATCCTAGCAATCGGCCCAAGATCTTGTACAGATGTATTTGACTTCTCAGAAAAAATAAGTTTCTTATGTATGGAATTCAGGTCTTATTTATTTTTGTATCCTTAGTTGAGTTCAGTGTGTGTGTGTGTGTGTGTGTGTGTATGTGTGTGTGTGTGTGTGTGTTGGGGGGAGAAGCTGGGGTAAAATGTACCATCCAGCCCAGGTCAGCAGGACACAAACTCTCATGGACTCACATCACTCTTACCCAAAAGGGTTCTTCACCAAACTCTTTCTTATCTTCTTTCTGACCTTGAATCCTTCCAAATGAAGTATTCAAAGAACAGTGGGACAAGGTTTTCTTCATTTCTCTTGTAAATTCTGCACCCACAGATCTTTGTGTGGGCTTTTCCTACACTTCCTTCAGTGTCCTGTTAGATATCCAGTAGCTCCCAGGCACGGCATTTAAACCCGAACAGGAAGAATCCCATTGTGAAAGCCTCTTGCATTTATGGTCTGCCATGTGCTGGGTGCTGGGTAGGGAACAGGGTTGAGAAAGGGAATGAGGCAAAGATTGTTCTCTGGAGTTGTACCCAGTAGTCTGGTGGGAAAGACAGAGAAGGAGAGGGAAAAGTTTAGCCGGCCAACATTAACTGGGTGTCTGCAAGATGTCAATGCTAGGTTCTTGTATGCTCAGGGGAAGAAAATAGACACAGTCTCTGACACTGGGGATAACATACTGGAGACCAGGAGTGTGGGGGAGAGTGGGAGAGCTGAGGTCAGAGAGGTAGTGTGCGAGTGGGGAGCAGTTCATTTTTGCTCCTTTAAGTGATTGTTAGGACTTTCACTTTAAATTTGATAGGGAGTTATTGGAGGTTTAAAAGTGTAGCATGATCTGATTTATATTTCAAAATAGTCAGTGGCAGCTGTACTGAAAGGACACAGGACAAGCAGTGAGATTGGTCTGGTAGCTACTAAAATAAAGCCGTGGAGTAGTGGGCAGGCGATAGAGATGGTGTAAAGTGGTTAGCTTCGGGGTAGATCTGCAGGCAGAGACAACATTTGCTGATGGATTTGATTTGGAGAGTGACTTCGGGGTTTAGAGCTGAGGTCCAAAAGAACAACAACAACAACAACAACAGCAACAACAACAACCCAAAATTACTACTAACTGAGATGGGGATGAGTATGAGAGGAGAAAGTTTGGAGAGAGACTGGAAATTAGGAACAGGGTGACAAGCACAGTTTGAGATGCCTATTAGACATCCCAGGAGAGATGTCTGAATTCAGGATAGAGGTCAGACTTGTCTACAATGAAACGTGGGGTGTCATCAAGGAATAGATGGTATTTAAGCCATAAGTCTTGAGGTAATGACCTAGCAGGTCAATGTAGAAAGACGAGTTCTTTCTACATCATCATCGTTGTTGGTTGTTGGTCGGCATGGGGATGGATGGGCAGAGGAGAAGCAGAGGTCAATGGTGGGGGTGCGGAGGACAACCAGGAGTAGTGCTATGGTCCAGATGTTTGTGTGGCTCATATGTTGAAATCCTACGCTCCAATATGGTGGTAATAGGAGGTAGTCCTTTGGGAGGTGTTAGATCATGAAGGCGAAAACCTCATGAATAGGACTAGTGTTCTTATAAGGGGCTCTAGAGATCCCCAGCCCCCTCCATCATAGGAAGACATTGTGAGAAGGCACTGGCGGCTTGTGAATCAGGACAAGCGCCCTGTACCGAATGTGACCATGCTGACACCTTTCTTTTGGACTTCTCAGCCTCCTGAATGGTGAGAAATACATCTGCTGTTTAAAAGCTACCCAATCTGTGATATTTTGTCATAGCAGCCCAAAGAGACTAAGACCAATGGTATCCTGTAAGCCAACCAAAGAGAAGGTTTCACCAAGGAAGCAGTGATTAATTTATCCAATGATGCTGATAGGTTGAAATATATAACAAGACCAAGGGATGGCAATTGAATACAGCAATGTGCAGGTCACTGGTGTTCTTGACAATGGTTCTTTGGTGGATTGGTGGAGATGAAATGCTGACAGATTGGAGTTAAGTAGAGAATGGGGAAAGGTGTGAATATAGATAAGTATTTGCAAGTTAGAGAAGGAAAGTGTGTGGTTAAGGGAGAATACTTGAAACATAAAGTACAGTATAGGGCACGTTGGGGGGTCCGTCGATTAAGCATCCTACCCTTGATTTTGGCTCAGGTCATGATCTCAAGGTTGTAGGATTGAGCCATGCATCAGGATCCACACTGAGCATGGGAGCATGGAGACTGCTTGGGATTCTCTCTGTCTCTCTCTCTCTCTTTCTTCCCTTCTGTGCCTCTATCCCTCTAAGATAGATACATACATACACACATAAAATATTTTTTAAAAAAGAAAGATAAAACACAATAGAGCATACTTACCTACTGATTGAACAATTCCATAGAAAGAGAAATTTTGATAACACAAGAAAGATCAGAATGGCAACGGCAAATGAGATGGGGAAGAAGGAATAGCCTTGGATAAGAATAGACAATATCAATGGAAATAGGAAGGATGTACAGGGGCAGGTGGGTAGGTAGATATAGGGATGAGAGTGTATGAAATTTCTGTTCTAACTACTTCATTTTCTCAGCAAAGTATCACACTGAGGGTTGAGAGTGGAGAGGACTTTTGGAAGTTTGAGGAGTTGACATGATCTAGGAAATTGGGAGATTGAATTGATGTGGGGAAGTAGCAGAATTTCTGGGCAGACATAAAAGCTCACCTGAGTTGATGGTCATTAATTTAGAATCACTTTGGGTTTTCATCCAGTGAAAGTCAGTTGCGTGTGTTCAGGAGGAGAGTAGAAGCAATGAGGATTTAACCAGGACTGGAGCTCTTCAGGTAAGTTACAATGACAGGAGAGAAAGTTTGAGGAGATAAGAGTATGTGAGAGAGATAACTCTAATGATGTTATGTATGATGTATGATGATCATAGAGTGATATCTATGCTAGGTTGGGGGAAGTGGGAACATGAGAGGGGGTGAGGGACAATAACATCATGGTGGAACCAGTGGGTTCTAGGTTGTGTTGGGGCTGAAGAACTGTTGGAGTAGGTGTGCTATAGCGAATATGCTGGAAATAAAAGGTGGTGGTGTGAGAGAGGGGTGAATGAGGGTGGGATGCTGATGGGCTGTGGTCTTAGGTCATGACAATGTCTAGGAGTATGTTGCTGAGATGGGACAAGAGGTCACATACAGAGGCGGGGCCAATGCCCAGGGAGAGATGATGGTGGCTTGGATTGGAACAGTGAAATGAAGATGGAGAGATGCGTCTAGTGTTGCCCATGCCTCTGTGATCACACCAGTCCATGTTGCAGAGGGGTTACAAGACCACAACTCTGGGAGCTGATCACCTTGGTTCCACTCCTGGCTCCATTATCTACCAGCCCTGTGATCTTGGGTAAAGTATCTCCATATGCAATATGGGTTAATATAGCACCTACTTTATGCCCTTAATAGAAGGATTAAGTGAATAGGTAAAGCCCATGGTGGTAAAAGATCAGTAGCTGTTAATGGTATACAATTCCTTGGACCCCCGCAGAGGTTGTACACAGAGGTACTTGCTTTAAGAGCTACTGGGAGCCACTGCAGGATTTTAAGTAAGAAGATGGCATGAGAGATTTAGGTTTCAAAAAGATCATTCATTTCACTGTGGGGAGAATGGTTTACTTTGAATTTTCAGTAACATTAAAGAAAGGCTCAAGATTTTAGTATTTATGAAGTGGGACAAATATCGTAAAGTAACACAGAAACAAAAACCCATAGGAAGGTGAAGACACTCCTTGCCATGGTACTTGGGGGTCTTTAAGGATTTGGCCCTCTTTCCGGCAGCTGAGTCTCTAACCACTGTCACATGAGTTTATGCACAGAACTCTCAGAGCTAAGCCTCATGTCTTGGCTAACAGGACACCTTTCTTCAGAGATGTGTCCCCCTGCCTCATCTCAATCCTTTGGCCACATTTTTATGTATCCCTAAAATCACAGTCACAACTCACCTGTGAAGATTTCTCTGACGTCCAAACCCTGGGTGATTCCCAGCTGCCCTCTTGGTGAGGACCTCTGGACTGGTCATATGACTCTTGTATTTATAGAAGAATACCTCATAAGACTTAAATTAAGACATGTTTCTTTCAGTGATAAAGTTGACCTTTAAAACTCACTAGCCAGAGGCACCTGGGTGGTTCAGTCGGTTAAGTGTCCAACTTCGGCTCAGGTCATGATCTCACGGTTCATGAGTTTGAGCCTCGCATTGGGTTCTGTGCTGACAGCTCAGAGCCTGGAGCCTGCTTCCGATTCTGTGTCTCCCTCTCTCTCTGCCCCTTCCCTGCTCATGTTGTATCTCTGTCTCTCTCTCAAAAATGAATAAACATTAAAGAAATAAAAAAAACCATCACAAGCCATTGCGCTCTCTAGACTTGGAGGAATCAAATCGCCATCTTTGTTCAGGGAACAAGCATTACTTGGCTCTTTTGGTGCATGTACCTGATGGCCTTTGGGAGATCGTGGGAGAAAAGAGCATGGGGACCTTCTGGGAGGCAGAAGTTCAAGACTGACTTTGTTCAGTCTAGAGGACAGACAACAATCAGTGGTACAATGGTAGGGCCACCTCCATCTAGAACTCTCTATCATTTTCCTCACAGAGGTCTGAGGTTCTGTTTCACGCATTTCTTGACTTATTTCCTCTCATGAGTAAAGTTGGCAAGAGTTCATTGTGATTGCTCGATCTTCTTCTCAAGATCTGTGAGCATCTTTTCTCAAAAAGGAAACAAAGTCACAGTATTTCAACAATGGGAGCATGCAGAGTTGGGTGAAGACTGGGACTTTCAGTGAAATCTTGTGCCAGCTGGTTGGCCAGTTCCTAGAGAGGAAGAGGGGCACCAGGTGCTGCCTCCTGGGAAAAGTGCACAGCTGGGATTGGGTTTCTCCAGGTCCGCGCTCCAGAAGCCAATTGTAAGCAGATGCCCAGGTGTAGACAAGACCCTCGGGGTCTTTCCTCTTTAAAGCAGAGGCATTGGTGGCTTTAGATTTACTGGAACTTTTGAAACCGAAGACCTTCCCTAAGCAGAGGGCTGAAGTTGTCAGGACATTGGGTGCTGCTCTGTGAGATGATAAATGTCTCAGGGTCCCAAGGCCCTTCCTCCTTCACTCTTTTTTCTCCATGTGTAAACCATTTTAATCATGGTAAAGGACACATGATGTAAAGCGCACCCTCCTCACCGTTCTCAAGGGCACAGTTCAACGGCCTTATGGGCTTCACACTATTGTGTGGCCAACCCCACTGTCCATCTCCTGGACTCTTGTCATCTTGGCAGAACCTAAACTTTGTCCCCATGAACTCCCGGTCTCCTCTCCCCCCACCCCTCGCAGCCACCATTCTACCTGCCTTCTGAATCTGACTGCTCCACGGACCTACCTCTTAGAGGCGGACTCAAGCAGTCCTTCTGGCCCCAGCTTTTCCAGCTGATTAATGCCCTCGATGTCATTGCACTACAATGTATCAGAATTTCCTTCCTCTTCGGGGCTGAATAGTGCTGCATCGTAGGTGAACCCCGCATTTTGTCTATCCGTTCAGCCATCCGCGCACTTGAATTGTTTCCACTTTTTGGTGATTATGATGCAGCTGCTATGAATTGGGTGTTCACTTTTTTATTTAATTTTATATCATTTAATTTTATTTATTTATTTTTTAACCTTTATTTAATTTAAAAGACAGTGTAAGTGGGGAAGGGGCAGATGGAGAAGGGGGACAGAGGATTCAAAGCAGGCTCCTGGCTGTCAGTGCAGAGGCGGATGGGGGGCTGGAACCTACAGACTGAGATCATGACCTGAGCCAAAGCCAGATGCTCAACCAACTGAGCCACCCAGGCGCTATTTTATTTAACCTTTAAAGTTTATTTATTTCTGAGAGTGGGAGAGAGAGCACGAGCGGGCAGAGAGAGGGAGACAGAGCATCCCAGGCGAGCTTCATGCTGTCATCGCAGAGGCTCGATCCCATAGATGGTGAGATCACTACCTGAGCGGAGATCAAGAGTAAGACCCTTAACTGACTGAGCCACGCAGACACCTCTTTTCACTCTTCATTTTAAAAGAGCAAAAAATAGGCCTTGCTCCTAGTAGGGGACTTTGACCAAGTCTCTGACACTGTCTCCAGAGAAGGACTCACCATGGAGGGTTGGGTGGTTCTCACGAGCACGTGGCCGATCCCGGGCCCTTGCTGCCCCAGAGGGCCTGGGTGTTTGGGGTGAGGGAGTTCTGGAAGGCAGGCCCCCTGAGAACTGGACCTTCAGGGCGATCTGCCCATGACAGAACACAGCCTCCTGCAGAAAGGACCTTCTCCCTCTGCATGTGAAGAGCCACCACCACCTCGGGGCATCAGCGTGAGTCCCAGGGCCCCATACTCTGTGCTGGGTGGCAGAGGAGGGTGCCCACAGTGGCCAAAGAAGATGGTGGCTCAAGCCAGAGAGTCTGTGTTGGGGTCCTGCCCCCTCCAGACACCCCCTGCAGGACAACTGCCTCTTTGTCTGGTCATCAGAGCCCTCCCTGTGAGACAGGGATGATGGCGGCTGTCTCCACATGGTGGCTGGTTGTTGGGATGATATGTGACCCCATATGCAAAGCAATCCCCATGAATTTTGGCTTGGAGTACCACCTCGGTAGACATTTATCATCATTGTCATTGATACTATGATTATGTCCTGCTTCTCTGAGCCCACGGAAACCAGGAGGGACTGTGTCCCTTGGACAGATTAATCGCTGCAGATGGTGAGACCTCGTCCTGGAGGTCGGAGAATAGAAAAATGTGTTTGTTTCTCATGAACAGCTTAGAATCACACAAGGCTAAGGAAACCTCCTGCAAGGCTGTTAAAGGGCTGCATTTGTTTGTTTGTTTGTTTTGCTTGCGAGTCTATCTCTCCTTCTTGCCAAGGCAGGACCTGGATCTTATATGTCCAGTGCCCTTCCTGTGCAGGACAGACCTGCCCCAGCATGGATGCCCAGCACAGCAAAGCACTTCTGGGCCTGGACCCTTCCTTAAGTGCTGGTCCTGCTCTCTCGGTTCTGACCCTGCTGGAAGGCAGGCAGGCCCTGTGATGACCAGCGGGGCTTTCTCCTGAGAGAGGTTCCTCAGGGGCAGGCCACTGCCAGGACCGAGTAAGTATGACTCAATGGGGTTAGAGGTTTGGGGCTCAAGTCATCTGATGGTGATTCCTAGTGACCGGAATCTCTGGAGTAGGGCCTCGATCCCCACATGCATCAGGAAGGAGCTCTCCACGCACCTGTCTCACTCATTCCCGAGCTCAGGGATTTCTGTGTCTCCAAGTTGAGAGGCAGGGCCCCCCGCTCCCGATACGTGCATGTTTCCCCAGCGGTGCAGATGGACAGATTCTGTTCTGACAGGTGAAGGTGAGGCACCAGGTGCAAAGTCAGGTTTTCCTGAGGCCCCGCCCGCTGCCCAGGCCATGCGCCCCCTCTGCCCATGGGCCACAGGGTCTGGGTTCTGGTCCCAACTTGGCTGTCATCACAAACAAATAACCTCTCCAAACAGTAGTCCTCATCTGAAAAGAAAGGGGCTGTTCATACCCTCAGGGGGGCTCCTGGGAGGACCAGATGGGAGAAGAGGTGGGAAGCAGGGTCCCCGGTCAAGTGGACCAAGGCCCCAGACGGTGCTGATCCCATTTCTTTCTCATCACCCAGGACTGCAAGACAGACCCACCCCACCCGCCATGGGTACATTCCTCTTCCTTGACTCAAGTTCTCCCAGAGTCTGCACGCCCTTCCATCTCCTTTCGGAGAAACCTTCTCTGAGATTCAAATTCCTGTCCCCTTTGTGAAGCCTTCCTACCTGCCCAGCTCGGACAGAATCATGGCACCCTTCTCTGTGGCCCTAGGTTCACTTGTGGATCCAACAGAAGGGACTTTCTCTGGAATGGTCAGTCCCTGGCATTTTTAAAAATATTACTAGTAGTTCTAGAGTGGAGGCATTTTTAACTGCAGTACAGCCCAGTGGCATGACACGTTTCTTTAGCTCAGTAGATATTTGCACACCCATGTCTGTGCACAAATGCAATTTAACATTTAATTTAATTCGACATTTCCATTATTACCAAAACAGATCTTATAAATGTCAAACACCCACCATTCTTGCTAATGAGGGGCCATCCCTGCCGTCTGTAGGAACTGCAGACACTGAGCCTGTGACATCATGGACCTTTGTTGGTGGCTTAGCAGAACACACTATTATTATGAGCGACTCGTCAAAGCAAATATCCTGTCTGTTTTGTTCCCTGATATCACAGAAATGTGATTTATAACAAAAGAAGCTCTTTTCAGAATTTGGATGGAACCCCAGAGTTGAGGACAAAGGATGGTCCTGATTCTCACATTCAAAAGAGAAGACGGTCCTGTCCAGTGACCTAGCGATTCATGGGGCAGGGTCAGCGGGTTCGAGGATGGGAAAGCAAGAGAGCTGGGCTCTAGGAAACCTTGTGTAGAGACAAGGGAGGGGAGCATGCAAGGAGAGGAAAGAGGCAGCTAACCATCAAGACAGAGCCTGAGAAACTCAATGGCTCATAGAGTGCAAGAATTCACGGCTTTCATTTCCTTATTGCTGGTTTCCAAGTCAGCCCTAATGGATTGCACTGGTGTAGGATGGAAGTTTAAACATTGCTCTGGGACCCTAATTATTCCTGAAAGTGACCTTAAAGCTTATGGTTCTACCTACGATGGCATTCAGGGATGGGGGAAGAGAGAAATGATAGACTATGTCTGAGGCAGGCTATTTTGTATACATATCCTACCAAATTTAGCTGAATAAGTAGCATAATTACCCCAAAAAAGTGACAATCTGAGAGCACGCACCCAGAGTGGTTCTCTGTTTGCTTCCAATTTTAGACTCTGGGCTATTCAATCTTCTACTGTATTTCTACATAGCGTGCGTCATTTTGCAAAGTATGCATAATTTTTCACTCTTTCCTGAACTGTGACTTCAGCGCCCACTGTTGCCAGGTGCTACATTAGGCTCCAAGGATGCCCAGATGAAAGGGCATGTCCCAATGACCTCAGGCCAACACGGAGGATGTATAACCCAACAGTGGGAAAGGGTCACTCTGGAAAAGCAGAATGTTTGGAGACAAGTCCTAAACCAAATCGGCAGGGTAGGTTTCTTGGGAAAGTGTATTTCTTTTTTTTTTTTAATTAAAAATTTTTTAATTTATTTTTGAGAGAGAGAGAGAAAGAGAGAGAGACAGAGCACGAGCTGGGGAGGGGCAGAGAGAGAGAGGGGGACACAGAATCTGAAGCAGGCTCCAGGCTGTCAGCACAGAGCCCAACATGGGGTTCAAACTTGTGAACCATGAGATCATGACCTGAGCCAAAGTCAGATGCTCAACTGACTGAGCCACCCAGGCACCCTGGAAAAGTGTATTTCTAAACTGATTCCCCTTGGACACATAGGCATTGTCGGGGAAGAGAACAGAGCACACACGCAGACCTGGAGATGTAGACGTCACAGAGGTTTGGGGGAAGGACACTATATGGCTGCAAAAGGCAGTGCAAGGGGAAGAAGTGAGATGGTGTAGGATGGTGGGTTGTGGGTAGGTGCCATGTCTTCCCTTAAGACTTGCTCCAGAGTTCCTTCTCGTGCAAGTCAGTTAGTCCCGTCTACTATAGACAGAATTATGAATGCGCTTGACATGAGAAATGGCATTGCTGAAATGCACGCTAGCAACAGCTTGGAGAACGGATGGTGTGAGCTGAGGAAGAGAGCAAGGATACTAACTCTTGAGGTTGGGAAATGAGATGGACTGGAGGCGTGTTATTCCATTGGGAGAACAAGCCTGAGTTACTCATAGCATGAAATGGATGAGGTACGCAAGCAGGCATTACTGATCCCATTCAGAGAACAAAAGTGGTTTTCAGAGTAGAAGAAACTTACTCACAGTCTCAAAATTAAGTTAAATTAAATCATTTCATTCTTACTCCTGTGGTCTTTGGACAAGAGGAGATGGAGAAATCGTCTAAGGAGGCAGAAAAGCATAGAACCGAAGGGAGAACCAAATATAATTTCATCAACATGAGCATGGACTGATCTGTCAGTGAATGCACACATTTATTGAGAACCTTCCTTGTGTTTAAGAATAAAATGGAGAAGACTGTGCATGTGAAACTGAACCCCGTCTTTGATTATTCTCATTGGTGACTCAATCTTTCCAACTCCCTATATTTGACTATTTTCATGTTATCAAATTTCTACCCTAATAAGAATGGTCATATAGCCTGTGTAGTCTTAGTGTAAATGTGTTACCTGTTTATAAGGATCATCCATTTCCCCAGTGGTCTTCAAATGATCCTAAATTGTAAAATCTTAATGATATTCCCTTGACCTCACAAATATGGGTTTTTTTTTCTTAATCTTCATAGAGAGTTAGGTATTCAGAAATGAGCTTCAAGCAAGCTGGGTGTCAAGAGGGGAAATCCACTGTTCACTTTGCTAGTCATTACTTTTTAATCTCAGTATACTCGCACCTCTAATTGGCATCATAAAATGTCTCTGGAGAGAGAGAAGCCCAAAACACTTAATAGCTATAATGGTCCTGGATAAAAATAATGAGCTGAAAAAAAAAGCCCTGGGTTTAAAAAATATGCTTTGCCTTAAATGGTAAAATCCATTAGAAATAAATGGAAAGGAGCTCACATTCAATGCATACTTTTTATGGGCCAGATGCATTGCATAGATCACTCTCAGAATAATTGTCAAGACAGGATTCTATGGCTGATAATATTTGTAAAAGGGGCAAATCGAGGCTAGAGAGATTTTAGTGGCATGCCCGGGGTTGAGCTGTTGTAAGGTAGACCTGTGTGACTCTATAGGAAATGCTCTTTCCATGATACAGACTGATTTCAGACCAGGGACACTAAAACATGGCACCATTTTTGTTTGTGGGTTTAGCTGCAATGGAGAAGTCTAGGTTGGATGCAAAGAAGAACTTTCTGATTATTAAATGGTGCAATTGATAGAAAAATTATAGATGGGTTTTCTTAGTATTTCGATTATGTCTATAGGGGTTTGCAGGAGCCATTTCCACGTACAATGGTTTGTGTCATTACATTGTGTTACGGTAGAACCCTATCGTTATAATAGTTACTAATTATGTGCTAGGCACTGTCATATTAGATATTTTCAAAGATGACTCTTTCTAGTCTTACAAACTCTATGCAGTAGGTGTTATAATTTCCATTTATACTATAAGGAGCCTGAATCTCAGAGACGCCATCAGACTTGCTCAAGATCAGACCATTTAGATACAGCTCTGTCTGCCTTGAGAACTTGTATCCTTTGCCAAGTCAGGAGGATCTGAATATGCATTTTTCTCCCAGGGTGACAGGAGAATGAATGAAAGGACCCACCGGTTGTCCATCAAACCTTCGTTTGCCAAAAGCAAAATGTCCTTAGTTCAGTGACAGTTTCCAAATATGTAAACAACATCAGAGGATTAGATGTTGACCTACTTACCAGACCTGGGTAAGATACTGGTGTTGGGAATAAGGGTTCAAGGAAACAACTTCTTCTGACTTTTCTGCATCCAAGGATGATACCTACAGCCTTCTCATAGGGATGCATTCTCTTCTTCTGCAGGTCAGAAGGGCCTCCACATTCCTCAGTACTGGCCCAAGGTAGGTGTTCAAAGGAAGCCTCCTTTTCACCTCCGGGACTCACCAGTCCTATCAAGTCTTAGTTAATATGACTGAGAGTCCCCATGGCCACTGCCTGCTTCAGCTTCATTTCCTAGGATCTTTTCACTGAAATTGATCTTCCATTTTGCTGCCAGGCTAATCTTTATATAGATAGATATATAATTTATTATTTAATAAATATGTTCACATTCTGGAAAAGCTGAGAGATACAAAAAAAAAATCATCTCAGAGGAAAACCAAACCTAGATTTTAGACTGTTTCCTTCTAATTTTCATGATGTGAACATTTTTATGATAGCTGGAATTAAATATCAGTTGGTACTAAAGCCACTGGCATCTAAGGGCATAAACACCAGAGGACAGAGCCAAATGGAGAAACCAAGCTGTTCTTTCCGCGTCCCCCACCTGGAGGGAATCAGGACCGGAGACATTAAGGTTCAGTGTTTTCCTGAATGTCCAGACACGATTCCCTGAACTAGGTGGAACACCTTTTAGTGAAAGACTATTATTAGTTCAAAATATTTTTTTGAATTCATCCAAACAAGAAAATTTTATTTCCCTCTGATAGAAGATTTGCTTACCTGGTTTGTTTTGGCCAATAAAACGTAAGCAGAAATGGTGTGCACCAACTCCATTGGATGTTTTAAGATGTGTTCCTGTCTGTTTTCCCTCTGATATGAGTCAGCTTTGTCCCAAATAGGGGCTGCTCCTCGGCTCTGGAAAGAAGAGGTATGGAGCAGAGATGAACCCCATTTTCAGCTTGACATGCCCATGACTTGTGAGCAAGAAATGAACCTTTGCTGTTGGAATGCACCAAAATTTGGGGGAGAGCGTTTACTCCTGTAGCCTAAGCCTAAGCGGACTGACACACTTCTGTCGTGTCACGCAAGATAGACACACATACTCCAGGCAGATCTACAAGCTGACGATCAGGAAAATTATTCAAATTGTGCGGTTCAAGGAGCCATGGTGGCTGTGAGGATGAAAGACTAGGGCATGTTCTTGTTAAAGGGGAAATGACGGTAGAGGAGGAACCAAGAAGATGACATACGTTATTGACAACGTGAGCCATCATTTCTCTAGGGCTTCCTGTGTTCCAAGAACCCTGCTGAAAGAAATTACAAGATCTGTGTCATTGGATTTCCCCTCGAGTTCTAGAAGGCAGATGTCCATTACCAGCAACATTTTATTTTTTTAAGTTTATTTATTTATTTTGAGAGAGAGAGTGTGTGTGTATGAGAGCAGGGGAGGAGTAGATGGGGAGAGAGAGAGAGAGAGAGAGAGAGAGAGAGAGAGAGAAAGAGGCAACCTCCGCACTGTCCCGATGTGGGGCTGAAACTCATGAACCGTGAGATCATGACCTGAGCTGAAACCAAGAGTGAGACACTTAACCAACTGAGCCATCCAGGCGCCCCAGCAACATTTTAGATGAGGACATTGAGGGTAGGGAGGTTAGTGACTTACACACTCACTCATTCGGACAGAGCAGAGGTGTGATTCAGACACAGGCTTCTCACTCCTGCTCTTCCCATGCTAACTCACAGGGTGGACTCTTGGTCGCGTTACCTGCATGGCTGCTCGTCCAAAGGCGGCTCCTGGCCGGGGCGGCATGGGGAGGGAGGTGATAATCCAAGATTCCTTAGAGCAAATTTCTCCATGGCTAACCCAGAAAGCACTGATCTTGCGTCTTTCATGCTAAGGGAAATCTCTCCCAGAAAGGTTTGGTGGGTTTGCCATACCTACAAAGTATAGATCTGAAATTAGAGGTGAGGCTGGAAGGTGCAGCAATTTGAATTATATATAATCCTATGCTCAAGATTTTTTTTTTCTGAGTTTAAAAGTAAAGCAAATCCCATTAATTATAATTAGCTGGAGTGCCGCTGGAAGAAATCCAAGCGGCTCTATAGCTTATGCAAGAAGGACAATTACTGAGAAGATCCTGGGGTAATTCCCAGAACCAGGAGGCAGGGATGTGGTGGGGCCTCATGAGTGCTGGAAGCCAGAGCCTGAAACACAGCGGGAGTCTCTCTGGCTTGCTCTTGGCCCTGCCTCGCTTTGGGAAGTGGTTCTTTCTTCCCTGTTCCAGTCTCATCCAGTTGCCCTCAGCTCTCAAGTTCTCATACTTTCTGTTTCAGCCACCTGGAGAGACACAGCTTAGTTTCATTTCCAGAAAGCTGGGGAAGGACTTTGATTTGATGCATTTTATTCAGGTGTCCACATCTAGCAACTGCAGCCCGGACTATGGTTACGTTGCCCTGACACGGCAGCTCTGGCATTACCGGGCTGATGAGGTGGAAAGTTCGGAAAGAAGTGCTGAGGGGCAGGGCAGGAGATCCCGTAAAGGTTGAGGGCACACATGCGCTAGAGAAAATTTGGACGAAACACAAAATAATAATGCAAGTGGGGAACACAAAGGGTTCTGCCTCTCATGGGCAATCAATTGAACTAGTATATTTCTCTATTATATTTTTTGAAGATTTTCAAATACCTGTTCTACTACGTGGTTGGAACCGGGTCACATATACTAAAGTTAAAGCACAGTTAACAGAAACAAATTGTTTAGGGCTTAGGTGGAGGACGATACAAAGGGAAATTTAAAATCAAATATTTAGCATCGATGGGTTCATTGGTTTTTCCAATAGAAGACCAAACCCAGGGCAAAACACAGAATTGCAGAGCACTGGTTATGAATTTAAAAGTTGCAATACATAGGGGCGCCTGGGTGGCTCAGTTGGTTAAATGTCTGACCTCAGCTCAGGTCATGATCTCGAAGTTCTTAAGTTTGAGCCCCGCATCATCCTCTGTGCAGACAGCTGGGAGCCTGGAGCCTGCTTCAGATTCTGTGTCTCCCTCCCTCTCTCTGCCCCTTCTCCGCTCACACTCTGTCTCTGAAAAATGAATAAGGTTAAAAAAAATTTTTAAGGTTGCAATACATATACTTACACAAAAGAATCTCTTTAACGTGCTCAACTTAAGAGGCCACCTCCCCTGGTCAACTCTTCGTGACCTCTGGAATAAAACCCAAACCCTGACACAGCAAACATGGCCTCCTGGCAGCTGGCCCCTGCCCGTTGGCCCTGCCTCCACCTAAAAGGTAGATTCTTCACTGATTCATTTACTTACTTATTCATCACACAGTTACTAAGATCTAGTCACTGGAGATGCAGGAATGAGTAAGACACCTTGTCTTGGCTCAGGGAGCTTGTAGCCTTGTAGCCGGGGAGAATGAGTAATCAGGAAATACCTACGGACCGTAAATGCCATGATAAAGGGAAGCCGCGTGTGCCTGCAGCAAAACCTTAACAGCCTGGTGGACTTTTACAGGACAAAAGTGGGGAAGGCCGGTTGTAA
Organism: Cryptoprocta ferox; assembly: GCA_028646485.1. Taxonomy (NCBI): domain Eukaryota; kingdom Metazoa; phylum Chordata; class Mammalia; order Carnivora; family Eupleridae; genus Cryptoprocta; species Cryptoprocta ferox. The sequence continues at coordinate 8,004,251 of CM053569.1, read as the reverse complement.
GTTGATTTGGGTCACAGAACCAAGAGCTGCTAAACTCCAGCCTCTTCCTATTCCGATCTTTCTAGGATATTGGCACCGAGGACTCAGTACCACCTCTACTGGGGCTCCCTGCTCCTCTTTGCTGTCCACTGCCCTAGACTCCTCCAACTCCAGAAGAGAGAGCGGCATGGAAGAAGGAACGGAGGCTCCGCCTCATGGCCATGGCCACCCCCGCCCTCCTGCACCTGTTCCAGCTCGTGCTGCCCACAGGGCTGGCACCCACCCCCATTTCCTGTGGCCCCTAGACTCTGTGTCATTGCCCACTGACATCACTAGGTTTAATGAGACGGTCCTGTCCTGCAAGTGCTCCTGGGCCGTTATGCCATTGTCAGATTGACATCTCACTTTTCCAGTGGTTGAGTTGTCTTCTGTGTGTGTAATTGCAAAAAAGATCTTTTTCCTTTTGGGTCCAATGCTTATTTAATAATGGAACCACAATAGGAAAATGTGTCTAGTCTGTGAAATTAATTACGGAGAGCACTTAATGACTCTGCCGAGGTGTCTGCACGCAGGTCGCTCTGATTGTAGCAGAGAAAAGAGGCATGTGATCCTCAGAAGGACAAGGGGCGGGGGCTGGATGATCAGATGGGGACTCAGGCAGGTCCCTGGAATCTAACTAGCATTAGATGGGAGTGTATGTATGTATATGCGTGTGTGCATGTGTATGCATGCCTGTCTGCACGCGTGCTCCTCTGTGTACCCATGCATGCGTGTGTACATATATTTACACAGACACTTGTGAGCCCAAGGATTTACTTGCATGAAGATGATTGTGTATCACAGATGTTTTAGGCAGGCAAGAATTCATTCATTCACACATCTACTCACCAATCGCAAAGTATATTGGATTCTGACTTTGTGCCAGGTTCTGAGCTAGCACTGGGGATTAAAAACGAGGAAGCCGAGATTTCCACCCTCAAGCAATATACACAGTGAAGAACAAGGTTTCTCAATCTTGACACAATTGACATTTGGGGACAGTTAATTCTTTGTTGGAGGGTGGAGATGTCTTGAACATTATCAGGTGTTTAGCGGCATTCCTGGCCTCACCCTGTAGATGCTAGTAGAAACCTCCACTCCCAGCTGGGACAATGAAAACTGTCTCCCAGCAAGTGGCAAATGTCAACTAGGGGGCAAAATCAACCCCAGCTGTGATACAGCTGTTTAGCTGTTCTAAAAAACGAAGCCAGTGTAAAAGGAGTCTAGAATCGAGATTGACAGCGATGCTTGGAACAGAGGAGAGCATGAGGTGCTCTCTTCTGGTCTCTGAGGGGGTGAGGAAGGGCTAGGAGAAGGACAGGGAGGTGATCTCCCAGGTGACTTTAAAGGGCAAGCCATGCTCGGGACACAGACTCTTCCCTAGAAGGCGACACTGGCTGGCTCAGAGTGTGGGGAGCCTGGCTACCAGCCCAGCTTCCGGCTAGCTCACGACTTGGTGCGAAGTGCGTGGAGAATCTCATGAGTGACTCGAAGAACCAGTGCTCCCTGCTAGGGTGGAGCCCAGGGTGGGGGTACAGGGCACAGGGAGAGAAGATCAACGTCACTAGGGTCCTGGGAGAGGGGAAAAGGGAGGAAGGGCAGGGAGGGGAGGAAAACCTGGGTGGCCAGAAACGGATTCAAACACGGGTGACTTCCCAGGGAGGGGAGGGCTGCTTTGGGCCATCGTCTGGACGTGTCTTCAGATGGTGGACCGTGCCTGCACACCCTCCTGTAAATCGCAGGCGAGTGAAAACCGCGAGGCTCGTCGCAGGTGGCTATTGAATCAAAGGAGGGCCGCGTCAATTCCAGCCCTCTCCAGCCCAGTCTGGGTCTGGTGGAGGCTCTCCCTTTCCAGAAGCGTGAGATGAAGTGGCCCGATGAGAGCAGCCGTACCTGCCTCCATTCTATTCCAGGCTCTCTGTCTGCCTCACATCCGGTTTCCACCATTAAGGCCAGGACAGCCCTCCCCCTACTCCTCTGCTCTGCTGACTCCCGTTTTCTGCTCCTGGTGTGATGATGTCACACCAGGAAAGGCCTCTCAAGCCTGGAGAGGGAAGGTCACCCACTGGTGGCAGGGGTCAAGTGTCACCCTTCAGTCCTGGGGGCAAGGACAGGTCCTCAGGAAGAAACCTCTCAGGAAGAAAGGACTGGACTTTCTCTCCGTTTTCATTTTCATTTGTATGACACAAAGATGTCTGAGATTCGGAAAAGCAGCTGGGCCCTAAGGGCACTCTGGAGGGTGAGTCAGCCCTTCCCTTGGGGAAAACTGCCGTGTTTGGAGCTGCTGAGAGCTGTACAGTTCCCTCGGCCCAGAGCGAGACAGGGGAGATCTTGGGGGCCTGGGAGACCTGGTCTGTGCATGCCAAAGGCACATGGCTTCCTGTCTGTGCCCCACAGGGACCAACACCATGTCAGGCACACACCAGATGCTCAGGTAACACTGCTGTAAACGGAAAAAGCTCATCTAGTTAACTCCCTGTGTCATCTTGGGAACAGCCCACTGCTCCCATCTGTAAAATGGGGATCTTAATATCAACCTTGGAGCCTTTTGAAGATTCACACTTTAAAGGGACACACAAGCGAAAGAAGGAAAGAAAGGTTAGGAAGCTGTCTCTCTGTGGCTACTTCTCGAATATTCCGGATGGGAATGCCGAGGCTTGGAGTGCCAGTTTTCCTGTGGGCATTGTTCGACTCTAATAGTCAGCTACGCTGCACAAACACACATTATCCCCCTGGGGCCCAGGAGACCTATTTGCATCTTGAGTGAAAAAAAACGCAGCTTGTAAATAAATGTTTTAATTTTCCTTGAACTGGCCTTTGTTTTAGTAAAGGTTGCTCAGAACTTCCTGGGATGTCAGGACTTGGAGACAGTGTTTGGAAAGAGGACAAGCTGGTCGTGGAGCAGAACTTTGTCCTCTACAAGTCAGGTGTTTCCCGACATCTTGTGCTCTATCCCCGGCCTCCGTGTCTCTGGGGATAATTCTCAGCGACCTGGCCCTTCTCATTCCATCCACGTGGGTGGAGGTCACGCACAGGCCCAATCTGGAATCTTGGGACTGGCTACTCTCATTCTCAGCCCCTACCTGGCCCCCCTACCTGGCCCCCCTACCTGGCCCTTGGCAGTTTCCCATATACTCATCTATTCATATATTTATTCAATGAATATCTAGGATGTGCACTGTTCTAGCGGGTGGGGTACATTAGTCAACAGAGCAGGTGAATAATAAATATCTATACAAGGAGGGTGTGTATTGGTGACGGGCCACCCTGCAAATCCTTCATTCTCCATCATTTCTTTCCCTTGGGGCCATGCATCTTCTCTGCGCAAACTCAGCTGTCTCCCGTCTAGCCTCCCCACAGAGCTGGTAGAGACCCCCTTCTGGACCATTAATCTGACCCTGCCGGGCCTTGATTCCCATATTCCAAAAGCTCCCCGTGGGGGATGATACGGAGTCTGCATTCCTGGTATGCCATTCAGCGTCACCCATCCTGGATCTCTGGGTCTGTCCTGGTGTCTCCTCAGTTCTGGCTCCTTCCTCTATGCTCCTGAAACACCCCATGTAGGTCTCTATTCCTAGGTCTGCCTTCCAGCAGCGACATGAGGACTCCTGACCACTGATGTACACAGAGGGCTCCAGGACTCATACCAGTATCTTTGTTGACTTCTTGGAGGCGGGTCTCTGCCACCAGGCTGCTGGGCCGTGGGAGAGCTGTTGGGGTTCTGGAACCACGTTATGGGCTGGGTTTGCTGGTTAGAAGTGATGCGGTGGGGTCTGGAGGCAGTATGGTCTAGTGTGTAGACCGGATTCCATCGCTTACTAGCTCTGGTGTGACTACGGAAAAACCCCTCCAACCCCTTCATCCGGGAAAGGGGGCTAATGATCCCCCCTCCCAGATTCAACTTCAGGGACACTGAATCTAATGACTTTTCAAGTTGATGGGCAAAAGGCCTCAGTTTCATCTCTCCAAAGAAAATTTAGTAGGGTTTTTGGGATAAATAGAGTCAATATGTAGTCTTTGGTTCATGGAAGGTTCTCGAAAAACAGGTATTAGTATTGCGTAACTTTATGTGTTGGTCTTGTTAACACTTTGCATTCTGCTATTTGAGCCTCTACAAGCAACAAGGACCCTTTAGGAAAGTCCTTTCCACTTCTTTTGGGATCTCCCGGTGTGTCCAACCTTCACAAGAGCTACCCTGAAAATTGTGTCTGAAGCAACAAGTCTTGCTACGTACATATTACAAGTCAGCCTGGGGCAGAGCTAGGACTATCTCTATGCATGTGTGTCTTCTTAAGTTCTGCAAACTTTGGGTCAGGGGCTGGATTTCTTTCTCTGGCTGTATGTAAACCACCACATGGTGCCCAGAATTTGCCCATCCAAGCTCCTTGAGTAAACACATTCATTCTCAAGTTCCATTTTGATCTGAATTCAGCTGTGACTCATAGACCCCTCGAGGGTCCTGGGGTCTGTGGCGGACTTTGCACACCGTGTGGGTTTAACGGTCACGGTCACGACCGTCCGTAGGGCAGATGTTATCATCCTCACCTGACGGAGGAGGACACCCAGCTGACAAATGCGGCTTTCACCAGGCTGTGCTCCTCCAGAGAGAAATGTGGGCAGACACAAGCCGTGGGGACAGGGTGGTGGGCCATCTCGGGGGCAGTCCTGCCCTTGCCCTTGGCCTGCAAGCCAGAAGCACGCAGAAGGCTGGATCAGGAGCCAAACCAAGCGTATTTTCTGGGTGGGAATGATTTGAGTCCCTTCATTTCTTTAACCGAATGAAATGCATTGGGTTCCTCAGCCTGGTGATCACAGTTTTCATTTTTAATTTGAAAATGCTTCTGGAGCAGTAGCCACTTGAGAAGATTTATTGCCTGAAATGAAAACTCCAAGCAGGTGAAATGAGAAAATATCTGTTGAGGTAGAACACGTTTCTTGCCATGGAGCAGATCTGCTGCCGGAGGGGAGGGGGAGCGCTCCGGAACTGGTGGGTGAGGAAGGAGGTGTGGCGGAGACCCCAGCTCCAGTGACCGCAGTTATTGGCAGAGTCTTGGGGCTTTTCCCGGCCTCTCACACCACCTCCGACACATACAGGTGGGAGGTTACACGTTTCCTTACCCCACTCCTCACGTTTTATCTTGAGAGAGAATGGAAGGCTTGTACAAAGCCAGCAGCTGTCTTGAAATAGAGACGCTGTATAATCCTGAAAAGAGGAATGTGGTTGACCTTCAGGAGAAGGGGAGAGGCGTGAGCAGAGAGAAGCTTCTGGAAATCGGGGGGGTGGATTGGTCAGTAGGAAACAAGGGTGGGTGATGAGGTCTCAAGGTGAAAAGTGAAAGGCTCTGGAGTCAGGCTGCCAGATGGGTGTGCTCGCCACGCCTTCCCAGAGGCCTGGCCTCGGGAATGACACTTGCCGGGCCTCGGTTGACTCACCTGTAAAATGGGGAAGCCATAGTAGCACTGATTCACCAAGTTATTTTAAGGACTCAGGCAGACGATGTTTCAAAAACATAACCTGTTAAAACAATGCCTGGCTTATGGCTAGTGTTCAAAAAGTATTAACTGTTATTTTAAGCGAACTAAAATATCTAAGTAAGGTTGACAAGAGTTAAGAACGCTGAAGCCCAGAATGGTTTGCTATTTGCATATAGTCACAAGATGACTATTTAAAGAATGTTTACTATGTATCTCAAATTCTGGGAGGTCTTAAGAGGATGTTATGAGGGAAGACATGGATTTGTTTGAAAGGCTGGAGGATATAGAGTTTTATGTAGATAGATATAAATATATATTTTTTAGAATTTTTTTAAAATTTATTTATTTATTTTGAGAGACAGAGAGAGAGAGGGAGAGAGAGGGAGGGAGAGGGATAAGGAGGGAGAGAGAGAATCCCAAGCAGGCTCCGCACTGTCAGCTCAGAGTCCAATGCGGGGCTCGAACTCATGAAGTGTGAGATCATGACCTGAGCCAAAACCAAGAGTCGGATGCTCAGTCGGTCGACTGAGCCACCCAGGTGCCCGGAAGTTGGTTTTTAACTACCACGATTGTGCTTTATTACACAACACCACCTAGTCTATGCTGACTGACACCAAGATTCCAGTCTTCTATTTTGTGTGTCTGGCTCTCGACCACGTCTTCATTGACCTTGAAGATGTCTCTCCTTCTCTCCCTCCCAGGGAGCAATCGCAGCTCAGGGCCTTAAGGTGCTTTATGCACATTCCTCCTGTTTCCATCCTAGAAGCTGAGGGGAAGAAACGCTAAGCCTGGGTGTGCCTCCGGTCATTTCCTTGCCAAGGTCATTGCAAATACCTGTGCTCTGAACCTACCAGCCCAGACATCAATCGCTTCATTGTTATTGCTGACAGTTTTATAGGTATTGTAAGCATATTCCTGTCAATACGCTTGACAATACGCTTGACCTCTAGCATTGTTGAAAACAGAGAAGTAAAGGTGCATATATTATAATTTCCCACATGGGAGGTTTCGTTTGTAAAGGGATTAGTGTGGCGTCTTAACTTCCTGGATACGTGCCTTTTCCAGGACGTGTGGTGTTTCCATAGGCAAGGGGATGCATGCATCTCTTTCAGCATCAAGGTTGCTCTGGTTGAGTCGGGGGCATAGAGAGTTAGCACCGACAGCGCAGGAAGGGCTAGACCAGCACTGGGGACCTTTAAAGAGAGGACACCGTTGGTTCTAGAGATGCTGTCTCGGCTAGGACCCCCCTGAAAGCAGAAGGAGCTGGGATGTGGTTTCTTGGGGAGGGGATCTCAGGGAGCACTCAGGGAGTGAGGACACAGGGAGAGTGAGACAGGTCGGAAGGAAAAGCCGCTGTGAGGTTGCTGCTGTGGACAAAGCGGGCTCCCTTTCCCCAGGACCTTTTGAGAAGCACACAGGGAGGGCAGGAGCATTTTGCCTCCCACCTCTCCCCTTACCCGAAGGTGCCCCTCAGGGCTGCTCACATGTCCTGTACACGAGCCGGGAGAGGGTCACTTTCGACAACGTGCACTGGTAACGCAGGGACTCTACCTGCTCAAGGCCAGATCCCGCTACTCAGAGTGAGCTGAGGACCCCCAGAAACGGCC